>CM056554.1:26208235-26725735 GCA_029721515.1 Synanceia verrucosa | reverse complement strand
ACCTCACAATGATAACTTAAAGCATCTATATGATGCTTGTGTGATGTGAACAGCTGCTCTGGACGGAGAATCATCATCTCCTTCTTGTAATAAACCCAACACAATACAGTTACACAACAGTCTTTGGTCATGTGACCACACACCCCGACTCTCTACACTCTCTCTGCTGCAACACATTCAGCTGGAAAAACCTTGTCAGCGGCGCTGCATGCGGTTTGAAGTCCCCGGAGTGCGAATTGAAAATTAAGGTGCACTCCCTTAATCTGCAGGTCCAATCCAGGAGGTAAAAGGAGAGATAAGAAAAATCGTCAGGAAGGGCTACATTAATTATACACAAAAAGAAGAAGTACAAAAGAGGGCCTGGTCTTTGAAGATACTGAGCACTAAATGTCACCCGCAGCCTTTGAAGCCTCTCGACTGCCTTTGTCTCTCACTGCTCGTCTACATGAAACACGGTGCAGCAGACAGAAACAGTGAGGGACATGCACCCCCTCAACAAAGAAGAGCGATTTCACATTAAGGTAAGGTGCTCCAGTTCTGTTCGGTACAAACTCAAACTCCATGTTGACGTCTGTCTGTCGTGGTGTTAAAGCCTGCTGACGAACCCTCGTCCTGTGCACACTGTTCAAACAGCGATCACACTGCTGCAGGAATATTACTGCTATCTACAGGAAGGATGTCCACATGTTTACAGATATAAGTATAAAAAGTAGTAATTTGTAGTTTTGACTGAGAAATTTCTTTGTATGTGTGCATGCATTCTCCAGACTATTACCATTATTTTGGGATGACGATCAGATCAGGAACATATCACAGTGTCGTGTCGTAGCATCAGCTCTTTGATCTTAGACTATACAGAGCACACACGGGCAAACTACGGCCCACGGGCCGTATACGGCCTGTTAGACTTTTTAATCCGGCCCATCGAACTTGTCCAAATCATCTCATTGAATTCAGTTATATTATATTTAAGGCTGCCACCATGTTAACACGACCTAATGCGACATACACTACATACATACTGCCCAAAATGTGAAACAACTAAACAAGAATAAAGCAGGTCATGAAGCAGAACTCCATTCAAACTATCAATGAAACTAACAACACAGTCATAACGAACAATCAAACACGCTGATAAAATTACATTAACCATCTTTACTGAATCTGTCCAAGATTCTCCTGTAATTCAACAAACTAATACCCATAAAAATGAGTCAAAGTGTTTGCCCACCCTGATATAGAGTCAGCACACTTTTATCATCACATTTTAACAAAAGCACTATATCAGCCTCACATATGAGCATTACAGAGTCTATGTTTAATCCCAGAGCGCTAAAGGAGAATGGATGTTTTATTTTTCAGAAACAAGAACAAGACCTCTCTGTATTTAGAGGAGATGGAGCTTCATACGCCCCCTGGGCTTTCATCAGTATGTCATCGTCACTGACTCTTCTCTCTTGGTGGAGTTTCTATAATTTAAAATTTTAAGAGAAAAAATGCGAAAGTCTAATCTGGCAAGAGCAACAGGTCATCTTCCAAAAAAAAATTGAGATGATGAAACCACGGTGTCATGGCAGTTTCAATACTATGAGCCTCATAAATAAAATTCAATCTGCATCCACTTTATTCAGAGATGGATGTCAGACAACCTGCAAAATATAACAGCTCCTCCTATGAAACATGGCTGGATGAGAGCTACAGGGGGAAGAGATGGGAACTGACCCTTTAAAAGCTCCTCTGATTCTAATTAGAGAAAAGATTATATTGCTGCCAACATACTGAAATGCTTCCACCCACAAGAAACTATTTGTACTATGGAGACATAATCTCTCTCTGTGTGGTGACAATGCTGTTTAGAAGGATCCTAATGTACGACCAAATTCAATCATCCCGTGGTGGATTCCTCACACTCCACCTCTGCTCACTTCCTAAAATATTGATCTAATCCTCAAACGTCGAAGAAGCGTGACTCCAAATTCATCTCAACCCGTCCTTAACAGGCGGCTCTATCGCCGCTCTGCTCTACTTTCCAGGCGGAGAACAAATGCGAAGCCAAACCTTCGTTAGTCATTCTGCTCATTTCTATTCTCCTCTCATACACCCTCTCTCTGGGTAGGGAAAAAGAAATCATGAGAAAAGGGAGGGAGAAGACAGACTAAAGGAGCAAGACTAGCAGAGAGAAATCAAGGAGTGGTGGGGGGGCACTTGAGTGCTGTTGTAATCAAGGCCTGTGCGCTCAAGAGGGGCCAATCAATCCAGCTGTCTGCCTCTACATCTCATCTGGCATCTTGAAGACGGCTACAAATGAGTTGGCGGGTCCAGACGGCCTCCTCGGCCCGCTGAGAGAGTGAGCGACAGGCTTCGGTCAGGAGTCTGGGATAACACGAGCATCCTGAGGAGCTGAGCTGCAGGTCATGGGGAACGCTGCAGCCTCAAACATCCACACCTTTTCACCATCATGGATGGAATCAGCGTGAATGTTTGCACATTTCGACCAAACAACTTTCCACACCGACAAAGTTTCATGACTGCATGACTGAAGATGCAACACTTAACTCTTTGAGTGCCATTGTCTTCTTGTACGTCATTTAAAATCCAATGCTTGAGTGCCATAAATGTACAGTATATCTACGTCAAAGTGTTTTTTTTTCTACAGCAGGCACAAGAGGGCGCTCTCACACAGCCTGTGAGTAATACTGGGGCTTCTGGGATTTGTAGTCAGGACATAAAGGGACAGCATACGGTACGGAGATCAAAGCAGGAAGTGGAGACGATCGAGATTAGAGAGCAAAACAAACAGAATCTGGACAAAAAGTGGTGATTTTCAGAGACATACACTATATAGCCAAAAGTATTCACTCACCAGCCTTGACTCACATATGAACTTAAGTCAAGTCAAGTTTATTTGTATAGCCCAATATCGCAAATTATGAATTTGCCCCACTGGGCTTTACAATCTGTACAGGATATGACACCCTCTGTCCTTTACAAAAGACCCTCGCATCGACTAAGGAAAAACTCCCCCCAAAAAACCCTTTTAACAGAGAAAAAGAAACGGAAGAAACCTCAGGAAGAGCGACAGAGGAGGGATCCCTCTCCAGGATGGACAGATGTGCAATAGATGCCATGTGTACAGAATAACAACAATGAAAACACATTAACACTACATACAAAATTGTATGGAAATGTCCAACTCAATATAACAACAGCTAATATACAGTGTGTATATATAGAATTATATGAGAGTGTCCAAGGGGATGAAGAGCATCATCAAGCTATCAGCAAAGGATGAGAAGCACGTCCTCCTCTCCACCACACCAACCAGAAGAAGCCTGGGACATCCCGTTCCTAATCCATAGGGTTCAATATGACGTCAGTCCACCCTTTGCAGCTATAACAGCTTCAACTCTTCTGGGAAGGCTGTCCACAAGGTTTAGGAGTGTGTTTATGGGAATTTTTGACCATTCTTCCAGAAGTGTATTTGTGAGGTCACACACTGATGTTGGACGAGAAGGCCTGGCTCTCAGTCTCTGCTCTAATTCATCCCAAAGGTGTTTTATCGGGTTGAGGTCAGGACTCTGTGCAGGCCAGTCAAGTTCATCCACACAGACTCTGTCATCCATGTCTTTATGGACCTTGCTTTGTGCACTGGTGCACAGTCATGTTGGAAGAGGAAGGGGCCAGCTCCAAACTGTTCCCACAAAGTTGGGAGCATGGAATTGTCCAAAATGTCTTGGTATGCTGAAGCATTCAGAGTTCCTTTCACTGGAACTAAGGGGCCAAGCCCAGCTCCTGAAAAACAACCCCACACCATAATCCCCCCTCCACCAAACTTTACACTTGGCACAATGCAGTCCGACAAGTATCGTTCTCCTGGCAACCACCAAACCCAGACTCGTCCATCAGATTGCCAGATGGAGAAGCGTGATTCGTCACTCCAGAGAAAGCGTCTCCACTGCTCTAGAGTCCAGTGGTGGCGTGCTTTACACCACTGCATTCGATGCTTTGCATTGCACTTGGTGATGTATGGCTTGGATGCAGCTGCTCGGCCATGGAAACCCATTCCATGAAGCTCTCTGTGCACTGTTCTTGAGCTAATCTGAAGGCCACATGAAGTTTGGAGGTCTGTAGTGATTGACTCTGCAGAAAGTTGGTGACCTCTTCACACTATGTGCCTCAGCATCCACTGACCCCGCTCCATCAGTTTACCTGGTCTACCACTTCATGGCTGAGTTGCTGTCGTTCCCAAACACTTCCACGTTCTTATAATACAGCTGACAGTTGACTGTGGAATATTTAGGAGTGAGGAAATTTCACGACTGGATTTGTTGCACAGGTGGCATCCTATCACAGTTCCACACTGGAATTCACTGAGCTCCTGAGAGCGACCCATTCTTTCACAAATGTTTGTAAAAGCAGTCTGCATGCCTAGCTGCTTCATTTTATACACCTGTGGCCATGGAAGTGATTGGAACACCTGATTCTGATTATTTGGATGGGTGAGCGAATACTTTTGGCAATATAGTGTTGTACAAAATATTCTGTGGGTCTAGAAATATGACTCAGAATGGGCAAAAACACTGGAACAAGACACTTTCTGTTTTATAAAACGACTGGCACTCAATGAGTTAATGGAATTTTTCAGAAATAAATATATGAATTATCGAATTATGCCAGCTGTCTTAATATCAGTTGTAGCTGAGATTCAGTGTCATTTTTTTCAGCTTCTTAAAATATAACCCTTGCAAACCACACTCAGCAGGGTGTCAGTCATCGACTGATCGTTAACAAACAGCTGAATAGGTGTACCTAATGAAGTGGCCGCTGACTGAATATTATATACTCTCACACCTGTACACCTCACTATTTATTTAGTGAATATATCTTATTTGTACGTGCTTTGCTCTTCAACATTCAGCACAACATGATGACAGATGCTCCAACAGAGTTTTCAAAAGAGAAAATGAGAGGAGATAAGAGCAAAGACACCGTCACCGTTGGCGCCTCCCTGCATCTGTCTTTAAATATTTCAATAACTGTACTTTCATATATAGAGAGATATATGGTACAGTGTCTACACATATTACAGGTAGCAGATATCAGATTCTGAGGCAGCAAGGAGGCTTAAAAAAACAGCGGGATGATAATGTGATAATTAGGAGCAGTCATCAGACAGACACGCTCATTAAATCTGAGGATATTAAGAAAATTCTCTGAGATGATTTTACCCCCATTCACTGCAGTTTTAAAAATGTATCTTAAATTATTCAGTCTCAGTGCTATCAAGTTTTGGGGGGTCAAAGTCTGTTCTTCTGCTAGGCTGGGATCACAAAGTTAGTGAGATATAAATTATAGGTAATGCAGTGGGATTTAAATTAGATTATACATAAAATATGAAGCCAGGAGGCACCTTGACACTGACCCGTCAGTTTGAATGTAAAAGATTATTATGGGCCTGTTTAAATTAAAAGCAGTGCTGATTGTGACGTGAGTGTGTGCAGGTGAGCCTCTTTTCAGTCTAACAGAGAGCTGCAGCTCCTTCCTCTGCAGCCTGGTAGCTGGAGGAGTGATGCAAACATGATGCAAGCTCCAAGCCAGCTCCGCTACGAGGTGGCCATCTGGGAGAGGTCTGCCAACCCCACAGCGAGCGTCAGGAAGCGAGGCCAACAGGCAGAGAGGCTGCCAGCTGCAGGAGAGGGAGAGGGGGGCCGCCGGTGCCAGCGCCGGGGAAATCAGGCCGGCTGCTCGGCTGAGCGGCTGGCAGGGGCCGCCTCGCTGTTGGCTGGGGGATCACGTTGCACCGCTGTGCAAACCAGAGCTCGGCACAACACCTGTGCCCCCGTCCCCTCGCCTCACGGCTCTCCTCTTCACTCAACAACAGGACTCACAGATGCTTGCAAAGCTCCAGAGGACAGGACGCAGCCCTACGCTCCCTCTGAAGTCTGACCAAAATAACCACAGGTGACTCTGGATCAGCTTTTTAAAGCCTCGGTGAGCTTTGCAATTCACAAAACGCCTCCGGCTCTGCTGTGATGACAGCTGAAGAGATAAAAAGGGCATCATGGTGTCACAGCAGATCGTGTCACTAAACAGCAGCACACCTCTCTTCCCTCTCTCCCTGTTATTTAGCAACAAGTGAGAGAAACTTCTAGCATTGATTAGCCTTTCGGCATGCAATGAAATCTGATTAGTGGGAATGAAGTAAACTGAAATGGATTTGCCTGTTCCTGAAGGACACAGAGGGACCTCTGGATCTGGATGGATCCCAACATGAGAGCCCTTTCCAATGCAATCACTCCACCAATCAATGGGCAACAATTAGAGGAGTTCTACGCAGTGACAGCGATGACACAAAATCAGTCAGTAGCGCTGCTAATGACAGCATGTATGGATAGGCTGTCAAACAGCACCATAACATGTTTCTGTGCAGCTACTCTGAAAGAAAAAAAGTCATATCTGGGCAATGAGGAAGGAAGAGAGTATTATTATAATCTGGGGACAACAACTCACAGGTTTGACAGTCATAATGATTCAACAACGATTGCACTTTTGTGTTTTTATAGTCAGCTGTTGTTGTAAATACAAGAGGAGCAGAAAGGCTCCCTGAGAGATGACCAGACATACAATTTACAGAGGAGCGGCTGAGGATGATGATGATGACGACCTTTGAAAGGGAAGCACTCTGCAGCTCAGCCGCATCACTTTAAATTATCCAAAATCACAGCATACAAAGTCACACAAAGACATCGAGTAGCAAAGCGACTTGGATAACAATTTGACCACATTACTTAAGCATAATTGCGCGTATATTTCCTGCTCTGTTATGACACGCAAACACATGCAGCAAAGAAAGGGAAGAAAGTGAAGAAAGGGAAGGAAGGGGAGGAAGGGAAGAAAGGGCAGAAAGGGAGGAAAGGGAAGAAAGGAAAGGAAGGGAAGAAAGGGAGGAAAGGGATGAAAGGGAAGGAAGGGAGGAAAGGGAAGAAAGGGAAGGAAGGGAAGGAAGGGAAGGAAGGGAGGAAAGGGAAGAAAGGGAAGGAAGGGAAGAAAGGGCAGAAAGGGAGGAAAGGGAAGGAAGGGGAGAAAGGGAAGAAAGGGAGGAAAGGGAAGAAAGGAAAGGAAGGGAAGAAAGGGAGGAAAGGGATGAAAGGGAAGGAAGGGAGGAAAGGGAAGGAATGGAAGAAAGGGAAGAAAGGGAAAGAAGGGAAGAAAGGGAGGAAAGGGAAGGAAGGGAATGAAGGGAGGAAAGGGAAGGAAGGGAAGAAAGGGAGGAAAGGGAAGGAAGGGAAGAAAGGGAGGAAAGGGAGGAAAGGGACGAAAGGGAAGGAAGGAGAGGAAGGGAAGAAAGGGAGGAAAGGGATGGAAGGGAAGGAAGGGAGGAAAGGGAAGAAAGGGAAGAAAGGGAAGCTGCAGTCTGAGGTCCAAGGACCTGCACATCAATAACAGGCTGAAGTGAGGTAGATGAAACACATTACTTTGACCTAAAGAGCTCAGTAATTACATCTGGCATTTTGACAAGTGTTTAGCCTCGGTGAAGGTCAGTCCTGTCGGCATGTACGAGATCTATGCTAATCCACTCAGATGGAAGAAAGCAGCGAGGCAAGAAGTGAAGGGGAGGACAGAAAAGGCCTGATGCAACTGATGCTTTGGTGAAAGTAACCTGGAGCTCCTCCACCAGCAGGGCAGCATGTCTGAAGCCTGAGGACACACACAACAGGACGGCGTCTCCTCCTCTATAAGCTTCTGATTGGTAATTTTGTTCCGTTCTCCCATCAAAGTGCAGGAAGGAATGACCACTGGAGACACTAGTTCATCCACCTCAAAGTCTCATGTCACACGCCTCCTCCATCCTGTTTCAGTTTTTCTGTCCAAAATGTCATCAATTTATATTTTTTCCTGTTTGATATTTGAGTGAAATCATCATAATTATCATATGAATTATTGAGGTAGGGCAAAAAAACAGCATGTTGTGAGGTCACAGTGATGTCAGTCTCTGGTGTGTCTGAGGGAACAGGTTTATATTTCTTTATATCCTCATTGTTTAAAATCCAACCAGCAACATGAGATTTGGAGTTGAGAGGGCAAGAAGGGGACTACTGTTCATGTCCTGCTGTGTTCAACTTCAGTAACTAAACAAATGCAACCTACATGACGACACACTCATCTTAACCCAGAGTAGTTTAGTTGTCAGAGCTCATGCAGGCGCACTGATCGTTACTCAGTGGCGTTTTCTTGCAGAGGGAAGCCAGGCTTCCTCAGTTTTTTCACAATATAACCATCATTAAATAAAAGCAGTTTACATAATGCCTCTGTGTTGTGTCTGTCGTCTCCTCCTCGTCTTTCTTCATTATATTCATATTGAGCGTTTCATCATGTGTGAAACAGCGGCTCTCGAAATGTTACATGGTGAATGAGCGTTGAAAACATGTTTCTGCACTCTGTTGCCTGTGAGGAGGCCAAACTGAGCTGGCCAATCAGGTGAGGTTATTGTCATGACACGGCTCTCCTGTGATTGGTCAGGACAGTGCCAAGGGAAGAACTCGTTGGCATCAGGCCAATCAAATCACAGCACGTTATCATCAATGAATGAAATAACGGAAGATTTGTTGTTTTGTGTTCATCTTTGATAAGCTAGCAACTTTTTTATGCGTGATTATGGAGGGTGGAGATTTGGAGGATTTGGTAAAAAATATTTTTACTAAACTGCCTCTACAGCAGCAACTCCGGCATCTGACGGCAAACTGACAGCAGGCCAACACCAAAACTTGAGCTCCGTAAAAGGATACACTTCACTGTGGTTTCTCAGCATCACCATACAGCTAAGTTAGCTAGTTCCGTTAGCTTGTAGCCAGCATCATCAGCACCGGCCTGACTCAGCAGGCTGCTGAGCTAGCATTTTAGCTTCCGTGCTAAGCTCTTCTCCAGCTGCTTAGTTGACACTGTTGTTGTGGAGGACCTGAAAGCCAGTGGGAGGTTCTTTGACATGGTCATCATCGATAACTTTGCCGCCATGAGAGACAGGAGGATGACCTTCCTCTACAAAAAGGGTGAGCAAAACACATTTTTACAGCTTAATAGTGAACTGCCCAATCAGCAATGTGTGTTATTTTTGATTGTAGTCCTTATTGTGTCTTGCTAGCAGCATGTGAGTTCACTGAAGTTGTTGTTTATGTGGATAAATGAGCACCACGGACAGCGGCAGTGACGGCCGGGCTGCCTGAATACATGCACTGTCAGGTGTGCTGTTTAGAGCCACTGGTGCTGAGTTGTTGTGTTGGTGTTTAATGAACATTTACATTTATGATTATATGTTATATATAAACAATCAGGAAAAGTGAAAAGCATTTGTGTATCTCACATACAGTATACAACGAGTGCTTGATGTGGACGTAAAGCGTAGCCTGATGGCTTCTGATTGAGCGTGTGAATGAATTTGCATCTTTCCAATATCAAACGTGTTCTGTGGGTTAAGTAGCTGGTTGTGCTTTTGGGAGGGCGGTTGCATAAATTAATGAGTTAGATAACACGTGTGTGTAAGTCCTGGTAAAATGATGCTGGCTGCTCTCATAGTTCATCTGACCACAGGAAATAGCAACATATAAACTGCAGCATACCATTTTCTGCTCCCACCTGTAAAACACACACAGCTTAGAGGTTGTGTCTCACTTGGCTTCCTCAGAAATTTCCCCCACGCCACGCCACTGATGGTTAGTGCTGCTGAACATTTGTAGAAGAACACACAGGTAATTTTACTTTGTAAAATATATCAACTGCTGACGTTGAGGTTTAACAGGATAAGAAGAAGCGTAACAAAAATGTACAAAGTAAAGAGAGAAAGTAAAAAGACAGAGATACTCACATAAAAATCCACCCATCTCTGACTTTTCATTCTTCATCACACACAATGGAATATCAAATCTAACAGCTTAAACACTTTCACATCACAAACTAGACACAGCTCTGTGTTGGTTTTCTACTTCATCAAAGTTAAAGTCACACATCCACTTTCACATAAGCAGTGATTTATCCCCAAACATGTTCAGCCTTTAGTTAAAAATCACTTTAATGCCCTCGTACTGGCTGTGTGTGTTGTAGCCTTTCAGGATTCATAAGGATAAAAACAGAGGTCATCTAGAATAACACAGTGCTTTTTTGTTCTTCACTCTGGATAAAATCCATCCGTGTTGGGTAAAGACATGATCATCCATGCCTGATGTTCTGTTCTGATCATGATATGATAATGATATTTCACAGGAACGTCCTGCCACTTTTTACAGAGATATGTTGTTAATAATCACGTAGATCATGCATTCACACAGTGTCCCCTCTCCAGGGGGACGATGTCTTTTTAACTCATTAAACTGCTAGTGACCTCTCCATGAGGAAATTATTTACATGTCAGTAAACAAATCAAACTTGAGATGTGGCATCGACCCGCTGAGCAGCCGGCTATTGTCTGCTCATAACAAAGACGGGTTAGTTTAAGTCAGGAGAGACAGAAACTGACCAGCAGCAACTGTCCAGCTCGTCCACGATCCTCAGAGTGGACAGCTTTCAGCTTCACACTGAGAGGCCTGATTAGCATGTATGTAAAAACAAGTGGTGCATGGATAGAAAGCAGAAGCCAGAGAGCAGCCGGTGCAGGGCCGAGGCCATCTCAGCTGCTCTCCTCCTGCTTTAAGTGCTAATTGAGCCGCCCGCTGTCCTGACCCTGACCTCCGGCCTATTCACGGGGTCCGGTTCTCACGGCCGTGACGCACCGCTGGAAGTAGCCTCTGGGTCCCCCGCCCACCCTCAGCTGCACAATGAGGGTCAGCACCTCGCTGCCCACCATCTTGACATCCACCCCCACATTTGACAATGGCCCCCGGTGGCCCCGGAGATGCTCACAATGGGCGGACGTGCGTGACAGCAGAGGTAACGTGGCTTCTTGAAATGCAACACCAGGAGGCCGGGGTCACGATCGACCCGCTGCAGGGATGATGGGGTTTGAGCTGGACTCTGTGAGGCCCCGTTCACAACCACAGGAGAGGAGTTAACCCACCACATTACATTAAGCAGAGTTTTTACTTTAACTGTCCTCTGGAAAGATTTCAGAGTGAACACTGGAAGCATTTCGTCAGCTCAAATCTGATCCATCAGTACAGACAAACTGTGGTAAAACCAGATCCAGCTCTAAAATGATGCTGACACGTCAACGCATCAGTAAGAGTAATTCAGTCAGACAGCAGTGTATACTGAGCTACATCTCCAGAATATATTCAAAAGAAAACAGAGAGAAAATGATCATGTGCCTTTATGATATGAGGTGAATGTGTCTTTATTAAAACAAATATCAAATCATGAATTTGAAAGGAAATACAATGTGCAGTCACTTTTCTCTTCGATATGAGTGTAACACAACTGCAGCCTCCTGAACAGAAGGACTGCATTAAATTCCACTGTTCATAGTTCAGTGTTTAAACATTTCACACAGATATTAAATCAAATAAAACCAAATTATTTTTTAACCCAGCTGCCAAAAGCGTTCCACCAAAACACACGTCTGTGACAGAGGAGATGGACGAGTGATGGATACCATCCACTGCTGAGCAGCTATAAACCATGATAAAACGTCATCATTACAACGTCTGCACAACACTTAATGTGTCAGAAAAGCACTGGCATCCCTAGTCGGGGGGGGGGGGGGGGATAATGTGCATTTTGGGATGGATTGATATGCTAGTTGAATATGACAAATGACACTTTAAAGAGGGCCCGCCCACACCATTGCTCTTTGGCTGAGAGGACGCCATATTTCATTTGGAGCACGTTCTGTCAAGTGTTTGCATTAATAACAAGCGAGGCTCATCCTGACCTGCAGGAGCGACAGCAGCACTTAAAACCAGGAGGGAAGCCGTTGCATAACCAGCACAAAGAGTGTGTGTGTGTGTGTGTGTGTGTGTGTCTCTGGACTGACAGCTTGGCTGATAGCAAACATTTCTGCTCTCTTTATTCCCACTTCATCAATACCCTCTCTTCATTAACAAGAGTCACACTGTACCCTGACACACACTTACACACACACACTCTCACACACACACACACGCACACTCACGCACATGCACATGCACATGCACACACACACACACACACACACACGTTCAGACTGCTCTTAATGCTCAACTCCAATTTTTTTGCGAAATCTGATTTTTTTGTGAGGTCGTTCACAAGTGTCCCGCATGCGCATTGGAGGACACAACGACATCACACGCAGTGAGCGTGCTCAGTGTTTACGGAAGTAAACATGGATGCTAGCAGTGGAGTGTAAACAGTTGGTTCTAAGTCCCCTCCAGTTTGGTCTGAATAGAGCTATCTCCTCAAATATGAATTAACTCAGAAACCTCGTTTCCCCTTCATTGACTGCTCTGCACTTTATCGTCAGCCATGGTTGTTGTTTTTCTTTCTGCTTCAGCGCAGAATAGTGACGTTTGTAGCTTGTTGATGACGTGTAGGTTGGATGAATGCGACCTGGCCGTTCAGACTTAAGTCTGTGAAAAGATCGGATATGTATCGGCTTTAGGACCACATATCCAAGTGGCCTGGGTCACATTTGAAAAAATTGGATCCGTGTCGTTCAGACTGTAATTAAAAGATCAGATACAGGTCACATTGGGGCGAAAAAATCGGATTTGGGTCACTTCAGGCTGCAGTCTGAATGCAGCCAAATATCACTGTTCATGTATAGCGTCTTTCTTTACATTAAATATCACATTCACTCATTCATAGACTGGTCAGCTGACCATCAGATCTACGTTGTGACCTTTAGCTGACAGCAGAACAGTCTGCTGCTTTAATGGGAGGACTTGTTAGTTTGGTAAAGGTTGCTCAGTGTCTTCATGAAAAACTGGATTAGAGAGGAAGCATTGAGAGAAGTTGTTGTGGCACAGATACTGTTGGACAGAAGCCATGATCAACACACGATCATCATCTGTTGGATTTAGCTTCTTCCTGTGATGAGACAACAATGCAATACGTCCTTCACATTAGCAGTGTCACACTTAGTATTTCACATCATAAACTGAGGATGCACCCCCAAAACCAGGACAGTCATACTCAGTATAATACACATAACACAGTCACTCTCTTATCAAGCATTAGTTATTATTATTATTATTACAGACCCAGCATATGGGGAGCTTCACTATGTTTTTTCCAGTCGAGACCAGTTTCCATTTGATGAAAATTAGTTTGGTGTTTTTTGTTTTGTTTTTTGTTTTTTTGTTGTGGAAACAGACCTTAATTCAAATGAGATAAACTGGATAAACGAAATTTAAATGAAGTCACCAAAATACTACAAATACTGAGTTCAGGTGATCCATTTGAAACCATTCAGAGGCAGTGATTACTGAAGTATTGCTCTACCATTTATGGCACACAGAATATCAATGAACATTAACATAATTTTTCCTAACAAGTTAACACTTAATCCCCCAGACTGAGACCTGTCAACACCAGTACATACACCAGTATACATACACCAGTCAAGCTGCAGCAGAGACTCACACTACTGAGCACCAGGTGATCCAATGATAACAAAAATAATGTTGTTCTCCTTGTAAAAATGTGGCAGTCAACAACAAAACACTTGCAGCGTGCAAAACATGCTGGTTGAAAATGACGTTGCCGATATCAATATTTAGCAGGAAATAATATCTAACTGATTAATGTCTGATAACAATTTTTCATGATTTCTTTCAGCCCTTTAAAAAATTATTTAAATTTAAAGCGTAACACTAAACTTGTTTCTGCAACTTTAATTTAATAACTTTCAAGAACAAAGAAGTGAACTTTGTGAACAAAATAACGTGCAGAACTCCAGTAAATCTGTGAATGCTATGCTTTCCTATTGGCATTAAACACACCATCTGAAAAGGTAATACCTACAGCAAATTTATGGTAAATTTAAGCCAATTTATGACCTTAATAACCCGGATATAAATCTAAGACATTTTAAGACTTTTTAAGGAACTGCGGGAACCCTGTAAAAATAAACGCTTCACACCATGTTTCTTTCTCATATTGTTACGTACTGAGCGGTTTCAGGGTGGGGCAGAAAGATTGAACATGCTGCTATTTCCTCTTGTTAACTTAGAGTGCTGCCTGGTTAGCTACCTAGTTTCCTTTAGCTAAACTCTGACGCTGAAGGCCACACCATGCGTCCTTTTTGATAAAACATCAGACGTTTCATAATTGCGAAATGCATTAAAGAACTGCCCTCATTCCTCAAACACAACAGATTTCTGGTGTCTCTTTTTCTGTAGCGTGTGTTTTTAGGCAGCGATCCAACTCTGCGATGGATTTCCATAATGGAGCCAAACAAACATGGCGGCTTGGAGATTTGTGACACAAAAGAAAATCCTGCTGGCTTCGTTTTAAAATGGGCCAAAACCAAATGCTTTTCTAAACTGAACAAAAACTGTGTCAGAGGGAGAAAAAAAAAACACTGAAAAGTTGGGTTTTGAAAAGTGTTGATGAGGGGCCTCAGGTGCAGCAGCAGCCGGTGATAATGGCCTGTCTGTCATTTTCTCTGTCGGTATAAAGACAGCATTACTCAAGGAGAGCCTACCTGCCACGTTGACCACATCTGCAGTGCTGACGTTGTGAGTGTTGGGGCTCACTTTGAAGGTCACAGCGGGGCCCACCACCCTGCAAACAACACACACACAGTCAGAAGCTTTAAAAACATCATGGAGAGGAGTGCTGGAGAAAAGGAGTCGTGCTCATTAAAGCTCAGCCATACGTGGTGCTTGAAAACAAAAAAAAGAAGCTGTGGTGATCCTTTAGGCAGCTGCAATCCCCGTCCCCATCACCTGGTGACATTTAAGCCCGCTGGGAAATGAAGAGAAGGGGGTCGGGATGAGGGGAGTTTGGTCATCAACGAGAGGGACGCTCCGATATGTGATTCTCACATGAGACATTTACATTTTGATTCGACGAACGCATATAGTCGTGATGGATGTAAATGGAGGGTGACAGAAAGAGAAAGGCCAGAAGTGAGACAACGTGGACAGAAAAGGGACAGAAAGACGTCTGTATTGGTGCTTTTTCCCTCTCTGTTCATCCAACATTCATGACAATAAAGTAGCTTGAACTGAAACTCAGAGGGAGCGACGGAGAGAAGCTGGGTGGTCAGCGGCAGAGCCGAGTCTCCCAGTGTGATTAACCTTTTGTTTTTCCTGCTGTAATTCAGTCTAAAGGCCCAGCGGGAAGATATATTATCGGTTCCCCTCCAGGAGGTATTGTGCACTGCTATAGGAAGCGAGTGCAACTGTAACAGCGCTATTATAAAATATGGTGACATCATTAATGGAGCAGGTCCCATCCTAAAGCTGCTAGCAGAAAACTAATGTCCCAAATGTTTTGAGGGGCCTCAAAAAAGTGGTTTTGCTTTCACATTGATGGATTTAAATAGTGTCACATTCATTGTCCTGAGGGGGTTTTTACAGGCTGTGGGGTCCGTCCCTTCAGTTTCAGTCAAACATGAAATAACAGGGTGTGTGTGCTGCATTTTAAATATTCAAATAAAGCAAAACAAGCACCACAAGAATAAGAGAAATACATAAACAAAAAACACTGATAGAAACATCTCATGGAGAACATGCATCACACAACATGCAGTCAAACATAATCTAAAATAACGAAACAAACGCCCTCTATCTCACCAACCGGCTGTTTGTTTTTTTTTAAATTATTGTGGGTTTTTAATTGGGTTTCTTGGAGCCTGAGGTTAGTGTATCAAAGCAAGGCTCACGCAGCAGCAGACTCACATTCACTTTATGCAGCAGTAGTAATGTTAAACTATTCAAAGGTGCAATAACAAAGTAATTAGACTGGGTCAAATTAATGGTCCCCAGGGGGCAACTTGGTAAAGCTGAGTGTTTGAATTAGAAAAGAAATAATCAGAAGGCACCTTTCTCTCCTGTCGCTTGTTATGAATTCCACACTGAACCTGCTCTAATCCACATCATGTCTCTTTTAGAGTCAAGTTCAAACACAAACTGAGCAGCCAAAGAGGCTGAAATTACAACCAGAGGCTCAGCCACTGTGTCGAAGGGACTCCACACAACCAGCCGGCTCATTTTTTCTGACCACTATTCTCCTCCAGGGTACGAGGCCGATATATTTGTCACATCTATGAAGTGATTCATCAGCAGGCCCAGGCGTGTGATGAGGAGGGAAAATCACTCATGTTTAGTTGATCACATATCCATCTGTCAGCCTCTGCCACCAGGGCAGGTAGCACACAAAGACGCCACGTCAACTTCCAACCTCCTAAATAACCTCATCACTCACACCAGGTGATTTATGTGTCTTCCAGTGCTCGTATTTATCATTTAGAACATAACATCCAGAATGTGTGACGTGACATGTTATATGACACACACACACACACATATATACATATATATATATATATATATATATCTGTATATATATGTGTATATATATATTATATATATATATATATATATATATATATATATATATATATATATATATATATCCATCCATATGTGCATATACGTAAATATACTATTTCTTTCTTTTGGTAACCAAAAAGGTGCATGATCTGCATGACAGTAACTCTACTTGAACTGCCTGAAATGTGTTGCCAGAGACGTGCTGCTAGGTCATGAAACAGAACTCCATTCAACAAATCAAGGAAACTAACAACACAGTCATAACTAACAATTAAAACATGCTGATAAAATAAGATTAACCATCTTTACTGAATCTGTCCAAGCTTCTCCTTTAATTCTCCTTTAAACTAAGTAATTCACCAAGTATTGATTTGTAACGTGAAACAGACAAAAAAGAAACGTGAAAGAGACGTTCTTTTCATAAACACATAAACGCTTGTAAGTAATACATGTATATTCTCTCCCTCTTATCCTCTCATAGGGTCAGGGGGGCTGGAGTCTATGCAAACTCCACAGTGCTAACCACTACACCACCGTGCCGCCCCACGTAACACACTAATAATTTATTAATAACTTCAATGCATCAGTGTTGTCATGCACAAACACCTGTTTAGATAAAACAATATTTATGGTAGAGAAAGATCTATAGGTTGAATCTAAAAGGGTTAGGAAGGCAGAAGGGTTGTGGATAGAACAGATGGATGAGAAGGACTCTGCAGAACCTCTCATAGTGGGTTCTGGGTGGAACCTTTCACAGATGGTTGATAAATGGGTCTACCAAGTCAAAACCTAACTGAGTGGTTGTGGTTGTTGTTATTTTGAAAAGCTTGGACAGAAAATTGATGATGTGCTTTCAGAGAGACAGGCACAGAAGATGAAAACCTTTTACTGTTTGACATGATGTGGGGTGGCTCTGGTTAGTGCCTTTATTTTCAGTGTCAGTCATTTCCAAAGTAAAAGTACTCATAATCAAATAAGTCCCTTTGCTCTGTGATACACATAACACATCAAAGGGGGTCATGACACAATGAAAATGTACCCAAATGTTTTGCATTATTCCAGATTAGCAGAAGGATTACATGCTCTTACAAACTGAGAATAATTTCTAATCCTGCAGATGTGTCATTGGGATGAATCCAGGTCCCCCCAAAGAGTGTAAGACTTCACCGAAACAGCCTTACTTAACCTGCACTGACTATACAAGACACATCTAGAGAGTAAAAAAAAAGAAAAAAGAAAAAGTGCTCAAAACCTTCATGACAGATAAAAATATAACATAATAAAAAAAATGTGCTAAATGTCTTCACAACATCATTTTGTTCATAATTGAGTCCTAAAAATTTAATTTTCAAAATTAGATGTAATTTCTCTATTTATGAAGCTTGTTTTGAGACACTGAATAGTGATTATTTTAAGGCTTAAACAGACTAAAATGGTCTCCATTAAGGCTTTTATCAGATCAAAACTGTGGCTAAAAGAAGCTTTTTCCAGCGTATTGCCATTACTGTTAAAGTGCTTTGTAGCAAATGTAAATCAAAAAGGTGACAGCAGGTTTCTTTCAGACTGAATGGCTGATAAATGTGGACACATGGCCTCAGCAGCCTCCTCTCATCAGTGAGGCCCACTCTCGCCTCCTGGTGGCAGCTCTTTGACATAACCCCTCAGCTCAGACGCAGACATCACATCACCTCAACCCTCATGTTTAAAAAAAAAAGATATCTGTCTACATTTGTGACGCTTACGCAACAGCCATGATTATTCGAGGGCAAGCTACAGTCAAAGGCTCTGCCCAGCCACTCACATCAACGCTGCCCCCCCAGCTGAAAACATTTCCAAGGCCTGCTGGCTGAAAGCGCTCACTGTCAGTATTACCTAATGCAGTGCTACTGAATTGTTCCAAATGAAAGGCGAGGGTGTGAGTCACTCTCCAGGTTTGTTTAGTGTCCTGGCACTCACTGTGCAGGTTCATTTTTATGATTCATATGAAGTTTTCTGCTGCAGGCTCTCTGAGCCGACGCCGCTCTCCGGCCCCCCGAGAGGAAACTGCTAGAAAAGGGAAGTTTTGTTGTCTTGTTCAGCGGCTGAGGTTGCGCAGGTCGCTAACTACGCTGTTGAGAGGCATTTTTTGTTGTTGTAATATGCTAATGTGGTGCTTCTGTGTGAGGCGGAGGTGCCTGCAGTGTAGCAGTGGAGCCTGATAAATGGATGAAGGGGACTTTGTTCACTGGCTGAGATGCAAGATAAATGTATAGGAGGATCTCATATACTGCTCTGACTGCACTCCCCCTGCAGCTGGAGGCAACCTGAAACACTAACACACCCAACAATAAAAAGAAAACATGTTTCCATCCTGATAAGGGGTAGTTTGGGTTTCATTATATATGGAATAGAACAGCACAAAACACTGTTTGACAAATGAAACAACAACGACATCCTGAATCTGGATAATCCACACTTTCAATGGTTATTTTTTTTTTAAAAAATACCTGTCTGGGTGTGTGTGTATATATATATATATATATATATATATATCCATAAAGTTGTATTCTTGAAGAGTTTCAATCTGGGTTTAGATCTCACAGTACTGAATCTGCACTGTTGAAGGTGCACAACAATATTGTTGTTCTGTCTGTGGATGCCAAGTGTCCTGTTGTTCTAGTGCTGCTTGACCAGCAGCCTTTGACACAGTGGACCATTCAGTCCTCATGTCATGGCTTAACAACTATGTGGGCATCCGTGGCACTGCACTAAAATGGTTCTCTTCTTACCTGAAAACTCTACCCTCAAGGAAAACGACCCGGAATTTGCAGGTAAACTGCTCTGCCGTGTCAGCAGTAGTGCGCTCTGTTTAAACTACTGTCAGGGATCTCTCTGCTGGCAGATAAACGTCTGTAAACGTTTCTCACAGAGATGGTGGATAGATGTTGTGCTCCAAGAAGATGATTTTACTGGATTACCAAAGATCGTGAACAAAGACAGAGATGATAACTGATATAAAACATATAAGAAGTGATCATAAGAAAACAGAGCGACCACTTTATATCAGGTACAGAATCCAACATTCCCTAAACTTTATATCTGATTTATTTTACATGATTTTATTATGATTCCTAAAGGTTGTACTCTCATTAAACGCACGTTAGACCAAAGTATTATGGTATGGATTTTACGGTGCTTCCCATTATTCACACAGCAACAAACAAACGCAAAAATGTTTGTCTGCAGAGTTTCAGTCTTCCTTCAGATAAAACTCAGTGCATTATTATGTCTGCTAGTGAGCTGTTTGCATGTCTGTTGTTGTGATTACAGCAATGAACAGAGCATTGTGTGATTTCTAGTAATATGATTCACGTTAAGAGAAGAGATTTTGAAACATCTACAACTGCTAAACCTTTTCCAGATTTGTGAAAAGTATACTGGGGACATGATAAGGGTCAGAGATACACGATATTGCCAAAAGTATTCGCTCACCCATCCAAATAATCAGAATCAGGTGTTCCAGTCACTTCCATGGCCACAGGTGTATAAAATCAAGCAGCTAGGCATGCAGACTGCTTTTACAAACATTTGTGAAAGAATGGGTCGCTCTCAGGAGCTCAGTGAAATCCAGTCGTGAAATTTCCTCGCTCCTAAATATTCAACAGTCAACTGTCAGCTGTATTATAAGAACGTGGAAGTGTTTGGGAACGACAGCAACTCAGCCATGAAGTGGTAGACCACGTAAACTGATGGAGTGGGGTCAGTGGATGCTGAGGTGCATAGTGTGAAGAGGTCACCAACTTTCTGCAGAGTCAATCACTACAGACCTCCAAACTTCATGTGGCCTTCAGATTAGCTCAAGAACAGTGCACAGAGAGCTTCATGGAATGTGTTTCCATGGCCGAGCAGCTGCATCCAAGCCATACATCACCAAGTGCAATGCAAAGCGTTGGATGCAGTGGTGTAAAGCACGCCGCCACTGGACTCTAGAGCAGTGGAGACGTGTTCTCTGGAGTGACGAATCACGCTTCTCCATCTGGCAATCTGATGGACGAGTCTGGGTTTGGACAATTTCATGCTCCCAACTTTGTGGGAACAGTTTGGAGCTGGCCCCTTCCTCTTCCAACATGACTGTGCACCAGTGCACAAAGCAAGGTCCATAAAGACATGGATGACAGAGTCTGGTGTGGATGAACTTGACTGGCCTGCACAGAGTCCTGACCTCAACCCGATAGAACACCTTTGGGATGAATTAGAGCAGAGACTGAGAGCCAGGCCTTCTCGTCCAACATCAGTGTGTGACCTCACAAATACACTTCTGGAAGAATGGTCCAAAATTCCCATAAACACACTCCTAAACCTTGTGGACAGCCTTCCCAGAAGAGTTGAAGGTGTTATAGCTGCAAAGGGTGGACCAACGTCATATTGAACCCTATGGATTAGGAATGGGATGTCACTTAAGTTCATATGAGAGACAAGGCAGGTGAGCAAATACTTTTGGCAATATAGTGTATTTATTCTTTACTATTTACTTGTGCATATAGTCATATCTTGTGATTTAAAACTCCGAAGGCATAACTTGACTGGGATTTCACTGCCAAAATGGAGGTGTAAACAAAGTCACATGGTCAGCTCTGCTGACTTCACTTAGACCACTCTGGTCTACTGTTTACCTGAGACCATCAGTGACTGTAGTCACTGATGGTCTCATATTCTGATTATAACACTGAACTCCTCGAGGAGCCAAATACCATATTCTTTTAAATAAAATGCTTTTTCAATTTAAAAAAAATTGTGGGGTGTATCGAACCGTGGGTCAAAAATTATGACACAAATCGAATCCTGAGTTAGTATGTCGTTACTGCCCTAATGTTTGGGGATACTGGAATAGCTGACTTGGGCACCTTATCTTCCAAGCTCAGTCCAGTCGTGAGGAATCTGGAAGTGATATTTGACCGTCAGATGAAATTTGACAAACAAATCAGCAATGTTGTAAAGACCAGTATTTTCTACTACTGGCTAAAATGTTTTTAAGCTGCCAGGACCTTGAGATAGCCATCCATGTTCTAATCAGCGCAAGATTAGACTACTGTAATGCACTTTATGTTGGTTTATCCAAGTCCTCCATTGGTCGCCTTCAGCTTGAACAAAATGCTGCTGCTCGTCTTTTAACTAACACTAACAGACGAGACCACATCACTCCTGTTCTTAACTCACTTTGTTGGCTTCCCGTTCATCACAGAATTAATTTTAAACTTTTAATGTTTGTTTTTAAAGCTCTTAACTGCTTTGCCTCATCTTATCTATCTGAGCTTTTAACTGTCCGTGAGCCTGGTCGAGCTCTGAGGTCGGCAAACCAACTTTTGCTGGAAGTGCCCAGGTCTAGATGCAAACACTGGGGTGTGCGAGCCTTTTCTGTTGCTGCCCTCAGGCTCTGGAAGAAACTCCCTGCTGAAATGTGTCTGATCTCTGACCTGAGCCTCTTTAAGTCGAGCTTGAAAACTTATTTATTTAGGATGGCTTTTAATACCCAGTAGTGTGGTGGCACTTTTAGTCTATTTTACTTGATTTAATTTCTATTTCATCTCATTTCATTTAATTGCTTTTATTGTTTTATTGTTTTTAATTGCTTTTATTTATTATTCTATTGTAAATCACTTTGGTTCACCAAACGGTGGTTGTAAAGGGCTGTATCAATAAAGTACATTTACAAATATATATAATTCCCTATGCTGCACTATGTACAGCACTTTTCAGTTTCAGTGGTTGTTTTAAAGGGCTTCATAAATAAAGTTGATTATTATATTGTAAAGTTGATATATTATTATTGTGTGTGTATATATACAGTATATGCACAGTATCGCTGATAAAATATTTTTAATGTTTCTGTAATGTATATGTGCAAGCTCTTTTATCAAAATAATATCTTAAATAAAACAATTATTTTGACTATGTAATTTTCCAATTTATTGTTATAAAAAAAAAAACTATTTTTATTTTAAGTGAGATGTTAAATTCTTCAGTTATTTCCTGTCATTCCTGAACAGAAAAATGTGTTTCAGTGGGTTGTTTGTTATTCTGGATTCATTTCTGACTTCTCAGTGAATTCCAGTGTTCTGGATCAAATTTTATGTCTAAAAGGGTGAATTCAGTTTAAATTCCTCACATTACATACTGTATGTATCTATTTGTTTAATTTGGGTGAACTGACCCTTTAAATAAGGAACATAACTTCAGCACTACCTTCACCACCAAAAGAACAAAACCCCATTCATAATGAGGCTGTTCACCATCTGCATTTCACTTCTTACTCAAAATGTTGAATTGCTGTCAGTGTGATTTATTTTAAATCTCATTTAAATCATCTTTACATCCACAGTAAATAAAGCTGACCTGAGAGCAGCAGAACCACAGAGCCAGAGCCAGTCAGGTCATCAATAAAGACTAGAGCTGTGCGATATTACGATATATATCGTAATTCGGTATAAAAATGTTTACGGTACGATATAAGCCTCTGTTGTTTATATTGTAATTTTAACATGTGGCTACTTAGTTAGCTCTGTTGCTACGCTAACATAAACGTTACTCTGGTTGTGGTTTAGATACGCTGTGTAAAGTACAACTCAACGTTGGAATGAATCATGCGAGTTAAAAATGTGTATTGTATGAAGCATAGACATAATAATATGACGGCTACTGTAACCATAGCAACGCTACTTCTGTCAGGATCTCAGTGTTTCCTTGTGTTCCCCTCTTTTGTGGGTGTGTGTCTTGTCCTTCCTGTCTTTTGTGTGTTTGTCTGGAGCTGGGCGGAGCTGGAGTTGACCCCTCACCTGCACACGATCAGCAATTTGCAATAAAGCCACCTGCCACTCTCCCCTGCATATCAGCCTGGTTCAGTTCACCACTCATCGCCAGATTGTCAGCTTACTTCTGTGGTAGAAAGACGCAATTGGCTCTGTAATCTTATTTAACCTGTTTTGTATCCCTTCCTGCCAATCCTGACTGCACTCTCTGTTCCCAGCTCCTGCCTTTGCCTGCTGTCCACCCGGACCCAAAACAACCACCTCTGCACCACTCCAGCTCCAGCTCCAGTAAACCTACATCCATTAAAGTCTTTTCTTTTGCAAACCATTCCTGTAGTTGTGTTGTCTGCATCGTAGGTCCACCTCCCGTCAACCTCAACAACTGCTTAGTGGTAGCATGTTTACATCACCCGTAAGGACAGGTTTGTGGCAGTTGTAGCTCGGAAGTAAAAAAAAAAGAAAAAAAAAAAAAAAAGTTGTAAGTAAGCAGAGGTAAGGCAGCATGGAGGACGTTGTGTTGCATGTGAATGATTTCTTATCGCTTAAAACACATCTTTATTAGCAGCCAAACTGCACAGTAAAAGTAGAGCTCAAACAAAGCCGGACTTCTGGTCGCTCTCAAAGTAAGCCTTCAGAATAAAAGCATATAAGGGATTACGCTGCAGAGGAGACGAGGGAGAGCGCAATGGAAATTAAAAATTCATCAGAAATAATACTATATCGGAATATATATCGTTATCGGAATATAAACTTGGCTATACTGGGATATAGAATTTCATCCATATCGCACAGCTCTAATAAAGACAATAATTCACAATGTCCTCTCATTACTGCACTGTGAATAAATGTTAAGGGCGTTTTTTTTAATGTGCCTCAAACTATTCTGCGAGCAGGCTTATCCTTTTAAAGTGGAGGCTTGTCGTCTCAACTGATGCAAGATGAAGGCAAGATAGTCTCCATCAGCAGACAAGAGGAGTTAAAGAGTTTAACTCAGCACAGCACACTTAGGTTTGGGGAGTGATTTAAATCTTTAAAGGGGCTTTATCCTGTTGAGTTCCTCCCAACACACAAACTGTGAAAACACCAATATGAACCTGACAATATGTCTCCTTTCAGAGCATATCACATATTCCTGACACCTCTCCACTGCAGCTGTATGTGCTGATGCTCTATAAAACACTCCAAGACCTCCAGCACGATGATGCAGATGATTTAAGGGGAAAACAAACCGGAATTAAAATATATTAACAGGAGACACTCCTTGCTCTCATTACAGCTAAATGTGTAACATGTACGTTAATAAAATCTACTGCTATGATGAATACGATGATAACTGTTTCTAATGTGTGTTTAAAGGATTTTGAATAAACCAAAATCATTTTTAATTCCAAGATAACACAAGAGACATTTGTACAGCACAGCCTTAAAATGATACCGAATAAAGAGTAAGGTCATTTTTCTATCGATAAAAAAAAAAATCAAAATCTTTTCCTAGACCTATCTAAGAGGTTGTGTTGCCTAAACCTATCCAAGTTGTTTCCTGTGAAGACAGGGTTTACTTTGATAAGACTGGACTGGAAACTGATGCCGGATATTTTTGGGAAAACACAGAAAATGAATCACTGTATGAGATGATGCTGTTCTCGTTGGTGCCTATATTTTGAGTCTACATCAGCAGGTAAATGGAATCAAGTTTTCAAAGTAAAAGTTCTGATGATAAAATATTTTGTGTGATACATAGAGCACATTGAATGTGTTGCATTAGTATCTTTAAGAGAACAGGTGGCCAGAGACAGGCTGGGTAAAAAAGCAGTGTTGGTCTAAAGTGTTTTCTGGATTGATTCTGGAGGAGCTGACCACCGCTGCCGCCTCAGCGCTGAGGAAAATATGCCTGGCGCCTCGCACAAATTGTCAGGGCGGCTCCCCCTGCTGGGCTTTCACTGTGCCTGCAACAAAGGAGAGCTCTGGCTTTCTCTCTGCCTGCCCTCCATCACTCTGCTCCCGTCTTTCATTCCCAGAATAGCAGAACAAAGACAAAAGGTGCATTTGAAGGGGGGAACAGTAGGGCCACCCAGGGACTCAATACAGCAGCCGAGCAGCACGACAAGGTGCCGCAGGAACAACGGGGCCCGGGCGACTGTGTGTGTGTGTGTGTGTGAGTGTGTGTGTCTGTGTGTGTGCGTGAGTGTGTGTGTGTGTGTGTGTGTTTGTGTGTGTGTGTGAGATAGAGAACCACACGAACCAAAACCAGCCATCCACACCAAGTCATCTGACTTTCATTGAGTTCAGCTCAGTTTGGAGGCTCTGAGCAGTGAAATAACAGCATGGAAGACACACTCCCTGACAGCCTCAGTGTTCGTTAGTGTTCAGTTTTCACACTTCACAACTTAAAAACAACATGCTGCTCTAACAAGAGAAATGATCCTGTGCACAGACCACAGTAAACACCAGCCCTGCACACACTGTGCCTTAATGTTTACACACTTTACAAAGCAAGTCCTCATCACTGCCTGCATATAAGAGGTGGATGTAGTCGCCCTGACGACGCCAAATGGTTTGACACGAGTGATACCAAAGTACAGTACAACCCATAATTTCACTGAAGTGAAACCACTCTGAGAAGGTGTTAAAGTTCAAGACAAAAACATGGACAACGACAAGGTAACAACCTGTCAGTGAGCAGCTAGCTGTGCCCTAAAGCATCCACTGCTTCAGGAAGACCTGAGACCATAAACTCAGGTTTACAATCAGAATTCAAATTAAAATCTTCCTGGGGTTCCCCCGCCAATGATGATACCAACACATCTGTGAGGTATGTGTTACGGGCGCGGGCCGCTAGGTGCATCTCCCTTCCTGCCATGCGTGTACATGCGTGCACGCTTGTGTGTGCGTGATTTCGTTTGTGTTTTAGTTCATCCCCGTGTGCTACAGCAGAGCATCCCATCAGCTAATTTACAATCACCTGCACCTGCGGAGATGTCGACAGCTGCCTGGGAATGGGGCTCGGCCAATCGGAGAGTGACAGCAGGATGAAGCAGGAAATTAGTATTTGGTTTTAGAGTAGTTAGTATTTTGTTTTGAGTCTGTTGTTTATTGATATTAGCTCTGCTTTATTTTTGAGGGAGTCCTCTTTTGGTTATATTTTGTTCTTTGATTTATCAGCACCCTCCCTGGCCCTTTTCTGTTGTTATTTTTTTTGCACCTACCACAGTGCCAAAATAAATAAATAACGCCTACCATTGGCAATTTATTTCCATCTGATTGCAAGTGTGTTACTTCCCTGTCCCCTCCATGAGCATGTAATGTAATGTAATATATGGAGGTATTTTGGGTTCTACAAAGATAAAGCCCTCTGTCAACTTTGTAAAAGGCAGCTTTGTTACTTGACAACCACAACAAATCTGCGAACTGACCTGCTAGCTTACCACCAACACGACGCAGCAGAGACCGAAACACCACAGACAAGCAGAGCTGCCAGAGCAACGTTGCACTTACAACCTCGACTGATTCAGATTTCAGATTTATTGTCCTTCGAGGGGAAATTCAGTTTGCAGTAGGAGTAGTTTGCAATGACAGACATATTACAATGCAGCATACACAACCACAATTAAAAAAAACTCTAAGAACAGTAAAAACACAACACGAGTAAGATTCAGTTAGAAATGGGAGGAACAGTGTTGTCCGAAAAGAAGTCCTTAGTAAACTGAAGTAAGCTAAAATGCAGACCAAAGCACAAAACACGAAATAAATAGAATTAAAATGTGGGCCCCACTAAAGTGCTGGTGCAGTCCAGTCAGTAAAGTGCCACTGTGCAGGTCACTGGTGCAGATTAAGCGCTTTTATTGCACTTGGGACAAAAGAGAAATTAAATCTGTTGCTCTTTGCCCTGGGGCATCTGTATCTCTGGCCAGAAGGGAGAAGAGCAAAATCCTCCAAGAGAGGGTGGTCAGTACTGGCCAAGATGGACCTTGCCTTCCTCAGGACATTTCTTTCATAAATAGCTGCCAGGGGGAGCTGCTGAACACCAATGATTTTGCTGGCTATCTTAACAATGTTAGACAGTCGATTTCTCTTTTGCACTGTGAGGTTTCCATACCAGGAGATGATACAAAAAGTTAGGACAGACTCAATAAAAGATTTATAGAATAAAACCATCAGTGTCTTGTCCACATTGAAGGTGCTCAGTCTGCACAGAAAATAAAGTCTTTGCAGGCCCTTTTTTTAAATTGTGGACGTGTTAATGTCGTGATTTAAATTCTTGTCGATTTGTGTCCCCAGATATTTGTAGCTCTCCACTTCCTCGACAGGTGATCCTTTGATGACAGCTGGGGAGGATAAGTGGGAGGCTTTTCTGAAATCAATGGCCATTTCTTTGGTTTTGTGGACGTTCAGCTTCAGAAAGTGATTGTCACACCATGCTATAAAGTCACTCAGGACTGGCCCATGATCGACCTCAGCATCCTGGAGCAGACTGATTAAGACTGTATCGTCTGTGAATTTAAGAAGATGTCTGTCTTTATAGCTGCTCCTACAGTCATTTGTATAAAGAATATACAATAAAGGAGACAGAACACACCCCTGTGGTGAGCCTGTAGATGACTGCCTTTTCAGAGATAAAGTACCATTGGCCTTGACTACCTGGGGCCTGCATGTTAAAAAATCCAGCACCCATTTCACCATTCCGACATCAAGGTTAAAAGTGGACAACAGTTTGTCGGCTAAGATATGTGGCTGAATTGTATTGAAGGCTGATGAGAAGTCCACAAATAAAAGCCTAGCATGAGTTTTTGTACCCTCAAGATGTTTGTACAAGAAATTGAACAGAGTAATAGTAGCATCCTCTACCCCTCTGTTAGTCTGATATACAAACTGCATTGGGTCAAGCTGGCACTGTACTTTATCGATCAGAATTTGTTTGACCAACCGCTCAAAGACCTTCATCACCAGTGAAGTCAATGCGACAGGCCTCAGATCATTAAGCTCTTTTGGAGATTTGGTTTTTGCCACGGGTACAACAATAGATTCCTTCCACAGTTTTGGGACCTTGTGTTGGATAAGTGAGGCATTGAAAAGGTCAGAGAAAATATAGCACAATTGATCAGCGCATGCTTTTAAAAATTTGCCAGTGATCATGTCCGATCCGGAACTCTTCCTAATATTACATTTGTGGAACATGGATCTAACTGAGTGGGCACTGATTTTTGGGTGAGGGGAGGTGGTAGTGACATTCAATGAAGCCAACAAATCATTGTGTACATTAGTAAAGTCCACAGTGTCGGACCTGCAGCCCCCTAGTGGCACATACTGAGGTCTGCTGGTCAGGTAGTTATCCACGTCACTAGGTGTGAGTCCACTCCCATCTCTGTCAGTTTGTCCCTGAGGAGCAGAGGCTGGGTGGTGTTAAAGGCACTGGAGTCCAAGAATGTAATCCTCACAGCACCACTGCCTCTGTCCAGGTGAGAGAGAGATCGGTGGAGTAGGAAGGTGATGGCATCATCCACTCCTACCTTCTCCTGGTAGGCAAACTGTAGAGGGTCTAGTGCGTGGTAGGGCTGTGGGTCATGAGCAATTCTCTCCTACAATTTTACATTTTCTGCACGCAAAATTTATTGTATATATTGTTTATTTATTATTGTAAGTTGCTTTGGATGAAAGCAATAAATCAACAGAATGTGATGGAGGAAAAAGTATCAAATATGAGAAAAATAAAAACACTGAATAAACAAAAAAAAATGTGGAGCTCATAAATAACCCTTTTGTTTTGTCATTTTACCTTTTCAGCCTAGGTTGTGGCTTCCTTTTAATGAAAATTACATTTATTTAGGCCTAAGTGGGGCTTAATTATGTTATAATAAGTCTTGTAAAAAAGTGTAAAATGTGGGAAACACTGGGTCAAAAAAATTTCATCTGAATATTTGACTTTTATTCAGGAGACGTGACCTGAGCGATTTTTCCTTACATGATGTGACAATGTTTCATTATTTTAAGCCAAACTGTGATTTTTTTTTTTAAATAAGAAACATAAGCAGCCAATGTTTCACATCATTAACCACCAAATATACAATAAATAATGATGAGTGATAAGTGCAACATTCTTTTACTTTCTCCAAACTTGGGTTTGAATTTGCTCTTTCTGTTTGAATCTGCCTGCAGACAAAGTCCAATCAGCTGATGTTGCAACTGGATCTCAGCAACAATAAGAGCAGGCTTATAATAAATGGAGGTGATGGTCATAAAGCTCTTTTACGATAACCATTAAGGTCTTTATTTACACAGACCATACAGTGTATAGTGTCTGCATGCACTGAGTGTAATCCCCAGCAGTTGGTGACAGTGTAACCCACTGCAGCAGAGGACAGAAACACACTGAGACAGAGCACCAAAGAAGCAGATAGAAAGGAAAAAGTCCAGAGAGAGAGGAAGAGAAGCACAGAGAGGAAGAGGGTTCAGCCAGAGTTCAGATTCATTAATAAATGATTGCAGTCAGTGGCGGCTCGACTCCAACGTGTCAATAACACTTTCTTCCCCCAGAGCAGAAAAATATGTTGACAGAATGAAAATAAGGCAATGTCCTTGTATTTCTACTCTTTGAGGGCACGATCCTTCTTTCCCTTTCACACTTTAACGGTTTGCGTTGCTGGGAAATCGCTCGGTCTTGATCCCAGCAGTTTGTCTTCTCTGATCTGACTCATAATCATTCATATCTGAAGAGTTTACGTAGAAAACCGCCTCCCGCTGGACACAACAGGTCCAAGGCAGGGATGGTCAATCATGTCATGCACATCATCTGTAGACCTCTACTCCTTCACCGTTTACTCTGACAGTGAGCAATTAAGATGTTTTTTCAGATATAACTCTGAATTTAATTCAACTGCTTGGCCATGTAACAGCTGGCAGAGCTACATGTCCAGAGGCACTGCTCTATTAGAGGCCAAAGAGACTTTTAGAAGGACATCACAAGCATTGAAATGTATGCATTTTTAAATTCCTGAACAACCTGCTGCAGCCCTGTGTGTGTGTGTATGTGTGTGTGTGTGGGGGTGTGTGTGTGTGCGCTCACATTGTGAGGACCCACCTTCATTTTCAGGGCTGAAGAAAGTGACCTTCACAACTTTATCTGTTTACTCTGAAGTTTAAACTTCACAGTTTGAAAGAGAAAATACCAAAACGGCCTAGTTGCATGTTTGACAGTCAAAAAAACAAACAAAAAAAACCAATTGAGTCTCATAATACTACTTCTAATAATATTCCTAAACTGTTAATAAACACAATTACAACCTAATCTTAGTCTTTGAGCTCTGTTTTTGGTCTCCACCAACTCCTGAGAAAAATAAAGTATCTGCAACTTCATTAAAAGAAAGTTCCATATAAGCTAAATAACTCCTGTTCATTCATGATGAACATCCATCCATCCATCTTCTCCCTCTTATCCTCTCATAGGGTCAGGAGGGCTGGAGTCTATCCCAGCTGTCTTAGGGTGAAAGACAGGGTACACCCTGGACAAGTGTCCAGTTCATCACAAGACACATAGAGACAGACAACCACTCACACTCACATTCACACCTAAGGACAATTTAAATTAACCAATTAACCTAATCGCCATGCATGTTTTTGGATGGTGGGAGGAAGCCAGAGTACCAGAGAGAACCCACACAGACATGAGAAGAACATGCAAACTCCACACAGAAAGGCCCCGGGCCGGGAATCGAAGCCGGTACCTTCTTGCTATGAGGCGACAGTGCTAACCACTACACCACCGTGCCGCCCTCATGATCCACAACAACAACAAAATCAATAATAATAATTAGGGATGCTCCATGTTGGCTTTTTTTTGCCTAGATCCAATATCCAATATTTTCCAAGTCTTCATTTCCGATATCAGCCTTTACCCATATGTGCAGGCTTTTTAAATGTTATGTCTTGTTGTTGAATTAACACAGTATGACTCATTTTATTGTGATGTCCTACTGGATGATTCAGAAATGCAACATGACTCCAAATAGAAACATTCTCTGTGCAAAATAAGACACCATCTTCAACTGGAGTTATTTTCTTTTTAAAGTGCATTATTTTACTGACTGGGAAACTGAACGACCATGGTGAACATATTCTTATGTTCTTATAGTTTTTGAATATTGTTATATTGTTTATATTGTCGGTTTTGATTTTTGCACTATTCTGCACTGAATATACTTTTATAAATCTTTTTAAATCTTTTAAATCTCCTCACTTTTTCCTACTGTGCATGGAAACTGTAGTGAAAGAATTTCCCTCGGGATGAATAATATCTTATCTTATAACTGGTCATGACTTGGTAAATAATACAGTCATTAAATTATAAATTGGGTTTGATCCACCCTGCTCTTTCATATGATTAAGAAAATAGTGCAAATAAAACCAGGAAAGGCACAAAAAGTTGTCCAGCTTCAGTCCAGACTATTAGCTATCATAGTCATGTTATGTTAATATCAGCCGGTAATATTAGACTCTAATAATAATAGTAATAATAATAACAGCTAGATCATATTCCATGGTTGCAGACACTTGATTCTGAGAAATTAAAAATCCCTATAATTTAGCAGGTTATGTGATAATAATTTAAGTTAAACTACCTGTATGTTTCAAAGCTGTAAATCTGTGGAAAGCGTCTGCAGCTCCAGCCAGACAGAAAAAACATGGACGGTGTGAGATGTGTCACTTCCACAGCCTGCTGGTTCTGGTTGAACTGACTTCATTTATTGGCAAGTTTTTAGCCACAACAGGTGCAAAACCATTCTCAACAGCAAGTCAGAGCAGAAAGAAATGAGCGGGTTTGTGTTTATTATGATGCTCCAACACAAATGAATGGTTTTAACCCGTAGAAAAAATACCGGCTGTCGGTTAGATGGGGATTTTCAGTGCAGACGGCTCACTTTAAGAGAACAAACAGCATTAATACAGCAGGGATGGAGTGAGAACCCTATGTTTTTCTGCCGCACTGTCACTGACAAATAACAATAATAATAATAAACAGAAATACGTACGAGAGCTTGGCAAAGTCGGTCATCTGGATTTTAGCCCTGCGAGCCAGGATCTCCATCAGGTGGTGGCCTTCATCTCTCTGGAGCCCACTGATGATGAGGAAGAAGGTCGAAAGAGAAAGAATAAAGCTAAACAAAAGTCATCAAAAGAGTGAAACACAAGTCACAGAACTTCCTGTTTATTTTACCCAATAGTACAAATATCTACAGGATGTGCTGCTGGAAGCATCTAGTGTTTCTGTAGACATGCCAACACGAAAGAGAGGACTGCTAACTTTGCTATTAGGAAAACAGTTTTCTTTCCAAATTCCCAGATCTGTTAATGTGTTAAGTGGAGACATCTGGTAAAGGCCAATGAGGGCAAATGATAATGTTTCACAGTTTGTCATGTCTCAATTCAGCAAAATCAAAACCTGAACTTTGTGCCAAAAACATATTCAGAGTATTTCTCTCTCAAATCCATTCCTGCATTAGTTTCTTATGACAGGTGGGAGATCAGGAAGAAGACAACAGTGGAAAAGTGGAAGTAAATGGTCACCATCAAGACAACAAAATCTGAGCAGATACCAGACAGATCTGAAAGAAATCTAGAAATCTGAATCTCTGAGCGTGTGGACTGAAATGACAAGAAGGAAAGAAAAGTCCAAAAGCGAGAAGCAGAAGGTGAGCGTCTGTTATCCTCACTTCCTGCTCCATTAAGTGTGCCGACGGAGCGAGACGGTCAGAGGTTAAAACTACAAAGAGCAAACAGCGCACTTTTACTGGGAAACCAAAAGTTGAATTATTCCTGCTGATGATGTCATGTCCCGTGACGTTACGTCCATAGCTTAAGGGCTTAAAGGTGGCTCTATGGACAAGGGGACATGTCCCCTTCAGATTCATAGAGACACTGATCCGTCCCCCCACTTTACCAGCATGAGGAGAGAAACATCGTTGGTAAAACAGAGGATTAATGTCCCTGCAGCAGCACTGGGAGCCTGGTGTTTGTGTGTTTAGGCTCATGGTGCATTCAGGTTGAACACAAATGTTGTAATTTCCAAGCACCAAGTCAGAATTTAAATCAGAACCTCTGTGAAGTCAGATCTTCGACTCAGAAAGTCAGATTAATCTCACCAGATATACCAGATCACAACAGACTCGACAAGGCTGAAGAGCTGGGAGCACTAAACTTTGAGGTTAACATGATCAGAGCTCCAAGTTCTGACTTCCAGTGAACACACCATAAGACAAACTCTCACTCCCCAGGGTCCTAAAGAGCAACTAAAGAGATGTTTTTAACAGTAACACATTATTTTTTGGTGTCAGTAATCAACAAAGTAATTGAGGTACTTTTCGAATGAAGTAACTAGTTACTGTAACTAGTTAACATTGTTCACAACACTGGATAACCGTGGAAACACTCCGAGGCCACCCATACCATGACAATAGTGCGTCAGGAGCAACAGAAATCAGTGGCTGGTGATAAAAATGGATTAAATCTTTAATGTCTCTTTCTAGGGTGATAAAAACACAACAAGCCTTATTTTCAGGTTATTATAAACGACAGAAAACACAGTTAATTAATATGATACTCCATTTCTGCACATAGTCCCTCTTGGTTCTGTGTTAAGCAAACGTATTTTACTCGGATCATTATCTGTGGTTACAGTGAAGCATGTTTACTGCTATCAGACATGCAACCATGTCCTGTGGTCATTTCTGTTCAGCACAGCAAGTTTCAAAGAGCAAATGAAAAATTAACATCATCAAGATTTTTTTCTTTTCCAAACATTTGTTGTTGTCAGTCAATAATCCATCACATCCAACAGGTCATGACTTCAATCAAGAAAACCTTGAACACAATCCAGACAGCGGTGTGTGTGTGTGTGTGTGTGTGTGTGCTAATTGCTTCCTATCTGTCCTGGACTCGCCTGACCTCCTCTCAGCTCCCTCTGCTGAATAGATGAATAGCATGCTCCCTCCTCTGCAAATTGTGAAAATGACTCACTTTGAAATGAACTTTAATTACAGGGATTAGCTGCTTACGTTGTTTCTCCTGATGTTCAACTAACACTTAAAAGTTTGAATCTTTATCTTTGTCTTATTCTCAGCCGATGCAAAGTCCGCTGAACATGGACATCACACAGAACTGATCACACACAAATGAACTTAATTAAATAATTTTGGGCAGCTTCATATCCAGATCACTGATAGCTGCACCAGGAGCCTCAGAGCGGCTCCCAGCTCTGCAGCATTCAGTACGTCTGCAGATGATATTATTCTGCTCTCATATATTTTTATTAGTGTGACAGCAATACGAACATAACAACAGTCTGTGCTACGAAAAGCAGCAAAACACCTCTATTGCTACCAAGACTGTGAATACTTGAACTGAATGTATAGTATCCACATTTGGGTGAGAGTCTTTCTACAATGATATGCAAACAAGTTCTGATCGCTTGTCTTTCCTGTCAGCCCATGACAGGCATGTCATGTATGAAATTATGACACCTTTAGAAACTACAATCTAATTATGCTGAATGTAAAAATACAAACAAAGACACAAAATGTTCAAGGAAACGAAACAAATCCAGAGGCACTATTATTTAAAATTACATAATTATAGATAATTCAAATCAAATCAGTCTACCTGTGGTTTGGCTGTGGACACTTCACATACTTGAATTATACTACTTCATGTTGTTTGCTAAAGCTTGTTGAACTACTTCAAAGATTTATTACAGCAGATTTATTTTTGAATGGGTTTTGAAGATGCATCAGGTGTGTGTGTGTGTGTCTACATGGCCATATGCACAGTATGTATGGGCTGGGGAGCAGCTGTTTCCCTGTGTGTGATGAATCACCCTGTCCTCCTCCTCCTCTCCTCCTCTGCTCCTTTTCCACCTCTGCTCCTCCTCCCCTGGCTCCTCCTCCTCGGCTCGTCTTCCTCCTCTGCTCCTCTGTTCCTCCTCCTCGGCTCGTCTTCCTCTTCTGCTCCTCTTCCTCCTCCTCCTCGGCTCGTCTTCCTCCTCTGCTCCTCCTCCCCTGGCTCCTCCTCCTCTGCTCCTCCTCCTCCTCTTCTCCTTTTCCACCTCTGCTCCTCCTCCTCCGCTCCTCCTCCTCTGCTCCTCCACTGCTCCTCCACTCCTCCTCCTCTCCTCTTACTCCTCTGCTCCTCCTCCTCCACTGCTCTTCCTCCTCCTCTGCTCCTCCTCCTCCTCGTCTGCCCCTTCTCCTCCTCTTCCTCCTCTGCTCCTCCACTGCGCCTCCTCCTCCTCGTCTGCTCCTCCTCCTCCTCCTCCACAGGAGGAGGTGATGCACCTCTGCCAACATGTCACAACTCCTGCCCTGCACAGATTCTGCATTTATTTCTATGTTTCTGAAAAAAACTTGACTCCTCTATGGAATATGATTTCACAAATTTAACACTTAACACCTCGAGTAAGTAAATTAAATGTTACCATGGAAATTAAAAATGAGATGCAATCAAGAAACAAATATTTTTTATCAATGAAATCCTTTGTGGCGATATGTGTGATTGTGTTGTGTCTTGTTAAGTTTAGTTTTATAATTCCAGTCTTGTCTTCGTGTTGTTTTGTCAGTTCCTCTTTTATTTTGAAGTCCTCTCTTTTCTTATGAGTCTCTTTGTGTGTGTTTTGTAGAACCCAGACTCATTTCTTGTGTTCAAGATTTCTTGTGTTTTTTTCCTACTTGTTTCTTAGTCACTAGTGTTCCTCTAGTAAGTGATTTTGTTTTCTTATTTTAGTCTAGTGGTCCACATCATGGTCTTTCTTGTTGACCTTACCGTTTAGCCGTTAATTTGTTCGTATTTCCTTATCTCAAGAAGCCACTTTGTTGAGTGTTTATTGTAATGTTGTTTAGCTTCATAGACTTCTTGTGAGCTTCTTCTGTTCCTTATACTCGCAATTTTTTTTATTTACCTCAAGTCCCTGTAAAACTCTGCCATTGTTACCACACTCTTGGTGATAATTGAAAGACGTTCTTTACTTTGAAACTTATGTTTGGGTCCTCATCATGTGCTGCTTTCAGCGACCCTACCTGCCTACTTTCCTACTATTCTATATGTGTTAACTGTTGTTATATGTAGTGTTAATGTGTTTTTCATTGTTGTTATTCTGTACACATGGCATCTATTGCATGTCTGTCCATCCTGAAGAGGAATCCCTCCTCGTTGCTCTTCCCGAGGGACTGTTAAGAGCAGAATAAAAGGACCCACTTTATATATTGTTATATCGGTGTTATGTTTCATATATTATAAATAGATATTACCTTTCTGTGCAATAATAGTAACAAACAAATGTGCAATAATTTAATAATTTTGTGCAATAACATTTCTGTCACAGTAACTGTGCCTTGCTAGTGTAAAAAATAGCTAATTTTCAAACAAAACTTATCTTTTCCATTTTATTTTTTCAAGCTTGACTATTTTTTTTTTACTGAGCACCATGTGGAGCAGCACTCCTAATTTCGCTGTATACACGCTGTCATATAAAGGCTTTTGATTTGATGTGAAAATTTTGAAATTAATACAATAAATCAAAACAATCCCCAAACAACAACAACATATGGCATTATCCAAAATAATAATAATAATAATAATAATAATAATAATACATTATTAGTAATTATACTAACAATGAAGTAAAATGTAAATAAATACATAAAAATAAAATGAGTTAAACACAAATTTCCCATGTACAGAAAAATAACTATTGTTGTGTTGTTGAGCCAGCTTTATTCTAATTCCTCTCAACTGTTTTTACTTTCCATTGTAGCATCTGCCATGAAGAGTAATTCTTCAGTACTCCGTCATTAGAGTGAACGAGAAAGGGAATGGCACACAACTAATGGATCAGCAAGTCTCAGTATTTATTTCGCTTTGCCCCTACGGGGCATACCATCCAAAAAAACTGGGGCTCATTTGAATATGCTGCCTGACTTGCCCCCTGATTCTAGGCCTGAGCTTTTACAGTTGATAAAGGAGTGGCCATCGGTTTGCTCTGGTAAGACAGGGAAAACATCCCTTGTGAAGCGTACCATCCGCCTCACCGATGACATGCCCCTGCGTTGTCCAGCTTACCGGGTGTCGCCGCTTAAAAAAGACATTATTCAACGGCAGCTGAAGGAGATGCTGGCTGAGGGGACGCTTTTCAATGCCTATCCCATGCCGAAGATACATGACATCCTTGAGTCTTTTGCTGTGGCCTGTATATTCAGCTCTCTAGATCTTCATTCTGGATACTGGCAAGTTGCTATGGATGAAGCCAGCATTGAGAAGACTGCTTTTGTCACCCCGTTTGGCCTCTTTCATTTTCTCTCCATGCCGTTTGGCCTAAAGAACTCTGGTGCTACTTTTCAGAGGCTTACGGAGAAGGTTTTGGCGGAACTGAAAGGTGTCTGTTGCTTTGTTTACATAGACGATATCATTGTGTATTCAAAGTCAGCTACTTCTCACTTAAACAATCTAAGGAAGGTGTTTGAGAAACTCCATAGTTCCTCTCTAACACTTAACCTGCAGAAGTGCCATTTCTTTAAGTCATCCTTGACGTTTCTGGGCCATCAGGTCTCTTGTCAAGGAGTATCAGCAGACCCTGAGAAGCTCAGGGCCATAAGTGAATATCCTCGGCCACAAAACATCCAAGAACTGCAGCGGTTCCTTGGACTTGCTGGATGGTACCACAAGTTTATTAAAAACTTTGCTGATATCACAGCCCCATTGAATAACCTGAAGAAGAGGAATGTAAAATGGATGTGGACAGAGGACTGTGAGAAGAGTTGGGTGGGTCTGAGAGAAGCCTTGCAATGCCCTCCAGTTCTTTCCCACCCAGACCTAGAAAAGCCCTTCACAGTATCCACTGATGCCAGTGATGTAGGGCTGGGGGCCGTGCTGAGCCAAGAAGGAGATGATGGGGAACATGTGATTGCTTTTGCATCCCGATTACTAATTATGGCTGAACGAAACTATTCGGTTTCAGAAAAGGAATGTCTGGCTGTTGTATGGGCAGTAGAAAAGTGAAAAGGGGTGCAATTTGAAGTGGTGACAGATCATGCAGCTCTGTCCTGGATTTTCAATAGCCCAAAGACTTCTTCACGCCTTACCCGTTGGGCCCTCAGACTCCAGCCTTTCACCTTCTCTGTCCAGTACAGGAGGGGGACATTGAATGTTGTTCCAGATGCTTTGTCGCGGATCCCAGAGTCCAGGCCGGAGTGTGCCCCAACCTCCAGAAGCCTGGCTGTATGTTATGGTACTGCCAAAGTGTCCACAGATCTCCCAAACTCACTGGATGAAATTGCGACTGCCCAAAACGGATGAATACATCAGAGATGTCCGGGAGCAAATGCCACCTCTTGAGTGTCTTCCTCCAGACAGAATTTCCTTCCTTGACCACCAGGGACTGCTTTACCGAAGAGTGCCAATTGCTCGAGATGGACACAAGCACCAGCTAGTAGTCCCAGAAGTACTGCGTCTGACGTTCCTGCAGTACTTCCATTATAATCCTTTAGGGGGTCACTTTGGGAGATTAAAGACACTTCTCCGTATTCTGGAAGTCGCTTGGTGGCCTGATATTCGTAAGGATACTTGGAAATTTGTAAAGGAATGTTTGGTCTGCCAACAACACCAACCATCTAACACCAAACCCAGTGGACTGCTGCAGTCAACGCAAGTGTCAGAAGTTCGTGAGATGCTAGGCATTGATCATGGGCCCTTTTCCTGCAGTCGCAAGGGAAATCACTACCCGGTTGTGCTGGTGGACTACTATTCCAAGTGGACTGAGCTTTTCCCTGTCCCTAATAGCAAGACACCGAAGCTGGTGAGAATTCTCACAGAAGAGGTGTTCACCAGGTGGGGTACTCCTAAATACCTCCTTTCTGACCATGGAAGTCAATTCACCAGCCATCTCCGAAGTAGCATCTGCAAAGCCTGGGGAGTGACCAACAAGTTCGCCACCAGTTATCACCCTCAAACGAACCAGACAGAGAGGGTGAACCGTTCCCTGAAATGGATGATTGCGTCATATGTTGCAGGAAGGCGGCATGACTGGGACAGGTGGGTCCATGAATTCCGTTTTGCCATCAACTCCTCCTTGCAAGAGTCCACTGGGTTCTCTCCTGCCATCCTACAACTGGGACGCCCTTTGAAGGGCCCTCTTGAACAGCTGCTGCCCAAAGCTCCTTTGCCAACCTCATCCAGACATAATGTCCTAGAGAGACAGCTGGAACTCAAAAAAGAAGTGGCGGAAAATATTAGAAAAGCCCAAAAAAGGCAAGCAAAATATTACAACCTGAAGAGAAGGGATGTCAAGAAGGAGCCTAGAAGGAGACCTTGTGTGGGTCAAAGTTCATCCACTGTCTGATGCATCCAAGAGGTTCACCGCCAAGCTGGCACCAAAGTGGACAGGACCATGCATAGTGGAAAAGAAATTAGGACCATTGAACTACAGAGTCCGTTTCCCTGATAATTCTAATGACACTGTAAACGTAGTGAACCTGAAGACCTATTTTGGTCCTCCTCCTACCATTTCCAGTCTGGGGGCGGGGACTGTGGCATCTGCCATGAAGAGTAATTCTTTAGTACTCCGTCATTAGGAAGAATCTTGGTTATTCTTTGAAAAAAAAAAAATTGGGTTAGTAGGAAATGTCTATGTCGGTGAGCTTCATTGTTTAAATAAGAATCAATTATTGAAAACCTGGTCAGGTAAATTTATCCATTTATCTTTAATTCTATGGTAGCTATAATACCTTCCCCATCTTCCATGGCCAGAGGTTAGTGGTTTGGAGTAAAGGTCTAGGTAAATGATAGGGTTCAGAGCTGTCACTCACCTTCTCACTCTCACACGCACCCACTTTCCCTGTCCTGATCCTATGGCTGTGCTCCCAGTGAATCACATGTCCACCTTTTAAATGAGACACGGAAGAGGAAAAGGGGGGGAATGAATGAGGAGGAAGACGCCGGTTATCGTTTGATAGTCTCATCTTCAGAATATGAATTAAACATGGCCTCGAAGCGGAGATGGATTATGTCTTGGATTATTTTCCTGTCGACATTAAACTCGTGCCTGTCATCCAGGAGGTGAGATCGATCCTTTTTTTTTCACCTTTTTGTTTTTTTTGATTGTGGGAACTGAAAGACTGTCGTGCCGTAATCATTGGATTCCTGTGATAATCTTGGACCAGTATCGTTATTGATTTTGTTGGGCTTTGGATAAGGACTGAGATTTTTTTGTATTCCTATTTTTCCGGGATTTGTGACGGATCAAAAGAAACGCCTTTTTTTGTTGTGCTGCATCCACGGTGTGGGACTATTTAACTATTAAAGACACTGGTATTTTTTTCCCCTCCTCTATCCGTCACTTCACTCATGAAAAACACTTAAATAAAACTAAGCACTTGAGTTTTGATGCCTGAATGCGTGTTTTTATGAACCAATGACGTTAATCTGATGACAGCTCTCCGTGAGTTTGTTACACCATATCTTCATTATTCTATTTTTTTGTTTACTAAGGTGCATGTGATAACAGCAGGGTAGTTTCTTCTTTCACGTATAAACATACAGAACATATGATGTTGTCTACATTTAGGTTATAAAACTCTAACATTTAGGTTGTGAAGGGCTGTGAACACGTTCTGTCATGCAGCACACTGAAGCCTTGAAAGTGACCTCGACAACAACATCCGGACATTTTCTTTTCACATGATGTTGCACGCATTTCGTCATTTTGTTTGTTCTGAATGACAACTGAGGGAAGATGAGAAAGAAAATGAAATGTTGGCGCAGACAGAAAGAGTCACAGCAGACATGTCTAAAGGTCTTCAATCTCAAACTGAAGAGCAGAGGAATCAGTTTGAAAATGACTCTGATGCTGGTGTGAATAAGAACGAGCAGAAGGACAAAGACATATCCTGGTAATATCAGACATCAGTATGAAGGAGGGTCCAGCTGTTTCGTGATGTATGAGAATTTTCCCCCGATAGTAACAACACAGAAACTGGTTTGTAATTTACGCAGAAAACCACATTTCCTGCCTCCATTACTGCGGCTCGTTCACAACAAAGACAAAAGGAAAAGCATCACATCGAATGTGTTGCCTAAAAAAACAGGACAATACAGCAGAGCACCGAGCAAATCACAAGTATAATATGCCATCAAAAAGCGTGCAAGGAACAACAATCACTCATAGGAACAATCTAGCCACCAAGAAAAACTGTTGATGGTACACCAGGAACACGTTTCTGCTGTTGGTTAACTTCAAAAAAACATACAGTTTCTCTAAAGTTAGCATGTACGGTACACAGATTATCTAATGTTATCATGTACAGTACAAACAGTTTATCTAAAGTTAGCATGTATAGTACAAACTGTTTATCTAAAGTTAGCATATACGGTATAAACAGTTTATTGAAAATTAGCATGTACAGTGCATACAGTTTAACTAAAGTTAGCATGTACGGTACAAACAGTTTATCTAAAGTTAGCATATACGGTACAAACAGTTTATCTAAAGTTAGCATGTACGGTACAAATGGTTTATCTAAAATCATCATGTACGGTACAAACAGTTTATTGAAAATTAGCATGTACGGTGCATACAGTTTATCTAAAGTTAGGATGTATGGTGCATACAGTTTATTTAAAGTTCTTCTACGGTGCATACATCCATCCATCCATCCATCTTCTCCCTCTTATCCTCTCATAGGGTCAGGAGGGCTGGAGCCTATCCCAGCTGTCTTAGGGTGAAAGACAGGGTACACCCTGACAAGTGTCCAGTTCATCACAGGACACATAGAGACAGACAACCACTCACAATTTAAATTAGCCAATTAACCTAATCCCCATGCATGTTTTTGGATGGTGGGAGGAAGCCGGAGTACCAGAGAGAACCCACGCAAACTCCACACAGAAAGGCCCCGGGCCGGGATTCGAACCCGGTACCTTCTTGCTGTGAGGCGACAGTGCTAACCACTACACCACTGTGCCGCCCCACGGTGCATACAGTTTATTTAAAGTTCTTCTACGGTGCATACAGTTCATCTAAAATTATGTACGGTGCATACAGTTCTTTTAAAGTTCTTCTACGGTGCATACAGTTTATTTAAAGTTCTTCTACGGTGCGTACAGTTCATTTAAAGTTCTTCTACGGTGCATACAGTTTATCTAAAATTATGTACGGTGCATACAGTTTATCTAAAATTATGTACGGTGCATACAGTTCATTTAAAGTTCTTCTACGGTGCATACAGTTTATTTAAAGTTCTTCTACGGTGCGTACAGTTTCTAGTTTCTCTTGTGTGTGTTTTGTCTTACTCACTCTGTGTCGGTGATGACGTAGCCAAAGACATCATCGTCTGCCTTCTCCCTGCTGGCCTTGACGTCCAGCTGAAGTTCGGGAACGTGCATCATCTTCTTGTGTGGCTCGTCGTACACAAGTGCAGCTGGAGGAGGCGCCACCTCCTTGATCCAGCCCTGCACCTCCGACACCTCCTCCACAGACTGCCTGGCGTCCTTCTTCTGCACCGTCACCCCGGCCTCACTGGTCCGACTCTGGACATTTTCCATCCCCACCTGGTGGCCAGCAGGTGTCTCCACAGCAATGTCTTCTCGAGATCTTGCTGAGGGAGAGGCACTGACAGAGGTTTTGTCCAGGTAGGCGAGGAGTTTGCTGAAGAGGTTTCCACCCTCAGGCTGAAAGAAGCCAAAGACGTGGAGAGAATGAGCCAACTAGAAGCATGGTTTAGATTAGGCCTGAAATTAGCAGAGGAATGAAAAGAGCTCCATGTTGAGCCTGTGGCACAGCTGCCACACCTCCACCGCTGCCTGACTAGACTTCTCTGCACTGTGGGTGTCCTCTACAGATAATGTACTTTGTGGACAAAAGTATGTGGACATGTGCATTCAAATGAACAAAAGGCAAACATACTTCTCTGTCAGATTCGATGGCAATGATATACAATAGTGAGCTTCCAGCTGACATCAAGCCAGTCCCATATCGATCTGCCCAGTTTGGTGTGGAAGAACCTGACTGGTCTACAGAGCTCTGGCCTCCACCAGACTGGGAACCAGATGTTCCTTCAGAGCTGCACCTCACTGAGTAAATCCCTGCAAGGAGGACTGAAATCCAATTAAACCACTTCTCTCTCCTATCTGTTTTATTACAGTCTAGATCATTTTAATCTTCTATTTTGCTTTACTTTATTCTGAATGGCTCTTTGTATATATTGCACTGTGTTTCTTTTATGTTACTTATGTTGCTTTAAGATGGCGCCGTGAGAGTGGCAGCCAGTCACAGCAGCTCTTGTCTACGTTCTGTGTTTCTTTATTTATTTACCTTTATTTTCCATCTTTCTTAATTTTTCTTTCAAACAGTAGTTCCCTTCCTCTCGTTTCCCGCGTCTGGTGATTGTCTGACCCCGCCCTGATTGTCTCCACCTGTTCCCCATTACCTGGTGTATAAATAGTCCTGTCTTCCCCTGTCTCGTTGCGTGATCGTCATGTTCCTTGTGTCCGTGTGTTCGTCGCTCCCGAGTTCTACATTCTGAGATTTCCAGCTCCCTACGCCTCTTACGGTAGTTTTTTGTTGTAGTTTTGATAGCCTTGGCCTTTTTGTTTTGCTAGAAGAATCCTTCCCTGAGTAGATCCTAGCTTGTTCTGTTCCCCGGCCTTAGTTTATGTTTTTTCACTCTTAGTTGTTTAGTTTACAAGACGAATCCTCCCCGGAGTTGATCCTTGTGTTTTTGTATCCCTTTTGTTAATTCCTTCCTCTAGTGTAGAGTTGTAGGTGTCCCTTAGTTTGATTTTCCCACGCCCTAGCTCACTGGTATAGTTTCCCTCGCCCCAGCTCCCTTAGCTAGTTTCCCTCCTTTTTCCCCGTCGTCACATTTATGGTAAGTTTTACAGCCTGTGTAAGAAAGATTTCCCTTTTCGTTGTAGGTACCGTTAAATGTTTTTCCCTCTTGATTTTGAGAGTGGTTTTCTGTTTCCCCGTTAATAGTTGAGAGCAGCAAGAGTAGGGTCTCCCCGGTGCGCGTCTCCGCCCGCCTGGAGGCGCGTGGCCGTCCTCCACCTCCCTGCTGGAACATCTTGTTTTTTGCTGTGCTTGCACAATAAAGACTTTTGTGAGAACTGAATTACCGCCTGTGAGTCGTGCATCTGGGTTCCCTGACAAGGACCCTTGTCAGTACCATCACGCCAGGCAGAACCCAGCTGACTCCACTCTCCCCGGCATGATGGCGGCCCAAGAGGAGCGCATTCAACGGCACGAGGAGGAGGTAGCGGCGGTGCGTCAAGGTATCGTCACGCTCTCACGACGGCAGCAGGAGTTTTCCGACACCATGTCAGCGAGGGTAGACCACCTGACCCAGCTGGTTGGTGAGATGTCGTTTCTGCTGCAATCCAGCCACAGTGTGGCTGGATTGCAGCCTGGATTTTTAAATCAGTCTAACCCTGAAATGGTAACATCCAATCACAACACTAATCAGGTTAAATGGGACATATGGCTTCTTCTGAATCCAGCAGCCTGGATTGGAGCCACACACGAGCGCGCGGCTCCCCAGCTCCCTCTGACGACTCCAGCGTCTTCGTCCTCACCTGCCTACAACCTGTCTGCTCCGCCAAAATTCTCCGGAGACACTGATGACTGTCGAGCCTTCCTGGTCCAGTGTGAGCTCCATTTTGAGATGACACCGCAAGCGTTCCCCTCGCCTCGTTCCAAGGTGACTTTCGCCGCCTGGGCGACCACTGAGTGGGCCAGGGGGTCACACATCTGCCAGAATGTCGAACTGTTCACCCAGACTCTGAGAAAGGTGTTCGACCACACCTCCGTGGGAGCAGAGGCGCTGGAGACCCTTAATTCCATCACGCAGGGGCGACGATCAGTAGGTGACTACGCAATCCATTTCCGCACCGTGGCGGCTGACAGCGGGTGGACCAACCGACCTCTTCGGGACACCTTCCTCTCCGACCTAATCCCCGAGATCCACAAGGAGTTTGTGTCAATGGAGCTGCCCGAGGACCTCAACTCCATCATCGCCCTGGCCGTCCGCACGGAGAAGCGTCTCCAAGTCCTCCGGAGGGAGAAACAACGAGAGCTGGAGCGCCGAGTTCCATGGAGGGCTTGTTCCGACGGTCCTCCTCCGGTCGCACCGGCTCCCCAGGACTCCCCCACTTCGGAGGGGGAACCCATGCAAGTGGGTCGCACCCGCCTTACGCCGGAGGAGAGGCAGCGCCGGATGAGGGAGGGTCGCTGCCTGTACTGCGAAGGACGAGACCACCTGATCAGATCCTGCCCGTTAAAAGGGGAGACTCACCAGGCCACCCGAGGAGGGCGCTGGTGAGTCGTTTCTCTGCTGGCTGCCAGACTCCTCGACAACTGGCCCAGGTAACGCTGTCCACCCGCACACACTCATTGCACCTGCAGGCGCTCATAGACTCTGGGGCTGACATTTGCCTCTTAGACTGGGGCCTAGCAAAAAGGTTGGGAGTAAGGCCGGTGCCTCTTAAGGAACTACTGCAGGCTAAGACCCTGGATGGTAAAGCTCTGTTTACCCTTATGCACCAGACTGACTCTGTGACTCTCTCCATAGCAGAGCACGCTGAAGTGATCACTTTGTATCTGTTCAGATCCCCACAACCCACGCTGGTGCTCGGACTTTCTTGGCTGCAGAAACACAATCCACGGGTGGACTGGCGTTCGGGGAAGGTCCAGTCCTGGTCTCTGGATTGTCGGAGATCCTGCCTGCAGCCTGATTCCTTCTCCGTGACCATCAGGACGCTCCAGACTAAGGAGGAGGGTCCCAGGCTTACCAACGGCCCTGCTGACCTCGCCGGGGTACACGCCTGCTATCATGACCTGGCGGAGACATTTAGCAAGGCTCGCGCCCTGTCTCTTCCCCCTCACCGACCATACGACTGCGCCATTGACCTGATTCCAGATGCCATCATCCCTAAGGGGCGCCTGTAGGCGCTCTCCGGTCCCGAGAATAAGGCCATGGAAGAGTACATCGCCACCTCTCTCCAGGCTAGTCTCATCCGTCCCTCGTCCTCCCCGGCGGGCGCCGGATTCTTCTTTGTGAAGGAGAAAGATGGCACCCTCCGTCCCTGTATTGACTACGCACCCTTAAACAAAGTAACGATCAAGAATCGATACCCTCTCCCTCTGATGTCGTCTGCCTTTGAACAATTACAAGCTGCCAAGATTTTCACCAAGCTGGACCTGCGGAATGCCTACCATTTGGTGCGCATCCGGGAGGGGGATGAGTGGAAGACCGGCTTCAACACGCCGTCGGGACATTACGAATACCTTGTGATGCCATTTGGACTCACCAACGCCCCGGCAGTGTTTCAAGCGCTGGTTAACGACGTGCTCCGAGATTTCCTGGACAGATTCGTCTATGTGTACTTAGACGACATTCTAATCTACTCCTCGGATCTGCAGACACACCAAGCGCATGTCAGACAGGTACTCTCACGTCTCTTACAAAATCAATTATTCTGTAAAGCCGAGAAGTGTGAGTTTCATGCCGGGTCGGTATCCTTCCTGGGCTTCCACATAGCCCAGGGTCGGATCCAAATGGACCCGGCTAAAGTAAGTGCTGTCACAGAGTGGCCAGTGCCGGATAGCCGTAAGAAAGTGCAGCAATTCCTAGGTTTTGCTAACTTTTATCGTCGGTTCATCCGTAACTTTAGTGCCATTGCGGCTCCACTGCACAAGCTAACCTCTCCTCACCAGGTGTTCCCCTGGTCCCCCGCTGCCGACCAAGCCTTCGCTCAGCTCAAGAGACAGTTCACCACGGCTCCAGTTCTCGCCATGCCCGACCCCACCCGCCAGTTCATCGTGGAGGTGGACGCCTCCAGCTTGGGGGTGGGAGCCGTTCTGTCATAACGTTCCAGTTCGGACAACAAGGTTCATCCCTGTGCCTTCCTGTCTCGCCGCCTGTCCAAGGCTGAGCAGAATTATGACGTAGGGGACCGCGAGCTTTTAGCCATCAAGATTTCCTTGGAGGAGTGGCGGCACTGGCTAGAGGGGTCCCAGCTCCCCTTCCTGGTTTGGACAGACCATAAAAACCTGCAGTATTTAAAAAATGCTAAGACACTTAATTCTCGCCAGAGCAGGTGGTCCTTATTCTTTAACCGGTTCCACTTCTCTTTATCTTACAGGACGGGGTCCCGGAACGTCAAGCCAGATGCTCTCTTCCGTCTCTTCGACCCCGAGCCTGTAGCCAGAGAGCCCGAATCTATCCTTCCACGTGACTGTGTGGTTGGAGCGGTGGCCTGGCAAATAGAATCCGAGGTGAAGGAGGCCAACGGTGTGACCCCGCCACCTGTGGGGTGCCCTCCCGATTGCCTGTTTGTGCCCGCCCAGCTACGCCCCCAGGTGGTCCATTGGGGCCACACCTCGCTTCTCACCTGCCATCCGGGGGTCAAAAGGACGGTGGCGTTTATCAGGCAGCGCTTCTGATGGCCCAATATGATCAGCATGGTCCGAGAGTACATCGAGGCCTGCCCAGTATGCGCTTGCAACAAGACATCATCCCAGCGGCGCCAAGGACTACTGCAGCCTCTTCCCATCCCATCCCGCCCGTGGGCAGAGATTTCTTTGGACTTTGTAACGGGACTTCCCCCTTCTAAAGGTAACACCACCGTCAAGACGGTGGTGGATCGATTCAGCAAAATGACTCACTTTATTCCTCTGCCCAAACTACCTTCTGCCAAGGAGATGGCGGAGGTGATGATGCATCATGTGTTTCACCTACACGGCTTTCCCACAGACGTCCTCTCGGACCGGGGGCCCCAGTTTGTATCCAGGTTCTGGAAGGAATTTTGCAACCTGATAGGAGCCAAGGTCAGCCTCACGTCAGGCCAGACCGAGAGACTCAACCAGACTTTAGAGACCTGCCTACGATGCCTAGTATCTCAGAACCCATCCTCCTGGAGAAGGAAGCTAACTTGGGTCGAATATGCCCACAATACACTCCCCACGGCTGCAACAGGCATCTCGCCCTTCCAGTGTGTTTATGGCTACCGACCCCCCACCTTCTCTGCCCTGGAGAAAGAGGTGGTGGTTCCCTCTGCGCACGCTCACATCTGACGCTGCCAAAAGGTGTGGGCAGCTACTCGCAGGATCCTTCTCAGGACCCAGGAGAGGATGAAAAAGGCAGCAGACCAGCACCACAGTATAAGGAGGAGCAAAAGGTATGGCTATCGACTCATGACCTTCCTCTGAATGTTACTTCCAGAAAGTCGGTCCTTTTCCTGTCTCTAAGGTCATCAGCCCTGCGGCGGTGCAGCTCAGACTTCCCCGGTCCCTCAGAGTGCATCCTACCTTCCACGCTGGAAAGATCAAGCTGGCCCATGAGAGCTCCCTGGTTCCACCTGCTCCTCCTCCTCCTCCCCCACGGATGATTAATGGGGACCCTGTACACACCGTCCGCAAGCTCCTGGCTGTTCGCAACAGGGGGAGAGGGAAGCAATACCTGGCCGACTGGGAAGGTTACGGCGCGGAAGAGAGCTCATGGATTCCGGCCAGCTACATTGTGGACAAGACCCCATTACAGACTTCCATAAGAAGCATCCTCAGCCCCCTGGACGGTCAGGTTGCCGGTCCTAGAGGGGGGGGTACTGTCATGATTCGTCCGTCTGTTTTGGTTAAGTTACCCATTTTTATCTTGTGCCTATGTTGTTTTGTCATTTCCGGTTTTATTTTGAAGTAACTGTGTCTCGTTTCAGCTTCACACTTCCCCTTCCTCTCGTTTCCCGCGTCTGGTGATTGTCTGACCCCGCCCTGATTGTCTCCACCTGTTCCCCGTTACCTGGTGTATAAATAGTCCTGTCTTCCCCTGTCTTGTTGCGTGATCGTCATGTTCCTTGTGTCCGTCGCTCCCGAGTTCTACATTCCGAGATTTCCAGCTCCCTACGCCTCTTACGGTAGATTTCTGTTGTAATTTTGATAGCCTTGGCCTTTTTGTTTTGCTAGAAGAATCCTCCCCTGAGTAGATCCTAGCTTGTTCTGATTCCTGACTTTAGTTTATGTTTTTTCACTCTTAGCTGTCTAGTTTACAAGACGAATCCTCCCCGGAGTTGATCCTTGTGTTTTTGTATCCCTTTTGTTAATTCCTTCCTCTAGTGTAGAGTTGTAGTTGTCCCTTAGTTTGATTTTCCCACGCCCTAGCTCACTGGTATAGTTTCCCTCGCCCCAGCTCCCTTAGTTAGTTTCCCTCCTTTTTCCCCGTCGTCACATTTATGGTAAGTTTTACAGCCTGTGTAAGAAAGATTTCCCTTTTTGTTCTAGGTACTGTGAAATGATTTTCCCTTCTTGATTTTTGAGAGTGGTTTTCTGTTTCCCCATTAATAGTTGAGAGCAGCAAGAGTAAGATCTCCCCGGTGCGTACCTCCCTGCTGGAACATCTTGTTTTTTGCTGTGCTTGCACAATAAAGACTTTTGTGAGAACTGAATTACTGTCTGTGAGTCGTGCATCTGGGTTCCCTGACATGGACCCTTGTCACAGGGAGCACAGAGAGAGACAGGAAGAGACTGAACAGAATGGTCAGGAGGGCCAGCTCTGTCCTGGACTGCTCCCTGGACTCCATAGAGGAGGTGGCTGAGAGGAGGATGTTAGCTAAGCTCATATCCATCATGGACAACCCCTCTCACCCTCTGCATGGGACTGTGGAGGCTTTAAGCAGCTCCTTCAGCTGCAGACTCAGACTTCCACCCTGCAAGAAGGAGCGCGACCGCAGGTCATTCATACCATCAGCAATAAAACTGAAAACTGAAACTAAAACTCTGGAATCATCTCCATCACTGTCATTGTCATTGTTGTCACTGTTAATTTGCATTAAAATTGCACTGCCACAATAATAATTGTGTTTTAATCAACAGTTTCATTTATACAAGTAAATATATATATTTTTTTATTCCATTGTATTTAGTTCTTTGTAAATATGTAAATATTTTATTCTATTTTATTATTATTACTATTATGTCACTACTGCTTTTTTTCTAACTACTGCAATGTGTCTGTGATTTTGTCTATGCTGCTGTGGCAGGTGAATTTCCCCCCAAGGGGGATGAATAAAAATACTATTCTATTCTATTACACTGCATGAAAAACACTCTGGCCTCCAGTTATGTTGGAATTACTGGTGTGCTCCACATTTTTACTTTAGAGTAACAGTATTATTAATAGTGCTTCTATTGGCATTCAAACAATTTGAAGCTCTTAGGAGGACCTTTCATTTTGGGTTGAATTCTGTGGTTCCTTTTTTAAAATGAAGGACGAAGGCTGGACACTGCTCATCATCGATGACAAGCTTTAAGAGGAAGAATCAGTCTGTGTGATCAGTTCCTCACAGTAACTTTAAAAGGAACTGATGAACAGCAGAAAATCATGTAAAACAAGTTTGATGTGTAGAAAAGTTCTCAAACTTTAGGAAAAACTAAACTTACTCTCTGTAGAAATGCCCTGTGCAGTCAGTCTCTCCCAGGAATATTGAGTTCCTGCTAAATCCTCGGTACAATCACTTCACCTTTTTGTGCAGTAGCTGATGTCAAACACAATTCTTCTGCAGTGCTTTTGAAAACTGCAGGCAGCATTTTCTTCGCTATTATATAACTGTTCATAATGTCAGCCTTTCCTCTGACATTTAAGGGTCTGAAAGCTTACCTTGTCCTTCATATCGTGCTGCTCTGTATCTGTGTGGCGCTCTGCTGGGAGAAAGAGAGGACGTGTTCATCAGTAAGAAGAAGAATTATTATTTGCAAGTTTCTGAACAAATAGTGCCACAGTTTGGCCATATGGTTCGGTATGGCTATTTGTTGACCACTTTTATCCGTGTAAGGATTTTTAGTTGGAGTGTTCTTGGCGGACGCTGAGCCTTTAAAATGCACTGTTTACACTGAGCTTAACAGGGTGTCTATTTATTTTCACATTGATTTTAATGTTGTGTTCTTGCAGCGAGCCGTTTCAGAGCTCCATTACTTGTTTAGTCCACCCTGCATGATTATACCACAGACTTGTTTTCCAGCTTTCGCTCAATACTTTAATTGCGTAAAACACAAAATGAATCACTATGAAAGTACCTTGAAGTGCAGCCGGCGCTGTATGAGAGCTCTCCTGAGGGTTCAGGGTTGGAGCTTTCTCTAGCAACTTCTCCTCCTCAGCGTCCCTCACAGCCTCCTCTTCTTCCACTTCCTCCTCCTCTCCCAGGTCTCTTGGTCCAGGTCTGACGTGGGTCAGGTATCTGTTTAGTCCCTGATCCTGGTCCACCACCTGCAGGGCATCTGCTATCAGGCTGGACAGTTGGTTCAAGTCCTGCGGCGTCAGACCATCCACGTCCACATGATGCCTGCCCACGCTCTTCAAAACGTTCTGGATGAACCTCTCTGGAGGAAACAGAGGCAAGAGAACAGACCGGTCACTACCACAGCGCTTTCCTCTGACGACTTTAACCCATTCATAGTCACTCCTCAGCTCATGGAGGTTCATTATCATCCCTTTTGGTCACTTAAAAACTCTTAGTCAGTGTTCAAGATGACAAGATGCCTCTAAAACTCTGTGCCTGAGGGGGGCGTCACAGTGACTCTGTCCACTTCATGTACAGTCTACGCTCCTGATGAACAGTAACGGTGGACGTCACTGCTGGATGTGTGAAGACGTTTCATCATAACAGCTTTAAAGTTCAGCTTGTGTCCTCAACTTGTTTCCACTGCCCCCAAAACACACAGTTCCTGCAGCTTTGATGGTCTGACAAGGCGAGGCGCCTCGTGACTGGATGTTATCAATGATGTCAAAAAGCTCCTTCGTTCTCTTCAATGATACGCTGGAACAGCTGGTGTCCACACACAGCTGCACAACATGTATCAGAACAACAACAACGGTTGACCAACCACACACATTTCTGTACAGCTTTCATCTCACTGTCTTCTCTTCATTTCCACTAATGCTCACAGTTTTTGTGCATCTTTTATTTATTCTTATTTCTCACTGTTATTATGTTTTCATGTCTGCACAGTCAAATTCCTTGCATGTGCAAACTGACTTGGCAATCAGCAGATCAGACCCACTGAAGTCATTCAGGAACAGTCTTATCAGCATATGTTCTACATTAATATTATAACGGCCACGTTTCCCAGAGTCAGTTAAGAGACTCTTAGCGCTAAGAGTGTCGTAGAAACATTAGCTTTAATAAGTGACAGAAAAGAATAAATTTCATTCTTCAGAGAAATGCATCCGTACTTTGCATATATGACAATAAACACTTTGAATCTTTAATTTATGTTTTATGAAGGCTCTGTGGGCTCAAAGCTGTGGCACAAGTGAAGCACTGAAATCTGGCAGAAGAAAAATAACAATATTAAAAAAATAAGTAACATTAGGAGGAATAACAAGTGTGAATAATCACGTCTATCATTTATCATAATTTGTCCGCATATTCCACATCTGCATGTCCACATGAGATAGTTTACCGCACCCAAAAATTTGTCAGGGCGCAACAAAAAACACATCGACCGTCCAAACCTGCAGCCTTTCACAGAGATCAGACACTGACGTCCGGAGGGCAGTCTGGTGTAATGTGCCTGGCTGAGCTGCATATTTATGCATGGAGACGACACCGACCTCAGCGAGCTGCCTGTCTGATTTATAGTTTATAGATGGAGTTTTCTCTTATTCTCACTGTGGATTAGTCTACACGTCTGTTCATGATCTGGTCACATTACGATCATTAGCAGACATCGATCATGTGCGCACAAGTGGACACACTGTGGTCAGGATACAGTGCAGGTCCTACTCTATTCTAATATACTAATATAACACCTCATTTTCTCATGATCCTCTTACCAAGACTACTTCATATTTTAGTTGTAGTCTTGTTTTCGTCATTAAAATGGAATCAGTGCTCTGACCTTCTTTACTGCACTCTTGTCTCTAAAGAACTGGGAAACATGGCCAATGACATCTTGGAGCGTCACAGCGAGGCGACGCCACAGGAAGCTGCGTCTCTATTTTGAAACACAGTAGTGATTCAACTCTAAACTCAGCTGTACGGCAACATGTTAAATGAAATTAACGAGCTGTTTGTCCTGAATTCAGACTTCTTATGATACACATGACATCATAGTGATCCAGTCCAACACAACAAGGCTTCAGGAACAGCTCAGAGTTGGATCAAAAGCACGGATGGTGAAGCAGCTAGAAGAGGAAAGGTGAACATATCAACGATTCTGAGGCTGGACTTTAACGTACCGTCCACAGACGTCAGAGGCTCCTTCACCGAAGCCTCTGGAGTCTTTCCTGACTTCAGGAGCCTGGCTTTTGACAGCTCTTTCTTGAAGCCAAGCTCCTGCCTGTTGCTGTAGATGGGCCTCAGGCGGGGCGACGGGGCCCCCTGCTCCTCGGTGCTCGCCCCCCCACCGTGCAGGGACAGATGGCCGGAGAGGTACTGCCTCAGGGCGCCCAGGAGGAGCTCGCCCTCGGCCTGCGTGGCGAGGAGCTGGTCGGCTGGAGGTCTCTGCTTCTGCTTCAGAGGTAAGAAGGACGGCAGAGAGGAGAGCCCGGAGGAGGACGCCGAGACCTGGGCCTTGGAGCGATAGAAGTCTGCAGGGAGGCCCGACTGGAAACGCTCACTCTGACAAAAAAAAAAAAAAAAAGCTCATTTCAAGAGACATACAGTAACTGGGTAGATTATCACATCCTGACTCATGTGACACACATCTGAGTTTACACCAAGTATACAGTGCATTTTCAATTTGAAGATTTGGGCTATTTTGATTCCATTACATTACTTTGAGTATATATTTTTACTACTTTTGTCTGTTTGTGTCTGTAGATTTCTACTAAATTAAATAAAATTTACCATGTGGTCATTCCTCATTTGCATAGCTAAACATAACTTTTCAGAAAAAGTGTAATTCATAAAAATGTATCTTAATGTCTTTAAAGTCTGTTTTCTCTCATCATCAGCCATAAATCTCCACTTAATGTTCACCAAATGTCAAGTTTTGTTCATATATCACTTATAAACTGATTTATACACCCTCTTATTCCCTCCACAGCAGAAATGAATGCTTCGTTATGGCTGACAGTATTTTCTGATCTATAGAGTGATTAGGTCCTCTGGATGAAACATTTTGAACTTCACTTCACCAAACGTTCACATTTCTGTTCTGGAGAAGTATGCATATAAGCACATATTTAATAAGATAACGCTTGATTAAAATAAAAGGCTCAATAGGAGTAAACAAGCAGGGAAGTTGTCAGTTAGTTATTATTTTTTTTTTTACTCTATTCAGCTGTAGTCTCTCTCATTAATGTATAATTTATTATTGAAAATGTCAAATAAAGACTTGACTCTTCTGTTACGTTAAAAGAGTAAAATAAGACAGATCCATGCAGGCCTTCTGAAAAAGTTCTAGAAGGAAATGATGTTAAAGTCCTTCATAGAAAGTAAATGATAAGAAAGAGAGTTTAAAAGAAAACAGGTGTATACATACAGGTTATGTAAATGTATGCCAACATTCATACAACAGCTAACAAAATGTATTACAGACATGGAAATAAATGATGAAAAATAAGTTATTGATCCATTTATGCAATCACATTAACAGCTCCATTAGAGGCAACAAAAGCAAATTGTGCCTGTCGGCTCCATTAACGCCCACCTGTGGAGCCCAGAAAGGCACAAGCCTGACTTAAGGTGAAATTATCATGACAATACCAACAGAGCTCCTCGTACTTCTCCAGGATTTAGATGTGTGAGTCCCCTGCTGCTATTTGTCACTGTGGGCGTCTTTATTAATCTACTGTATGTCACACAGTCGGTGCAGTTTATCCACCCGTGCCCTCCAGGACCCCTTCACTCCTCCTGCTCCTTTTCCCCTTCTCCATCAAACAGGAAAAAGCCGGGAGCGACGCCTGCAGGCTGCACGCCGCCGTCTTCTGGGAGTCTTTGGTACGAACGCCAGCAGGAGGAAGGCCTCCACCAATCAGCCGCCAACAGCACCCCCCAGCACCTCAGTGGAGGAGCCAGTTATTAATTAGAGGAGTGAACTCCTGAACTCTGGGCTGGTATTATCGCACTGGTAACGGCCTGCTGGGAGAAGCCATCAGTTAGGGTGGAGAAGCGAGAGTGGAGAGATGACACGGGACGCCCTGCTGTGAAGGTGTGAGTGCCGTTTTCTAACAGAGGAAGGCAGCTGTGAGCGGCACGCTCACGTTGGGGGTAAAAACAACGACCCACCTGCTTTTCCCTCCTTTCACATGTGACAATACTCTAATTTATTTTATGAGATGAATTTACTCACGAGAGCTGAAATTATGAGCTGCTCACTGTAAAGAAACATGACGTACTGTGGTGATGTGGTTTTCTGTACATCTCATGAATCATCGTAGGATGAAACAGAGAAAAGAGTGCACTGCAAATTATTTGGTCCTTACCAAGATAAAAAAAAATAATAATTTACCTTGTTTAAAGAGTTCATTTCTTATTTTAAGCATTCAATTTTACACTATCATCTTAAATCAAGAAACATTGTCAAGTGAAATTATCTTGCTGCATGGTAGGGGTGAGAAAAATATCACGATGGCAATATAGCGAGGTACATTTTCTTCTGATATAATATTGATTTTTAATTCCCCGAAATCAATTTTTCCCCCCAAAAAAGTGATGTTTTGGGCCTATTGATCACATTAACGTGGTAGCTTGGAGAGCCCTAGTATGTACCTTTGTGTATGTAAGGATATACACTATATTGCCAAAAGTATTCGCTCACCCATCCAAATAATCATAATCAGGTGTTCAATCACTTCCATGGCCACAGGTGTATAAAATGAAGCAGCTAGGCATGCAGACTGCTTTTACAAACATTTGTGAAAGAATGGGTCGCTCTCAGGAGCTCAGTGAATTCCAGCGTGGAACTGTGATAGGATGCCACCTGTGCAACAAATCCAGTCGTGAAATTTCCTCGCTCCTAAATATTCCACAGTCAAGTGTCAGCTGCATTATAAGAACGTGGAAATGTTTGTGAACGACAGCAACTCAGCCATGAAGTGGTAGACCACGTAAACTGATGGAGTGGGGTCAGTGGATGCTGAGGCACATAGTGTGAAGAGGTCACCAACTTTCTGCAGAGTCAATCACTACAGACCTCCAAACTTCATGAGGCCTTCAGATTAGCTCAAGAACAGTGCACAGAGAGCTTCATGGAATGGGTTTCCATGGCCGAGCAGCTGCATCCAAGCCATACATCACCAAGTGCAATGCAAAGCATCGGATGCAGTGGTGTAAAGCACGCCGCCACTGGACTCTACAGCAGTGGAGACGCTTTCTCTGGCAATCTGATGGACGAGTCTGGGTTTGGTGGTTGCCAGGAGAACGATACTTGTTGGACTGCATTGTGCCAAGTGTAAAGTTTGGTGGAGGGGGGATTATGGTGTGGGGTTGTTTTTCAGGAGCTGGGCTTGGCCCCTTAGTTCCAGTGAAAGGAACTCTGAATGCTTCAGCATACCAAGACATTTTGGACAATTCCATGCTCCCAACTTTGTGGGAACAGTTTGGAGCTGGCCCCTTCCTCTTCCAACAAGACTGTGCACCAGTGCACAAAGCAAGGTCCATAAAGACATGGACGACAGAGTCTGGTGTGGATATACTTGACTGGCCTGCACAGAGTCCTGACCTCAACAATTCTAATTGGCCCCGAAAATCTCAGAAATAAACTATCTAATGACTTATTTACTCTAGGTGGCTTTGCACCAGCCTCGAGCACCACTGTAAGGAATCTAGGGGTAATTTTTGACCAAGATATGTCTTTCAACGTCCACATGAAACAAACAGCTAGAACAGCTTTTTTTCATCCGCGTAACATTGCAAAAATCAGGCATATTCTCTCTCAAAACGATTAAATTAGTCCATGCTTTTGTAACTTCTAGGCTGGACTACTGCAATTCCTTATTATCAGGCTGCCCTAATAAGTCTATCAGGACTCTCCAGCTGGTCCAGAACGCTGCAGCACGTGTTCTGACCAGAACCAGGAAAAGAGACCATATTTCTACGGTGTTAGCCTCTCTGCACTGGCTCCCTGTAAAATCTAGAATAGAATTTAAAATCCTCCTCCTCACCTACAAGGCGCTGAATGGTCAGGCACCATCTTATCTTAAAGAGCTAATAGTGCCTTATAATCCTGCTAGAACTCTGCGCTCTCAGAATGCAGGACTATTAGTGGTTCCTAGGGTTTATAAAAGTAGAATGGGAGCTAGAGCTTTCAGTTATCAAGCTCCTCTTCTGTGGAACCAACTCCCTCTTTCAGTCCGGGAGGCAGACACCATCCCCTTATTCAAGAGTAGGCTTAAGACTTTCCTTTTTGATAGTGCTTATAGTTAGGACTGATCCAAGGCTGACTCAGGCTGCCTTGGATCAATCCTTAGTTATGCTGCTATAGGTCTAGACTGCCGGGGGACTTCCTCTGACACACTGAGCTTCTCTTCTTCTTCATTTCGATGCCTCCATTAAGTCATTTTACTAACTCATCTTCTTCCCTGGAGTCCCTGTGCTCTCAGCTCAGGTGTCCGTGAGCTGAGGCTACTTGGTGGGAAGGAGGTGGTGTCATCTGTTACAACCCAGGCTCAAAGGGAAGCAACACAATGAGACACATAACCCAGAACTCAAAAATAAGGGCTTTATTGAAACTAAATCATCAGAAGATACTTCAAAAAGATCAGGAAGGGTCTGCAGCAGGAGTGGAGCTGCAGCATGGAGGCCTGCTGCCATGTGTGGAGAGAGAGAGGAGGAGGGGGAGGGCCGGCTTTATAGTCTCTGTTGGATCACCACAGGTGCTCAGGTGAGTCACAAAATACCTGCAGGAAGTGGAAGAGAGCAGACCAGACAGTGACACCCAGAGGGCACAAAACAATATACAGTGGGTATACACACTGGCCTGTAACACATCCAGGCTTCGTCTGTCGTGATGGTGGTGAGATGGAGAAGAGGCGATGCTGCTAAGGTTGTATCTGTTAGGGTAGTGGAGAAGAGGATGTGTTTACTCTTCCTCCCTTTAACACATGCTGCAGATTAGTTTTGTGCCTCGTAGTCCCTGTGCGTTCTCATCTCATCAGACCAGTCAGACTTCATCTTCTGGTTCTGAGCGATGTGGTGGTGACGAGGTCATCTTGCAGAGGCTTCTCCTGTTTGGTGTGGTGGAGAGGAAGACGTGCTGCCCAGGCTTCTTCTGGTTGGTGTGGTGGAGAGGAGGACGTGCTGCCCAGGCTTCTTCTGGTTGGTGTGGTGGAGAGGAAGACATGCTTCTCATCCTTTGCTGATAGCTTGATGATGCTCTTCATCCCCTTCGACACTCTCATATAATTCTATACATACACACTGTATATTAGCTGTTGATATATTGAGTTGGCCATTTCCATACAATTTTGTATGTAGTGTTAATGTGTTTTCATTGCTGTTATTCTGCACACATGGCATCTATTGCACGTCTGTCCATCCTGGAAGAGGGATCCCTCCTCTGTTGATCTTCCTGAGGTTTCTTCCGTTTCTTTTTCTCTGTTAAAAGGGTTTTTTTGGGGGAGTTTTTCCTTAGTCGATGCGAGGGTCATTAAAGGACAGAGGGTGTCATATCCTGTACAGATTGTGAAGCCCAATGGGGCAAATTCTTAATTTATGATATTGGGCTATACAAATAAACTTGACTTGACTTGACTCAACCCGATAGAACACCTTTGGGATGAATTAGAGCAGAGACTGAGAGCCAGGCCTTCTCGTCCAACATCAGTGTGTGACCTCACAAATACACTTCTGGAAGAATGGTCAAAAATTCCCATAAACACACTCCTAAACCTTGTGGACAGCCTTCCCAGAAGAGTTGAAGCTGTTATAGCTGCAAAGGGTGGACTGACGTCATATTGAACCCTATGGATTAGGAATGGGATATCACTTAAGTTCATATGAGAGTCAAGGCAGGTGAGTGAATACTTCTGGCAATATAGTGTATCCATCCATTCATTTTCATTCTCATAGGGTCAGTGGAGCTGGAGCCTATCCCAGCTGTCTTAGAGTGAAAGACAGGGTACACCCTGGACAAGTGTCCAGTTCATCACAGGACACATAGAGACAGACAACCACTCACACTCACATTCACACCTACGGTCAATTTAAATTAACCAATTAACCTAATCCCCATGCATGTTTTTGGATGGTGGGAGGAAGCCGGAGTACCAGAGAGAACCCACACAGACATGAGGAGAACATACAAACTCCACACAGAAAGGTCCCGGACCGAGATTCGACCCCGGTACATTCTTGTTTTTATACACCCATTTTTTGCAGTATGTTTTTGGCAAAAAAAAAACTTGTTTCATGGTGTCTGCTGTCAAATCACACGTCTTTGACTGGATTTCCTCTGAAGCATTGCTCCTGACAAACATTAGGAGAGCAGTTGTACGCAAATAGTATGGATATATTATGATGGTAATTATAAAGCTGGAAGTCTAGCAGAGACCCAGGAATCCCTCACCTTGCCCAGGGTGCTCACACTGGAGGGAGACGACATCTTGGGGAGGAGGCCGAGGCGTTGGAGGTACGTCTGCAGGTTCCTGCTGAGCTCCACCTCTACAGGCTTCACCCTCTGGCCTGCCGGGTCCATAGCCTCAGCTGCAGGCCTGCAGGAGAGGGATACATCACTGAACACATGCAGCTGTATCAATGTATTTGGATGTCATGACCCCTGCTGTCCCTGGACTCTTGAAGCTGAAGAACAAAAGATAACCCCCCAAAAATTAACAAAAAGCATGCAGATGACTTCTCGGTCTAAAATCTTCTTCATTCATTGCTAGTTTCGCAACATCAGCAGTAAACAGCAGTAAACAACAAATTATGAGCCCGTTGTGCACTCAAAAAAGCCAATCTGGGTGTCTGCTACATTAATCTAAGTGTAACATATATAGTCATACATATATATAGACAGGGGTGCACATAACTTTTTTAGAGAGTTACTCATATGAGTACCAGCAGATAGTGTTTGGTACTCACCTCATCCGCGATAAGTCTTAAAAGTCCCCCTCACTGTCCTCCTCAGTGTCGCTCCCACTGTCCTCCTCAGTGTCACCCCCAATGTCCACTGCTTCAGCTTCCTGCGTGGCAGATGATGATGATGATGATGCTGCTGCTGCCGATGGACCTCCTTGCCTTTGGTTGACCCTCCGATTCGCTATCTCCATCCACAGATCAACAGCTGGCTTTGGGTTAAATGTCTCTGTGGTTTGCTTTGACAGGTGGATGTGCATAAGGGCTGAGAGACGAGCTTGTGACAGACGGGATCTGTACTTGGTCTTAATTATGTTTAGATGTGAAAAACCTCTCTCACAAGCTGCACTGCTCAAAGGCAGTGCAAGAGACAGCTTAACCAGCTCTTTGATGTTGGAGTAAGCATCCGGGTTACTTGGATTATTTACAATTTGGACTAGGTCATACACAGAATATGCTGCCAGGCGTTTTGCTGTCTGCTTTAAGCGCATCCATTCTGTCAGAGTGATGTCTTTGTCAAGCTGCAAGATGGCCTCATATTTTTGGAGAATCTGGAGAACTGTTGCATTTCCAAAACTGTGGAGCTCTTGCATTTCCTGAGGCCATGTTGAAGGGTCAAATACTAAGAAATGATCACATGACTTCAGAGAGTCATATCTTGTTTCAAACTCTTCAATTAACCCCCTGAGTAAGTCTGCCTTATCTCTGTCAGCATCAGCATTAGAAACAGTCTGTGCACTGTGGTCTCCAGCATCCAGCATAAGTCTGAATTGTCCAATGGCCACCATGAGCTCGTCCTTACATTCCCCAATGATCAGCTTTTCTTTCTGAAATCTGATCGATGTGGTTTTTAAAATGTTTCCAATATCAACCATGTGTGATAGAAAGCATTGAAAACGCTCTGTGCAGATATGCTGCAAGTCAGTGTTATCACTTGTAGCCAACTGCATTTTAATGGCTGGCAATAGTCTTGATATTTTTAACAGCACTTCATGCCGCCATGCAGACCACCTGATATTATGAAACTTTCCCAGTTTCACAAAGGCTATCCCGTTTTCTTCACATAGCTTCTGCAATGCAGCTGTTTTTTTCGCCCCACCCTTCTGTAAATAAAACTGCAACAGTCTGACCACAGCCTGGTTGAAGGTCTTGCAGTATGGAACCTGGCGGTCAGCTGATTTTGCGCAGTTCTCCAGCGTGTGTGCAGTGCACAGAATGTGCACAAGAGCGTCTCCGATCGTAACTAGTCGTTTTAGTTTTGGCACAACCCCGTTGTACACCCCGACGTTAACAGCTGCCCCGTCTGTGCACACGGCGACCAACTTTGTCGTCCAGTCATTCAAGCCCGCGTCGTGAAAAAGTTTCACTAATCCATCTGTAATTGCCTGTGCGGTTCGATCGGCACCCAATTCAATCAACCCAAGAAAGTCTGACGAAAACTCTCCATTGCTGGATACTGACACAATGTAGACAATTTCTTGTTCAGTTTTTGTAATGTCCTCCGATCCGTCAAAAAGAATCCCCCAATACTGTGCAGCCTGCAACTTTACTCATAGCTCTCCACTGATGGCGTGAGCGATGCTCTGCATAATCCTTGTCCCCCCTTCACGTGAATGATAAGCTGTGCCGACATTTACTCCTAGCCGCTTCAGCAACGGAATATCCTCAGAAAATGATGACATGGGCCGTGCATGTTTGGCTTTATGAAATGCGAGGAGAAAAACATTGAACAGGGCTTGTCTTCGTTCCTCGGTAAGCTTGTCTCGCCATCTGCTAAGTGGGCGACTTGCAATCTCATCTCGGCTAGCTTGTTTATTGGCAATGGCTTGCGCTACATTGGTATGCTCCTTGCTCTTTTCGTGTTTGTTAAATAATGGATGGTTGAAATTCTTCGAGCCTTTATAAAACACACCTGTTTTGTCTGCTAGCTGTGGATGCGCACGGCAAATCTTGCACCACATCTCAGTCCGGTCATTATTAGCCTCAAGCCATGGCACTTCTTGCAGCCACTTTTCGGAAAAAAGTCTTTTCTTCGACTCTGGCTCCAGTTGTTGTTTCTTTGGTGGTGGTGGCGAAACGCCAAAAAAACTGCTGACTGTTGTCTGTTTCTTTTTAGACATCTTTGACTTTACCAACATTCAACATAGATACTCGGTCGGCAACATAGATAGCCATTTGCATTATCAGGTACGCATAAGCGCTGCGGGGGGACAAGGGCCAGTACGCAGGGCTCATTTTTGTAGCGCATGCGTACCTGCGTACCAGTTATGTGCACCCATGTATATAGACGTTTTGTAGTTGAACATCATTAATTAATATTATTTTAGCATGATGTCTTATAAAGGCCAATTCATACTCGGGTGGAAAGGACTCCGTGGAAGTCCACGCATACTCAAAGCGGACATCTGCAAGGTCCGTGTCCGCTCAAATTATACGTCCACACGGACTCTGCTCCGCGCTGGTGTCACAAAACACTGCTCGGCATGTGTTTTTCACACCGACCCACATTAAACGTGACACCAATCGTCTGATTCACGGCAGTTTGACAGGAAACTAGTGCACGGCTGTATGTTCGACTATGAAAGCTCTGAGCGGAGTGGACAGTCCGCCCGAGTATGAACTGGCCTTGTCTTAACATTGTGCAAATTAATTTGTTCACAGAACCTAATGCATTCTGGGTAAGACAGCAAATTACAAATTAATTTAATTTAATTAAGATAGCAAATTAATAGCAAATGTTTTAGTAGTATGCTCACTAATCATTAGTTGCTGTGGTTAGCTACTTAGCATTTGCATCGCTTGCTAAATGAGCATATTATAATTTGGTGGAAATAACTTTCCAATTTTTTTTGTTATGTTTCCCCAACAAATGATTATTATGTTGGATTTACCCCTTGTAATTACGTAATAGTAACACCAACACATTATGTTGACCCAGCATATTTACGTCACTCAGGGAAACAATTTATTGCTATATGAGTGTATTATAATTGGATGGAAATACTTCCCGTAATGTTTTAGGTTCACCCAACATATGATTTTTTTAGAGTGTCAGCAGGTGTCAACTGACTGTCTGGTGAAAAGATCAAGGGACTGATCCCTTCACCCTGATGGGTTCACCCATCACCCTGATGGGTGAACACCTGACCTGGTGTCAGTGTCGTACATGGCTCCACTCGGCCCGTAGGAAACCCTCCTCAGTTTGGATAACTCCTTGGACAGAACCTGCTGAGTAGCGTCGTCCTCCCACGTCAAACCTACACACAGAAACACAACAGTAGAATCACTCAGGCAACACCGAGAAGTGAGTTTGAAAGAAGTCAAATACCAGTTACAATTATGGTGAAGAGAGAGAAGCTGAGAAATTGCTGAGCATGCTGTACTTTCTCTAAACTCATTAGGTCACTCATTAATGGAGGAGACAAGGCAAAGATCGAAGCACAAACCATTTCTCCTGCTCCTGCCACTCTGCTATTTACATCACCAGCTACTGTTAAATACACCATGAATGCTTCCATTCACCCTTATTTTATTTAAGTTCTCTTATCCTGCAGCACTGTCTTCTCTGTGGAGTGTGTCCCTTTTCTTCTGGCAAATATTCTACTGGCAAATGACAAGTACCACTGACAAAAATTTCTATTGCCTTTGCACAGAAAGCACAAGTCTGATGAGCTGCTTGGGCTTTGACGTCTGTTTCTTATGCTTAACATGCATCCAAACACAGCTTCCTGGCACCCGAACAGAGGAGCAGGAGCCAGCACCAGATGGGATGGCGGAACGAAATGTTATCGGAAATATGGCCGAGCGGCGCAAAGCACAACATGAACCGAGAGGCATTTGGCAGATGAGCGATGACGTTCCTGAAAGATTTGAACTCCACAGGCTGCAGCTCCAGATGTGACATATGTATCCAGCATGGAGAGAGGAGAACCAGAAGCCTGAAAGTTTTTAAGGACGATGCAGACTGCTCCGTCTGTGAAAACATGTCCTTACATTCTCAGCGGATTCGTTACGTTTTCAGTGGAGTAGTTTATGAGTTTGGGTGTGTTTTGATCACATTTCTAGTGGGAAATATGCATTTTATTTCCATAAGCCTAACCCTGTAATCCTATCCCTAAACCTAACCATCACTGGAAGTGTTGTCGGGCTTATTTCAATGCGTATTGTAATGTTACAGTTCCAGCTGACAGTGAAAGGAATGTCCAGCATTTTTAAGGCTGTTGCTTCCGGGTTCTCTGTGGGGCTCACGCATGCGCTTATTGGTCATGTTGCCGGCCATTCGTAAGATATGCACGAAAATTTGTGCCTTACTTTTCGTATGATATCATACGAATATTTCATGAGACTACGTTGTTCATTTATATTCACTCAAGAATAGTAATTGTTGTGTTTTGTAACGTCAGAATGAGCCATTTAAAGCTACAAAGAGACAGACCAACCCTGGCTCATCATCGAGGGGTGTTCAGACTGAACGGAAAGACAATTTTAAAAGTGGAGACTTGTGGCCACCAGGTTTGGTCTCCACCACAGACTGTATATAGAGAGTGGACGGAGCTGTGGGGTGATGTCACTCACTGGTTTGTGAACAACAGCAATGAAGCCCAAACAGAAGTAACTAAACTTTATTCTCTCCACCAGCCAGCAGCGGGCGATACTGGTGGTTTCAAAAAGAAGTTTGTATTACTGTGTATGGGAAAATGACCATTTTCTCTCCTACTGTATTACCTCTGGAAACACTATAAATATGGGTTTATGGTCTGGTTAGTTTGGTTAGTGATGATTCGTTTAAATAATATTTTAATACATCAGGATGTCCATTTACTGAATTACAGTCAAATATATGGTGAAAAAAAACACATAAATCAGGAGCTGTTAGTTTACATTGTGACATTTGTTACCATTTAGGGGTGCAACGATTAGTGGACAAAGATCGATAATGAAATTTGTTGCCAACGAATTCAGCTGTCGATAATAGTCAGTGATGTCACGGCTTGTATTTTTCTAGCTGGGAACAACCACTCGATCAGTGACCGGCAAGCAAGAGAGAAACTGCTGTGGCCACTGCAACAACACCTTGAGCTAAAAGATCTAAAGTCTGGGAACATTTCTCCCAAACATATGGGATGGCGGGGAAGATGGCGCCGGTATGTGTGGCTTGTTAACACTGCTTGTGTTTGTGCTATTTGTGTCGATTGTTATACCTAATATCAGCTCACTGCTTGTGTATGACCTCCAAACACTGCTGGATCTTCGCCCCTCTGCCAAGGATTTGGCGAAAATCGACCATGATCATTCAATGTTTCAGTCACTTCACTTCTCCAGGATACCTGCTCACCTTTGGCGCACCTAACCTGCGCCTCCTAGGCGTTTACCCCTGCGGACGAGCTGGTAAGGCTATCGGCACGATTCCCTGTGGTTTCCCAGGATAGACACGGAGTGGTACCCGTCCGCTTCTTTCATCCGTGCTCGCTGGATCCTGCCGACTCCTGGCTGTCGTTGGCCGACCTGTCGTCGTCTCGGATGAGGAAATAAGCTCCCGCGGCCCCTGCTCTCCCCGCCCCCGCTGGAGTGGCGTGAATCCTCGCCATCTGCGGACACTGAGTCGAGCTCCACGAACAGCGGATGCCTCGGACGTGCCGGTGTCCCTGCCAGGTTCGGCCTCTTCAACGCAAGATCACTAGCAAATAAAACTTTTATTTTAAAAGATTTCTTTATGTCACGTGGACTGGACTTTCGTGGCTGAGTGCTGGTGAGTCCACTCCTCTTATTGAACGCTTACCACAGGATTGCTGCTATTTCAAATCGCCGTGGTCATCAGGTCGAAAAGGAGGAGGAATAGCAGTTGTTTTCAAAAGTAGCTTTAAATGTCGGCAGATCTGCCTGCAATCCTCCTTTAGAAGCTTTGAACTTTGTTTATTTGAACTGGGTCTCTCTCATGTTGTCTTGTGCACTGTCATCTAACGAATTCCTGGCTGAATTTCTGCCTAAATATGATCGTGTCCTTATTATTGGTGATTTTAATATTCACATCTGTTGCCCGGACGAGCCGATCTCCAGGAACTTTTTAAATGTTATTGACTCTTTTAATTTTGCACAGTTTGTGTCTGGTCCTACCCACAAACTTGGGCACACACTTGACTTAGTGCTTTCGCACGGTCTGAGTGTTTTTGATTTGGAGGTTTGTGACACTGTTTTTTCTGATCATATGCCAGTCTTATTTGACATCCCCACTCAATGTCCGGTTAAACTGTGCGCTCAACGTTGTCGCATGCTGAACTCCTCCTCTCCAGCTCTGTTCTCTTCTTCTTTAATTGGTTGTGAGGATAACTCTAAAGCCTCTATGTGTCTGAATACTGAGGAGCTGGTATCTAGCTTTCATTCTATTTATCTACAAACACTGGACATGATCGCTCCCTTGAAGAGCACCCGAGCCCTGGTTAAATGACGTCACCCGCGCTGCCAGGCGAGACTGCAGGAGAGCGGAGCGCAGGTGGAAAAAGGATAGGTTACATGTTTCTTATGGTATTTTTAAAGAGAGCCTGTTGTGTTGTCAGAAGACTGTAAAAGCAGAGAAGAATAAATACTGTAACAACCTCAGTGCTCTGTTTAAAACCACAAATACTGTCCTTGTCCAAGTCTATTGGTTTTGATGCCTCCACTGAAATGTGTGAGAGATTCCTCCACTTTTTCACCAATAAAATTGTATCAACTAGAGCCTGTATCTCTCAGCCTTCTTATGACCCCTCAGTTCCTTTGTTCTGCACATCTGTATTTGCTCAGTTTGAGCCGGTATCCCTCTCCATTTTAAAGGACACAGTCAGTCATATGAAGCCCTCTGGTTCCCCTGCAGATCTCAAGTGTCCTTGAGATCTGAAATAGTAGTCTCTCCTCTGGTACAGTACCAGGGGATTTTAAACATGCAGTAGTATGACCCCTACTTAACAAATGGCCTTGATCCCACCATCTGTTCAAATTTTAGGCCCATCTCACATCTTCCATTTATTTCCAAAATCTTAGAGACGGTTGTCCACAGCCAGTTGTTACTATTCTTACAAGATAATGGTATCACTGAGGTGTTCCAGTCTGAGTTCAAAGCTCTCCATAGCACAGAATCAGCACTCTTGAAGGGGTCAAATGATGTACTTTTGTCAACAGACTCTGGAAAATTTGTCATCCTGCTGCTTTTAGCAGCATTTGACACTGTTGACCACAGCATTTTAATTTCTCGCCTTGAGCACTGTGTGGGCATTAAAGGTATCGCCCTTGACTGGTTTCGGTCTTACGTAACTGACAGAAGTTTCTGTGTAAAAATTAACAACTTTGTGTCTTCAAAAGCTCCTCTTCCACATGGGGTCCCTCAGGGCCCAATCCTCGGCCCTCTTTTATTTGCTCTTTATTTACTCCCCCTTGGTTCTGTTTTTAGGAAACACAGCATTTCATTTCATTTTTATGCTGATGATTGCCAGATCTATGTCCCGCTGGCACAAAACAATGCTCACTCAGTTCAGCCACTCATAGACTGTCTTAACGACATTAAAGTCTGTCTGTCATTTAATTTCCTCAGTTTAAATGAGAATTAGAGCGAAGTAGTGGTGTTCAGACCAAGTTGTTGTTCTCCCCCCAATGTTGACGTTGGCTCTCTGTCACTGTATCTTAAGGATTGTGTCACTAATTTAGGGGTGAAGTTTGATTCTGATTTTAAATTTGAAAAACAGATCAGTAGTGTAGTACAAAAAATATTTATCAACTGCATCAAATAGCGAAGGTGAAACCCATTTTATCAAGACCTGACTTGGAGAAATTAATCCATGCTCTTATCACGACTCGCCTTGACTACTGTAATTCCTTGTACCTAGGGATTAGCATTAGCCAGGCTGATCAGCTGATCAACTGCTGCTGGCAGTCCCCAAAACAAGGCTGAAGCTCAGAGGAAACAGAGCATTTGCCGCCATTGCTCCCAAGCTCTGGAACGAGTTGCCTTTTAACGTTAGACAGGCCTCGTCGCTTCCTGTTTTTAAATCTCTTTTAAAAACACACTTTTATTCCCTGGCTTTTGATACACTCTAACTTATTTCCACGCTGTTTGGCATCCTCCAAGAAAGCATTTGCCATGAGCTCGCTTGTTTGCTTGTTTGTTTTTATGTTTGTAACTTTTACCTCAGTTATTATTATTGTTATGTCCCAATGTACAGCACTTTGGCTACCCCTGTGGTTTTTAAAATGTGCTATATAAATAAAGTTGATAGATTGATTGATAAACACATCAAAGTCATGGCTAAACAGCTCTACATGCAGCGCAGCTGTGATGAGGCAGCATTTAAAGTGGAGGCATGCAGTGTTGGACAGGAACACATTATTAATAGAAACGTGTTACTTTTTGACAGTAACTAATACTCTAATGCATTACTTTTTAAAAAAATAAACCCTTACAAAATGATGCATTTTCCCTTATTTGGTAAATGATTTGCTGATTGATGAATTCAGATTGTGTTCATTCATGCTCTCAGATGTCTCTATGGACGGAGGGGACATGTCCCCTTCAGAGTCATAGAGACACTGATCTGTCCCCCCCACTTTACCAGCATGAGGAGAGAAACATCACCGGTAAACAGAGCATTAATGTCATTGCAGCAGCACTGGGAGCCTGGTGTTTGTGTGATTGTGTTCAGGTGGTACAGGAATGTAGGAATTTTTATCAGCACTTTGCCTGTCCTTGCATTTAAATGGACAAACGTTTAATGGAATTATTTTTTACTTTTTCAGCAGCCTAATGAGCAGCACAGTTCATAAATATTTCTGAATAATAGTAGTCATCTTTATCGTCTTTATTGTTAGTTAAAACAACCTCTGGCTGAATTTAAAAGCTAAATAAGAGCTACTGAACAGGTGTACACTTCATAAATCTGTTAGTCAAGTAATCATTGAGATAGTCATTAGATTAGTCAACAATCAAAATAATCGTTAGTTGCAGCCCTATTCCCATTTAATTTTTTGATCAGGCTTCGAGTGAAAAATTAACGTTACCATCACAGTAACACATGCGGCTCAGTCTGTAGTTAACAACAACACAGGTTAGCAGACCAGAACAAAAACAAACTCAATGGAAGCACAAAGCCTGTGCTGGAAAACTGAAGTGTGACCAACCTTTTGTTTGGCTTTGTGTGATATAAGTGACCCTCTATTGAATGGGTAAACTGACATTACAGTAACAAAGAGATAAACAACGAGCTGAAAGGCAATATAAAGCTCTGAGGAGCAGCTGATTCAGACAGTACCTCTCTGCTCGTCTGCTTACGAAGGCATAACATGCCCCAGAGAACAAGTGAAGAAGTAAAGAAATGGTCACTTCTTGTCCTGCACTGCCACAGTCTGCTGGGGTTTGGTAGCATTTCACCGAATCACGGCGTCATTAGACTGATGGTCGACCAACAGCTGCACCTCCACTTCTGCACACGTTCAATGAGTTCCACTCAGAGACCATTTCTGCACCCGGACACCTTTTTAGACACCCGCAAAATTAATTACGAGCCTAACTGCCACCAATTGGGCACAAGCGTGTCCTTAACAGCTGCACAGGGTGTCAGGCCAGCTTTCACCATCAAAGAGCCATAAAACTGAGCCCTTAATGGCAGCCATGGTGGATGAGAAAACGGGCGTTAGCGGCGGGTGAACAGACGGCATCTGACACACCGGTCTAAATGTTAGAGTCAGGAACCACTGCAGAGATGTGGGCAGGAGGCAGAAAGACTCACTAAATGAGACTGGGTTCAAACTGGATGAAGACTCTGTTGTAAATTTTAATAGCCTGCGAAAGTTAGATTCCCCGTTTTGTTTAAGGTACTGTTAAATGGTTCTCCCTTTCAACTTGAAAGTGGTTTTGTTTTCTCCCCGGTTTATAGTTGAGAGTAGTGAGAGTAGGGAATCCCCGGTGGTGGAGGACGGCCACGCGCCTCCTGGCAGGCGGAGGCGCGTGGCCGTCCTCCACTTCCCTGCTGGAACACCGTGCCTTACTGCTTTTCTTTGCTGCAAATAAAGACTTTATTGAGAACTGTACTTTCGCCTTTGAGTCGTGCATCTGGGTTCCCGGACATGGACCCTTGTCATAACGTTACTCTGCAGTGCACAGACAGTACCGTTAACAGCAGTCAGAGTCACCCAAATTACAAATAAGTGTATAACATTACCTTCACAGAGCTTATGATGAATGTCTCCTGATATTAATTATTGAAGCACCACTAGAACTTCCCAAAGTTTTGCATGTGTGCATCATTTCAAGGAGGACTGCTTTGTAAACATGGACCCATACAAATTATCCTTGGTTACACAGCTGAAGTTGAAGCATGGCTCATGATAGCCTGTATGCATGTAATGTTAGCACTGCAGCTACCAGAAGTCCGGAGCTGCAGCTATTGCTGTGGCGCTAACTGGAGGTCCGGAGCTCTGATTAGCTTGAAGCCTGTTTAGCACTGCAGCTCCAGTTAGCTCAGTTAGCACTGTAGCTACTGCTGTTAACCGGAGCTTGGGGGTAGTGCTGCAGTACTAACCAAGCTAACCGGAGCTATTGCTGCGGTACTAACTGAGCCACGAACCTCCGGGTGACGATCTCTGGACTTCCGGTAGCTGCAGTGCTAATGCTACAGGGTAAAAACAGAGTAAAAATAGCTTCCTGTGCTCATTGAAGCAGCCAACACACAGAGTAGCTGCCGTGCTTTACTCCTAACTTTGTCAGGTTTGTTTGTGAAAGTTAGAGAGGAGAAACAATGGCTGCCGCTCTGTAACTTTAGAGGAGGGTTGTCTATGCGGGGGGGAGGATGGCTCAAAGGCAGTGTCCTCTACTGGAGGGACATTTCACCGTTCAACTCGTCTGTTTCAGCACACATTGTCAAAGAAGAGGAGTAAGCAGGAGAGGGAGGTGACAGACTTTTTCCGCAGGCTATGGGGACACATACTACTGTTATACTACCTTTATAAAGTGAATTTTGCATAATAGGTGATATTTAAAGCTGAAGCAGAAGCTCACTCTGTGCAGCGTCAAACTGTGTCGCAATAAATCACAGACACCTCGACACCTGAAATGACCTGAACTGCACTGACGACTGACCTGATAGGTCAAAGGTACAGGTCCTGTACTTCAGCCTGGTGATGCAGCTCCTGCTGCCACAGCTAATTCCTGTTTAACCTGCTGCTTTATGTAGTTCTGAGCAAAAGATGGAGAAGCTCTTAAATACAGGAGGTGGCTTATCAGGACGTACCACGTGCCCAAGACACCACGGGAGTGATTTGGGATTTTAGAGGTTTTGGTTTATTTGGTTTATGTTTGCTCGTTTTTGCAGTCTCCTTCATATTAAACCTCTTCAGGTAGGGGACGAGCCCTTAAAGCTGGAATCCTCGATTCTTTTCAGAAGCTCTTTTTGTTCTACTGGGTGAAATGTTCCTTCCATCCTGAGAGCATCAGTACATCATGTGTTCAGGAATGAAAAGAATCAGAGCTCTGTGGCAGCTACAGGACTGTAAAAACTCTGACCAATCAGCTGACACTCTGTCCCAATGGAAAGAGCCAATCAGATAACTTCATGTCTCATCCTGTCCCTCCCTCCTCCCCACTGTTTCTAGAAATGTCCAGCACACTCCTCTGCAGAAATACAGAGTTATCAGGAGAAACCGTTCTGGCAGAAAAGACTGAAAGACAAAACTCTGGATAAAGATAAGAGGACAAACCAGAGCGAACATCGGTGGAGACACTGAGACATCTGAAGAGACGGAAAAGTGATGCAGAAGTTTCTGCTTTCTTTCTGTTGGACAGGTCATTATTTGTTTAGCTTCAGGAGGAGTTTTTATTTTCATGAAATACGTCATGTTTGCCAACTTAGCTACATTTGTAGTGCATATTAGCCTGATGCTAACATTAGCTTCTATTGAAGAGGTTATAGGCTATGACATTTTGACCATATTACACAGCCGTAGTGTCAGTTCATTATAAAGGTGACAAAATGACGTTGATATATTGGCTTTGAACAGGACGTTTTACAGCTGTGGTGATGTAGCATATCGTCTCTCCTCTCCTTACTGTCAGGTGTTCAGGTTCGAGGGGGCGTGGCTTTGGACGGAGCACTGATGGGAGGGGGAGGAGAGGGTGGAGCTTAGAGGAGGCTGAGAGGAGGTGCTACTTTCAAATCTTGCTAGCTCTCTCCAACCATGAACTCCAACTTTAAATAGTGCGCCTGCATCGATGCACACTTAGGATGGTCACTACCCGATCCATACCGGAAACCCGATTTGTACTGTCCATGTGTAAATACATGTGACTTTATTATAATTTTTTTCTAAACAGCTGAACAGAGGTGTCATTCTGTGAAATATGCACGCTGTAGATATCTTCTGTATATCTGTGAATGGATTTCTGAATCATCATTATTTTCTGAATGATGCATGCACAATCAAATTTGCATTTTTCCTGAAAGTTCAGTTCCCAAACAAGCCCCTTCACTTTAATCAAGTTCTACAGCCTAACACAAAAAAAAACCTTTTGTGTATCGGTGTATTAAATGATAAATAATGCTTGTTTGTTAAAAAAACAGTGATGTTTTATGTTGTTATTTTGTTGAGTATATTTACACTTGTAGTATGGAGCATCTACTCTATTCCATCAGTAACTACTGTAAAATGATTCAATAGGTTGCTGAGCAAATGTCCACATTTTGCACACGTGCAGTACAAATCGGGTTTCCGGTACATATCAGGTAGCAACAGCAGGAAGTGCGACGGCAAAATGGAGGAGGAAACAACATAGAAATTTACATTCTGCATGTGTCCAGCTTGTCTCTCACACCTTTGTCACACTGACAGAAAATAAAACTAAAGGCTGGTTTGATAAGATAAAAAAGACAAAACTAGCAAATCTCCCTCTCTGCTGATGTTTGGTTTGATTTTGCAGCCCTGGCTCAAAACAAGAAGAGAACAACTGGCAGTTAAATTCATCTGGCTTCGTTTGATTTATGTGCCTCCCTTCTTTGAACAGTTGACTTGGTTCAGTTTAGATTATTAAAAGGCATTATAGTCCAAGCTACGTTTGGTTTCATTGGCCCAGAACCTGCTTATGTAGCCTACTGTGTATATTGTTTGTTTCATACAGAAAAACCTAGTTAGATGTCAGATATAATATGATGGATGTGTCGCAATTTTTCTTGTGCTTAAAGAGGACACAAAGAAAAAAACTGAAAAAAAAATTAAAACAGAACAGAGTCTTAAGAGCACCTGGTTACGCACTGAAAAACTTCAGAAAACGACTGCTGCTCAGTGTTTTTAGCACCACAAACAGATATCCAATCACTGTTATCTTACCAAAGCGGAGGCAGACTCATCAGGACACACCACTCAAACCGTCTGCGTGGTTCCAGGAGGAGGTTTATAACGAAGTCAGTATAACTGTTGCAGATAATATGAAAAACTGCTGCTTCAAAGACCTTCAAAAGCGATACAGGGAAGTCAAGCAGAGGAGCAACAACGCTGAGGGAAAAAGCCCAACCAGTATAAAATATAGCTTCTGAAGCGGTGAAAAAAATGAGCAGCTTTATGTGCTCTGAGAGGCTCTGAAGGCGGACACTGACCAACCTGAGAGCCGACGTTAGGCAGTTCAGGCCGGGGAGGATCGTTCACCAACATCAGCAGAGCAGCCGTGAGTCCCAGTGTTCACAGGTGGTTTAATGCTAATGCTGCTGTGCATCACTGAGCTGTGATTTTAGCTCCGGATCAACTACAAAATGTGTGCAAACAAATGCGTTTTCACTTAAGCCGGTCTTTAATGTGCTTGTGGGCGGATGGAGGCAGCAGCAGATGTCTGCTGATTGGAAGCCATTAGAGACGACTCTGGCTAAATTCACATGATGGACTCAAGTACTAATTAGAGCGCATAACATATAAATAACAATAATAACACTGCACAAGTTAATTGCTAAGCTCTGCGACACTGAGACATCCCTAAAAATAAGCCTGGCAACATTCAGACAGTCAGAGGGGTTGGAAAAAACACTTCAGCTCATTTATACTTAGTAATGTAACTATTAACTTACTAGAATAATGATCCAAACTAGCAGTCTTTTCACCTCCTCTACGTCCTGTGCTCCATCATCATTGAGGTTCAGGCTGAAACAATTCACTGAATTACCTGCTGCTGTGTTTTCCTGTTCAAGCTGTAGTCTGTCCTGTTAGAGAGCCTCCTCTAAGCTCCACCCCCTCCTCCAAAGCCACGCCCCCTCAAACTTGAACATGTGATTGTAGGATTCAGCAGTGAGAGGAGAGCCGTTATGCTACATCACCACTAGTGATGGACAAAGGAAGCTTCATGAAGCACTTGTAATATTTTTGACTCCTCTAAAACGGCCGATGCTAAAGAGGAACACAAAGTTGAACCAACTAAACACCAAACTAACACCAGGTTCCTTCTGGTGGAAAAGGGGGTAGATGTCTCAGTGTCTCCACCGATGTTGACTCTGGTTTGTCCTCTTAGCTTTATCCAGAGTTTTGTCTTTCAGTCTTTTTTCTTTTCCTGTTTAGCAGGGTGAGTCATCAGAAGTAATGCTGGAAGTGGTATTTTTGGCTGCATTTTCTCTAACATTGTTCCCTACAGAACGGTTACTCTTGATAACTCTGTATTTCTGCAGAGGAGTGTGCTGGACATTTCTAGAAACAGTGGGAAGGAGGGAGGGACAGGATGAGACATGAAGGCTTCTGATTGGTTCTTTCCATTGGGACAGAGTGTCAGCTGATTGGTCAGAGTTTTTACAGTCCTGTAGCTGCCACAGAGCTCTGATTCTTTTCATTCTGAACACATAATCTACTGATGCTCTCAGGATGGAAGGAACATTTCACCCAGTAGAACAAAAAGAGCTTCTGAACATAGTGACAGACTATAGCTTTAATGTCCAGCAGAACGTTGCATCAAACCAGAAGTTACTTTTTACAGTCAATACAAATGACAAGGTAACGCAAAACATCAACCTTTCATTCTGAAATCTTTAGCACTGATTTCAATAAACCTGTTTTTATTTTTTTTTACAAAATGAACAAAAACACAACAAAAAAAAAAAACAAGGATGATCTTTGGGTGATAATAATGTGAAAAAAAAAAACACAATTTGAGTATGAATCTTACCCCAAACAAACACTGTGCAATGAGGTGCACTTTTTGATTATTTTGATCAGCGCTCATAATTGATTATAGAAGATGAAGCTGACGGTTAGCTTAGCATAAAGATGAGCTGGAGCCGTCGATGCGGTACTGATCATCTCATCTAGCTTTCAGGCAGAAGGTGAAGAACACACAGTGAAGAAAGAGAGGATGTGTTTAGGAGAGGCCTGGCAGGGCCTGAAGTGCAGATGCTTCAGTGTCTTCAGAGCTTTGTCCTCACTAATGGATGCTGCACACAGACAGGCCCAAACATCTCATTTGCATAATTCATTTCACTTCAGAGTGCCTGACAAATGCCTCCAAACTCCTCGCCTCTCTGTGAAATCTGAGTATTGCTCCAGCTCTCCTGCCGAGAGCCGACTCGGTGGATTAAACCAGGGAGAGGTTTTGTTGTTTTGAGGGTGACAGAGGAAGGCTTCACATCACGAGAAAGAGACAAAACTCCCTGCTAAATAAGTGTTGTGCCGCTTTTGACATGTTTCTCTCTTCAGCGGGCACCAAAAGCTAAACTCTAGAGGCCGATTTTTTTTCCTGCGCTGTCTTTCAGAGCAGAGCTGCATGATGAAAGTGGCTGAAATGCTTCAGATTGCAGCAGCAGTATCTGCCTCCCTCTAGTGGTACAGCGCACACTAACAGCACATGTGACACTACAGTACGCTATAGTTCACATTATCATTATACACACATCACATTATAGTTTATTATCTTGTGAGTTCAGCCCTTGGTGGGATAAATGAACTAATAAATTAATGTTTTCACTAAATCATCTCCAGCAACATCATTTGGACATAATGTTAGGTCTCATCACATCATCTGACCAGTATTATAGTATTATAGTATGCCTGTTGTGAAAATTGGTTCTTCTTATTTTACATAAATGAAAGAAAGAAAGAAACAGGCCACACAGCTAATTTTACAGCAACAAATTGTGCAGTCATGACAGCACAAACACCAAACTAAGTCAATGATTCAAATGCCGAATCCACCCCGTTAACATTTTGAAAACATCCCATCTACTTCAGCTCACATCATTCATCATCATTTCAAAGTAAAGCTCCTTATTGTAATAAAAGGAGGACGGACAGCAGATCATTTCAAAGTAAAGCTCCTTATTGTAATAAAAGGAGGACGGACAGCAGATCATTTCAAAGTAAAGCTCCTCATTGTAATAAAAGGAGGACGGACAGCAGATCATTTCAAAGTAAAGCTCCTCATTGTAATAAAAGGAGGACGGACAGCAGATCATTTCAAAGTAAAGCTCCTCATTGTAATAAAAGGAGGACGGACAGCAGATCATTTCAAAGTAAAGCTCCTCATTGTAATAAAAGGAGGACAGACAGCAGATCATTTCAAAGTAAAGCTCCTCACTGTAATAAAAGGAGGACGGACACCAGATCATTTCAAAGTAAAGCTCCTCACTGTAATAAAAGGAGGACGGACAGCAGATCATTTCAAAGTAAAGCTCCTCATTGTAATAAAAGGAGGACGGACAGCAGATCATTTCAAAGTAAAGCTCCTCATTGTAATAAAAGGAGGACGGACAGCAGATCATTTCAAAGTAAAGCTCCTCATTGTAATAAAAGGAGGACGGACAGCAGATCATTTCAAAGTAAAGCTCCTCATTGTAATAAAAGGAGGACGGACAGCAGATCATTTCAAAGTAAAGCTCCTCATTGTAATAAAAGGAGGACGGACAGCAGATCATTTCAAAGTAAAGCTCCTCACTGTAATAAAAGGAGGACGGACACCAGATCATTTCAAAGTAAAGCTCCTCACTGTAATAAAAGGAGGACAGAAACCAGATCATTTCAAAGTAAAGCTCCTCATTGTAATAAAAGGAGGACAGACAGCAGATCATTTCAAAGTAAAGCTCCTCATTGTAATAAAAGGAGGACAGAAACCAGATCATTTCAAAGTAAAGCTCCTCATTGTAATAAAAGGAGGACAGACAGCAGATCATTTCAAAGTAAAGCTCCTCATTGTAATAAAAGGAGGACAGACAGCAGATCATTTCAAAGTAAAGCTCCCTATTGTAATAAAAGGAGGACAGACAGCAGATCATTTCAAAGTAAAGCTCCCTATTGTAATAAAAGGAGGACAGACACCAGATCATTTCAAAGTAAAGATCCTCTTGTAATAAAAGGAGGACAGACAGCAGATCATTTCAAAGTAAAGCTCCTCATTGTAATAAAAGGAGGACAGACAGCAGATCATTTCAAAGTAAAGCTCCTCTTGTAATAAAAGGAGGACAGACAGCAGATCATTTCAAAGTAAAGCTCCTCTTGTAATAAAAGGTGGACAGACAGCAGATCATTTCAAAGTAAAGCTCCTCATTGTAATAAAAGGAGGACAGACAGCAGATCATTTCAAAGTAAAGCTCCTCATTGTAATAAAAGGAGGACAGACAGCAGATCATTTCAAAGTAAAGCTCCTCACTGTAATAAAAGGAGGACAGACAGCAGATCATTTCAAAGTAAAGCTCCTCACTGTAATAAAAGGAGGACAGACAGCAGATCATTTCAAAGTAAAGCTCCTCACTGTAATAAAAGGAGGACAGACAGCAGATCCCTCTTTTCTGCTCTTTATCATCTCAAAGCTGACAGGAAGTAGTGAACATCAGTCCAAACAGCTCTTCACAGTAAAAGTCTTCTCTCTTCTTTACCGTCTCATTCTGGTTCCTTCAGATGAACAGATTCTCAGTAATGTTCATATTTCCACCCTCTAAAGACGTCTGAAGCAGCTCCTCCATCTTTGTTCTGTTCCGTTATAAAGACAGTTGTAATGTGATTTTTTTTTTACTAGTAACTGTAATGTGATTACTAAAGCTGTAAACAGCAGCGCGTTACACCAACACTGCTGTTCATGTACCAATAAGCCTCACTTATAGCCCCTTAGTTTCACAGGCTTTCCGGGTTTTACCAGTAAAATGTGAGTGTGCTCCTTCAGGTGGAACATGGCATGGCTTGCTCTTGTGCGTACCTCTGTTAGCGAGCTTCTCCAGCAGCATCCTGAAGCGTTGCACTACAGACGGGGCGACATCGTAGGTGTAAACCTCCTTCACTGGAACAGGGTGACACCTCCCAAACATACCATCTGTCAACACACAGGCAGACACTTTAATTAGAGAGTCTAACTCGCTCTGATGTCTCACATTTCACACTTAGGTTCACTGACAGGAAGTGTATTCAAAAGGCTAAATATGATGAATCTTTTACATTCACCTAACAACACAATCCACATCACATGACGTGCCTGCAGTGTCAGACAATCGATCAATAGCTGCTGTTGTTTCAGTGGTAGTGGCAGCATTTATTGATCTACAGCAGCAGAGAATGAAACTTGAAGCCCTTTGAGATGCTGAAAACATTCTGCATCACTTACAAAGCAACACATTTCTTTTTTCTTCTGTCTCTCCATCATAAAGATCCTCCCAGAAGCTGAACACACTCATTCATTCAACCACTTCAGTCAGGAAGGCATTTTAGGGGCCTGTTTTTTGGGGTTAGTACTAATAGTGCAGGCTGTTCTCACACACCACTTGTAGCTATAGCTATGAGAAAAAAAAATGTATGAAAACAAGTCTCCAAGTAATCCATAGAATTATGAACAAGGAAGAATGAAGGAAGTTTGTATTCTGTTTGAAACCAGAACACTCATTTGTAATGCAACATTAATGCTAAAGTGCAAAGGTTCAGCGTTCTTTTAACCCCAAACTAATGTCTTTTCCTGAACCTAACAAAGTGGTTTTGTTACCTAAACCTTCCCAAGTCAGTCTTTTCCTAAACTTCCCTAGGTGGTTTTGCTCCTGAAACCGAACCAAGTCATTTTTTCCTAACCCTAAATGACTTTTTTTGTTACCTAAACCTAACCAAGTCCATCTTTTGTTTCCTGCGAAGACAAAACTTTTACCAGTTAAGACTGGCTTTGAACTTTTCACAGGATATTTGTCGGAAAACACAAAAATTAAGAATAACTTTTCAAAAGATTTTATACAAGCCACATGAGAATATGTAGAATAATAAGAAACAAGCAGATATTGTATTTCAAGATCATTGTTAGGGAATAACTAATTTCATAGCTGGTACGTTTGGCTAATAACATTAGAAATGACATTATTCTATTGCAAATCACTTGTATATGAATGTGTTATCGAGGACACAGTGTTGAATTGCCATGTATGGCAGAAATGTTTCTGACCTCTGGCAAATGCAGCAGCCTACATTCTTGTGGTCCTATATGTTGTTAAACATGTAAACAAATGTTGAATTAGCTGAGGGTATGACACATACTGTACGTCAGCGCTGATTGTATGCTAATGCTTGAGTCTACATCTCTATAAGGTGGTGCCTGTATTAATATGTGTGTGTGTGTGTGTGTGTGTGTGTGTGTGTGTGTGTGCATGCAGATAGAGTTTGCGTGTTGCATAACGGAACTTCTAAATGATAATTCAGACCTCTTGTCTATAAATAGCGTCTGTGTCACTGCAGCCGACTCCATCAAAGTGCTCCGTTTAACACCCTGCTGTAATTACTCTCACGTCTCACAGAGACGCAACAGTGAGATGTACTGTGACATGTCAGGAAGAAGGAAAGTTAGAGTTTAAATTAGAGCTGGTCATCCTCACATTTACACAAACTTCCTTAACATCACAAACGTTGGAGACTAGCCTGAAGCTCTGTTCTGTTGCTGAATAAAGTGCAGGTGAGATAAAGATGAATGTTTTTAGTCATGCCACCTGGTCAGAACATGATGAAACACCTCATAGTACAACAGTTAGAAGGAGCTTTGGCCTCATGAATTACCACTGAACAGCTTTATGTGTTGTGAAGAGGAATGCTTTCTCTCCCTCTGCTTTGAGCCTCTTATGATGTTCTTATAATGTTTTTTTTATAAGAGTGGATTGCAACTGTTGCATCACAGTTTTCCTTCGGGATGAATAAAGTTTTATCTTATTTTAGAATATTTACTGATTGTATCTTAAATATTTAGGGAAAATAAAACTTTTTAAACTTTTTTTCACCTGCTCTCCTACTTGCATGTGTACCCTGGTCCTAGTTTGCATAAAAACTAGGACTAGCAACCTATTACTATTATTAATCATTAACCTCCCCAACGGTAACTCCACTTGGACAAACTGCCTGAAATGCTAGAGACGTGTTGGCAGGTCATGAAGCAGAACTCTATCCAAAAAAAAAAATCAAGGAAACTAACAACACAGTCATAACTAATGATCAAACACGCTGATAAAATGAGATTAACCCTCCTTTCTGAATCTGTCCAAGATTCTCCTGTAATTCAGCAAACAATTAATCCACTAAAGAGCATCGTTAAAGTATTAATTTGTAACGTGAAATGGACAAAAAGGACAAAAACTTATTAGAGCTAATGTGGTGTTGCTATCATTTTAGCAGCTTACACACACACACACACACACACATATATATATAATACACATAATTAAACCCATCCAGATCTGACACTTTTATGACACTGATTCTGGATTATCTGTGATTCGCCTCGTCATTTGGCCTCATCTGACTGATCCACTTAATAAGGTCAGCGAAGGATCAGTGCATCCCTGTTTTCCACCTTTGCTGAAATGTTGATTTTGTTGAAGACAGCGGGAAAGCACTGTGCTCCTGATCTGTGTCAGAAATCACTGAAACATAAAATGTAAATGATGATGACTGATGCTAGAATAAAAACTACCTCACTACAAGCCTTTCTTTCTCCTGCAGCTCTGATCTCATGTAACAACATTTCTGTGTTTCCCAAAAGAAACATCTTGAATTATCGCTCATAATTATATTCATGCATATCTTAAGGCTGTGCAATTTATCCCAGTGCACTGCCAGAGGGCCGTAATTCAGAGCCAGACATGTCTGCTTGTGATTTATGGTGCAGAATAGAGCAGGATGCACTGAGCCACTCTCTGAAGAACAGGGTATGTTAACACGGGATGGATCGGCAGCGCTGACCAGACGTCATTTAATTATGATATGGAAATGAACTTTTCTGAAGTTTTACATTTCAGGTCTTGTGCTTTTTTCATCGAAGCCCTTTCCTTTTTTGATTAATATTGTACTGGAGCTGTTGTTGTTAATTTATGACATCATGAGAAGCCTGGGGCGGTGGTGTAGTGGTTAGCACTGTCGCCTCACAGCAAGAACGTACAGGGTTTGATTCCCGGCCCGGGGCCTTTCTGTGTGGAGTTTACATGTTCTCCTCATGTCTGAGTGGGCTCTCTCTGTCCAGGGTGTACCCTGTCTTTCACCCTAAGACAGCTGGGATAGACTCCAGCCCCCCTGACCCTATGAGAGGAGAAGAGGGAGAAGATGGATGGATGGTTTTCAAAGTGTGAGGCTCCCCTCCTCTGGGGGGGTGCTAGAGGAAAAATAAACCTGAAAACAGGGTTAACCTCTGGTTAGATAGCTACCGTACATGAGAGGGGCTGACTGGATTGATTTTAGTACCTCCAGTGAAAGTGAGAGAGGACACTGGGGCGAGCAGAAAACTGTGGAAGCATGAGCCTGATCTTTTAAAATTTGTCTTTTCATCTACTGGTCGTGACGATGCTCCGCTGCCACAGTGTGTTATGAGCTGCAAAGAGCTGCTAGCTAACGACAGGATGACAACATTCAGAGTGTGACACACACATTTAACCCTTTCACTCTTTCACCTGTCACTCCTGGTATTTCTCACCCATGACAATTTATTATGTTAGGCCGACCGCTATATGAGCAGTGGGACGTGAAGCAAAACACTCTGGGCATCGCAGACATCGCATCGCTGCATACGTCTACATATTAGCCAATCAGAAAATAGCCCTGCTGCATCTGGGTGATCATTTTCAGTGTAGCCCACAGCAGTTAAAAGTGCACTGTGTAAGGTTTTAAGTCTTTTATTACCTCAAATCATCGTCTTCATTCATAAATAGATCCTCATTGGTGTAAAATAACATATGCCAACAATCTGATTTATCCTCCTGGGTGAAGAATCAGTTATCTGTCTTTACATAGAGCGGGTCGCTCATACGGAGGCTTCCTTGTCTTTCTGGTCTATCAAAAACTACAACTGCTCAGAGGGACATAAAGCACTACCTGCTAGTACTGGCAGGGCAAAACGCATTTTCGCGATTCATGTTTCAGGGAGAAGCAGCGTGGAGACGACGGTCTTACTGACCCAGCACTGAACTAAAACCTGCACTGCACTTTTGGTCATAATGTAAGACCATACTTAAAACTTAACTTAAAAAAGCGTAAAAGGGCCATAAAATGACTGGAGCTCCGGGCTGGGGGCCGGGGAGCCGCGGTGATAGTAGCCGTCCTGGAGTCGACCCATTCCGCTTACCGTAGTTCCAACCATGTTGCAATGTACAGGTGAAAACACATGGTGCTACACAGCAAATGCAAAATCAAATTTAACCACTAGATGGGAGAAAAAAAAATAATGTGGGATAATGTTGGATGAGTGAACATGTTTTTTTTGTTTTCTTAAAAAGTTAAGATTTCTTTTTAATGTATTTCATTGTATTCAAAAAGATGTTTAAAAACACAAAGGTGTTAAAGTGTGTCCCAAAAAAGATGTTAAAAAAGAAGTTATTTAAGTCCATACACAGATAAATATGTTTAAGAACATACAAACATGTTTAAGATGTTTAAAAAAGCTGCTGCTTTTGAGTTCCCTTCGGGGAGGCTCAGTATCCCACAGCTTGAAAACCCCTGCTCTAAAAGATTATCAACGTCATGACTGAATTTCTGATGACCTGATGAAATTCATTGAATGATGAAATGAATTTCCTGAGGTCTTTGAATTCAGTTGCCACCTGTATTTATTAGATCTCACAATGATTTCAGTCCTTGAGCAGGATTTGTACACAATAATAAACAAACCAAATGAAGCAAAAGATCAGAGGATGTGTTATTAATTTATCTGCAGGGTTCTTTCCATGATGTTGTCAGACATTTCTGATCACAATGTTAACCTGCTCTTTTTGTCCATTAGTCAACTAGACACTAAAAATAGGATTCAGGTTGAAAAATACCCAAGTTGGTGTTAAAAACAGACGTTCGACAGAAGTTGAGCATGTCTAAACTGACTGGAAGCAGTAGACTGAGTCCTGCCTAATGAACTGGATTAAGTCGTCTTCATGAATCTGTTGCCTCAGTGGATCTGCACAAGTCCATCATCCCTCACAGACTGAACTCTTAGCAGGGCGTGGAAAGAAAAGACAGCGATCAGGTCAGACTCCAGCTCTCGTGGTATTATACATGCTAACACAGCTCATGAATGATGATCTCAACAGGTTTACATACAGAGTTTAACAAGTGTCAGGTGTTTACCACCACTGCGCTAAATTAACAGTACTACTGATTACCAGAATATTTTACATGTTTCTGTAATGTTTAAGCCACCAGTATCTGCAAGCTCTTTAAACAAAATGAGATCTGTAATGTCATGGATTCATTTCTGACCTCTCAGTGAATTCCAGTGTTCTGGATCAAATTTGGGTCTAAAAAGGTGAATTCAGTTTGACTTCCTCACTCCTGTTCAAAATGGTGAAGAGTAGTGAACTCAGTGAGGACAGACAACCACGTCTCTAAAATATTCATCTTTCTCATTTTTATGACAGGTGGTCTAATAAATCTGTTAAACACTGTACATCAAAGGTGTGTGTGTGTGTTTGATTATACAGGTGAACCTTGTAATGATGTGCCACAGGTGTGATGGGATAACAGTTTACCTTAGCAGCATAGCACACATGCTAATCATGGCAACATACAGTATTAATTCTCCACACCCATAAGACGCTTAAATTACCACTTAAATTACCACTCACTACCACTTAAATACACAAGCACACAGCATAAAAATGCTAACGATGCATGTGCACATTGTGGTGCTAGTGATTTTATTTCTTCATGAAATTTATGTGTCATCACTGAACTACTGAACACAGCCATAACCATAAATGATGTTGCTGTTTTGTGATCTGCCCTTTGTGAAAAGTTTGAGGTCATATCAAAGCTACCAGCAGCTCATTTTTCACTTTGATCTGGATAAATGTGCATAACAAGGGATCAGTGAAATGTCTTCATCTTATTATTATCATTCCTAAAAGCCTTCAGTGATATTTCAAAATAAAACAGCAGGCATATTTACATTTGACTGTCTTTAGTCACATCTCTATATCGTTATGTTACTGTGCATAAAAGAAAGTGTTTTAAGTTAAAAAAAAAAACTCTTTCATACTTTGATATTTTGATCTGACACTGAATGGCTCAGGAAATGACTCCGCTCAGCTCAGTAATCAGTGAGCCAATCCGCTCCCTGCACATACTCTACGGTTAATGTATGAGAGGTGGCAGCTCCTCTTGTATGAAATTTGGAACAATTTTAAATATGGGGATGTCTACACTTTGATTAACCATTCAGACTTCTACCACTGCCTTTCATATGATCATGTCATGAACTATGGCTCATTGTTATTTTTGTTTCTTGACTCCAATCTGACCAAGAATCTTTCTTTCATTCATTCATGTGGTTTCAAAGTAGCTCCTTTAAAATTCAAGATCCATTATGATGTAACTACTCAGAGTGACATTTTGTCTTTCATCTTAAACTTTAAGCCCTCACCATGACACTAACATGGATTTATAATCATCTCTTCATTAACTAGTGAATTTATAGCATTAAGACATGTCAAAGTACCATGGAAATTACCATGATATGTTACATCTATGCAACACTAAAAACTCAAAAAATATTTGGATGTATTATAAGTCGAATCATCTATCATTTTCATTTGTGGATAATTTGTGCACTGACAATTTAACCAACATATGCTAAAATATACTAAATAAACACGTTCCTTTGTATTCTAATGACAAGATTTTTATTATTCTATATTAACGCTACAAATCCCATGGAAAACAACACAATGTATGAGTGAGTCAGTACTCTCTGAAGGCCTTCCTTTGGCTTTCCTTTGGTTCCCACTGAAGATGCACATCTTTACAAATAGATGCACAAATGCATGGTTGCATTTTTAAATTGCATTATTATCCTGGAACAGTTGAACAGGAGATGCATATGAAGATGTGTCTTTCCCCACACAGCTTCTTGCTGCTTCTCTCTGAGCTGTTCAGCTGTGATGACTGTTAGCTTGTGCTAGTTACTCAGGTTTTCTTAAGCCTTTTCCAGCGCAAACTGTAAATGTTAAATCCATCATTACATGGTTTTTTTTTTCCAATAACTGAATCAATACTAGAACACATCAATGCAGCTTGATCATCATATTTAGACTGGGAAAAGATATTTTCATTGCAATGTTCAGGAGACGGCATGCAACAGGACACAGATGGGTAATGGGCCAGTTAAGCCCTGATCCTCCTGCACCTGTTGCCATGGCGATTTCCATCGAGTGCTTTTTCCCTCACAGCTAATCAAGGGGAAATGCATGGGGGTGAAAGAGAGCATCCTCCTTTGTAACTCCAAGCATAACCTCATGTCCAATGGAGAGTTAATTCATATTTCTCTCTGACACTCGGATGACTGGAATGAAGATCATTAGCTCTATAATAGCTCTGTAATACCTCTACAGTATCTCTACCATACCTCTACAGCAGCTCTATAATGCCCCCATAACATATATATATATACACACACGTGTATATATATATATATACATATATACATATATGTATATATGTATATATATACATGTATACGTATATACATATATGTATATATGTATATACGTATATATGTATACATATATACGTATATACATATATACATATATGTATATACGTATACATGTATATATATATATATATACATGTATACGTATATACATATATATATATATATATATACATGTATACGTATATACGTATATATATATACACGTATATATATGTATATACATTATATATATATACGTGTATATATATATACGTATATATATATATATATATACATATATACATATATATATATACACGTATATATATATGTATATACGTGTGTATGTGTATATATATATACATATATATATATATATATATATATGTATATATGTATATATATATATGTGTATGTGTATATATATATATATATATATATATATACATATATACATATGTATATATATATATACATATATATATATATATATATACACATACACACGTATATATACATATATACATATATATATACACGTATATATATATGTATATATATATACACATACACACGTATATATTGTGATGGAAATTTAGCAGAATGTGTCAGAAGCTGTTATGTATGAACTCATGCCTGATTGTATAAGTTGTTATGTGTGAACTCATGCTGATACAATCAAAGTATGCATTTCTGAAGACAACGGCACATTATGTCACTCTGTCCCGGACTGATAAGCCCAGGACTTGGCGCTGCCAACTCATTCTGTGTTGAAGTCCTTGACAACGTGTCTGTGTCTCCTGATTACTGTGGCTGTTAAATACACCCTCTTCTATTACTCTGCATGGGCATTCACTCACAAAGCTCTGCGCTGTGTGTCTGAATTCTCATCTCTGTTCTGCAGACAGATATTAAAATCAACTCTTTTGGGCAACTGAATCAGTGAAGTTACTCATTCCTTGTGTAATTAAAGAACCCTGTGGAGATTAGACCATCCTGACAGAATATTTCCACAACAGTTTTGGTGTCAGAAGTGGGATCGTTCGAGAGTCCGTCCGGACCCCCGGGTCGTTGATCGGCTGATTTTTTGACCTGGGTTGACGAACCCGTTCTCGCCTCACGAAAATCCGAGGACGAGGACCCGGCGTCCTGGGGCCTGTGACTGACTCTGCTACGATTTGCACAAGGACAACATTTGGTGAGATGGGTTACATTCCATTTATCATCATCTCTTCCTGATTCTGAGGTCCAGTATTGTTGCTCCTAAGAAAGAGGTAATTGTGGGACTAATTTTAAAATACAAACTAAATCACCTCTGTTTCTCTTAAGACAACTGTGGAATAGAATTGCGTCTATCTACAATAAGTGTTGAATACCGAGTCCAGGACTCGAAGACGGCAAAACAAGAACAGGTGTTTCTTTTTCTTTGTTCTTTTTATTATTTTGTCATTTCTGTGAGTTTTGCGCGTAAAAGTGTGAGCTTTTTTAGCAAGAACACTGTAAAAATGGAGTGTGAGCTTTTTAGCAAGAACACTGTAAAAATTGAGTGTGAGCTTTTTAGCAAGAACACTGTAAAAATGGAGTGTGAGCTTTTTAGCAAGAACACTGTTAAAATTGAGTGTGAGCTTTTTAGCAAGAACACTGTAAAAATGGAGTGTGAGCTTTTTAGCAAGAACACTGTAAAAATGGAGTGTGAGCTTTTTAGCAAGAACACTGTAAAAATGGAGTGTGAGCTTTTTAGCAAGAACACTGTAAAAATTGAGTGTGAGCTTTTTAGCAAGAACACTGTAAGGTGTGAGCTTTTTAGCAAGAACACAGGTAAAATAAAGTGTGAGCTTCGGCAAGAACACGGGTTAAAAGTGATAGTTTTTTGAGTCTGTAAGTCAAAACAAGGACGCAGGTTTCTGTCAGAGCCAGACCAGGGCTGGAACTCAGATATAAGACGCTATAGCAATAAAGATAAGAGCTCTATAAAAAAAAAAAAAGCTAATATAGTAAAGTAAAATATAAAAATTAAAGTACAGAAGTACAAGTAAAACAACAAGTAAAAAAAAACAAAAGGGGTTATGGGGAACAAACAACCAAGCCGGCCTACTGCTGAGGTACCAGCAGGGCCTATTGCGGAGACCATGAAGAGAAAATATGGGGAAGATAGTGTGCAGTATCTTCAATGTTGACTGAACATTTAGCAGAAATCAGTTAAAGCTACAAGTTAAAGGGAACTTGAGAAGGGTAAAGTAAAGCTGCTTTGAGAACAAAAATGAATCAAATGTGTTTTTCTCAAAAGGTTAAAGGAGTCCAGAGTATCACAACGTTACCCTCATCTACCCAGACATCACAGGCGCCTGAAAAGCTCAAAAGGTAAGCACAAACCTTTTCAATAGAATTGTGCATATTGATTATAACTAAAACGATGTCTGGTGTAGATGATGTTTAGTCTAAAGTGAGTCAATAAATATTATATTAATGGTAAAAGAGAAATAAGAGAATAAGAGAAATGAGAAAGGGGAGGATGAAGTCCTCACCTAAGAATATCATGCACAGAAAAGAGGGAAAAGAGAATAAAATACATGTGTTGGGTTTAAATTGTGTGGGCTGGGTCTTTCTTCAAGAGTTAAAAGAAAAGGAGGCCGGTGAAAAGAAAACTCTGAAGTGTGTGAGTATTACCTTTGGGGTGGTTTTGGTGCATAATTTGAGGTGTATTAAAACTGTTAGTGAGACTGGGTTAGGACCCCCAGTATTCAGCCGCAGTATAGTCACCAGGACTTTCTGTAGAAGCTTGCTGACTAGGTCTCCTAACAGGGCATTGCGTCCATACACTTGAAATTGTGTGTGCGTGTGTTTTTATGTACAACCGAAGTAAGTCCATAAATTATGGCAACTAAAGGAGCAGGCAAGTTCAAAATTTGTGAGAAGGAGTAGTTTTGTGTGTATTTAGGAGGCATTAATCCCAAATACCATAAGAAAAACAGAAAATTAGTGGATAAATTGAAACAGAATTTTTTGTTAAAAAAAAAAAAAAAAAGGTTGATTTCCAGGGGATGATGCTCTGCTACTTTTGAGAGAGTTTAAGTATAAGTTGATACAAGACTGACAGACGACTCTGACGAACACAGACACAGAGGGAGAGACAGAATGACCTAGAGAAGATAAAAATACAGAGAGGAAGCATAAGCGGTCGCAGACTTTTAAACTACCCTCATAAGAAATCAGTCAAATTCAGACTTCTATACAAGGGAAGAATAACTTAGACCCTAAACAAACTAATGGTATGAGAGAAGGGTTAACTCACATACATTTTCCACATTTCCATTCACATAGCCATGAACACAAGATAACACACTCCACACCTAGCCATCCTCCTCTTTCTTATGAACAAACACTCTGTGCATTTTTCCCTCCGCCTAGTGAGAACAATAACCATCTATTAATAGATTTGATGGCCCAACTTCAGGCCCAATTGCGAGTAAAACTAAATGCCAAAAACAGGAACCACAGGTCAGCATTTGCCAGCACATATGTCTCTGATTGCTCAAACTTAAGGCCACTGATATGCTATCAGCTGAGCTGATAAATAAATAAATAAACAAAAGATTTAGCTTCTGTCTATATCAATCACTATTGCATTGTTATCATTTCCACATGCCTGTGCAATGAAGAATCGCTTGCTGCTGATACTTGCAACGAAGGCCAGCTTACACATAGTCGCTGACATACAGGATGCTACTGAACATAGAATAGAATAGAATAGAATAGAATAGTTTTTTTATTCATCCCCCTTGGGGGGAAATTTACCTGCCACAGCAACAAAGACAAAAACACAGACACAATAGTAATAATAATAAAATAGAATAGAATAGAATAAAAATATTTACATATTTACAATGAACTAAAATACAATGGAAAAATATATAGATATATATACTTGTACAGATGAAACTGTTTAAAACACAATTATTATTGTGGCAGTGCAATTTTCTATTTTTTTGTGCAAAGTGGTAGTGTGATGACAATGACAATAACAATGACAGTGATGGAGATGGAGATGAGTCCAGACTGTGTTTACATCAGCCAGTGATGCTGATGTTGTAAAGTTTTATTGCTGATGGTATGAATGACCTGCGGTAGCGCTCCTTCTTGCAGGGTGGAAGTCTCAGTCTGCAGCTGAAGGAGCTGCTTAAAGCCTCCACAGTCCCATGTAGAGGGTGAGAGGGGTTGTCCATGATGGAGGTGAGCTTAGCTAACATCCTCCTCTCACCCACCTCCTCTATGGAGTCCAGGGAGCAGTCCAGGACAGAGCTGGCCCTCCTGACCAGCCTGTTCAGTCTCTTCCTGTCTCTCTCTGTGCTCCCTGCTCCCCAGCAGACCACTGCATAAAAGACTGCAGACGCTACCACAGTGTCATAAAAGGTCCTCAGCAGAGTCCTGCAAACTCCAAAGGACCTCAGTCTCCTCAGCAGGTGGAGACGACTTTGGCCCTTCTTGTACAGGACATCTGTGTTGTGAGTCCAGTCCAGTTTATTGTTGAGGTGAACACCCAGGTACCTATAGCTCTCCACCATTTCTATGTCCAGGCCCTGGATGTTCACTGGTGCTGTCTGGGGTGTCTTCCTCCTGCGGAAGTCAATGACCATCTCCTTGGTCTTACTGGCGTTGAGCTGAAGGTGGTTATGCTCACACCAGTCGACAAAGCCAGTGATGACGGTCCTGTACTCCCGATCGTCCCCCTCAGACACACATCCAATAATAGCTGTGTCGTCGGAGAACTTCTGGAGGTGACAGCTCCCAGAGTTGTATCTGAAGTCCGATGTGTACAGGGTGAAGAGAAAGGGGAGAGTACTGTCCCCTGTGGGGCCCCTGTGCTGCAGACTACCATGTCCGACACACAGTCCTGAAGCCTCACGTACTGTGGTCTGTTGGTGAGGTAGTCTATGGTCCATGCAGCCAGGTGACAGTCTACTCCCACACTTTCAAGCTTCCCCCTGAGCAGAGAAGGCTGGATCGTGTTGAAAGCACTGGAGAAATCAAAGAACATGATCCTCACAGTGCTGCCAGTGTTCTCCAGGTGAGTCAGTGATCTGTGCAGCAGGTAGATTACTGCATCATCCACTCCGATGTTTGGTTGGTAGGCAAACTGCAGCGGGTCCAGATGTGAGCTCACCATGGGGCGGAGGTTTCTCAACACGATCCTTTCCAGGGTCTTCATCAGATGAGAAGTGAGGACCACAGGCCTGAAGTGGTTGGGCTCCCTGGGGTGCGTCGTCTTTGGGACAGGAACCACACAGGAAGTCTTCCACAGCTGTGGGACTCTCTCCAGACTCAGGCTCAGGTTGAAAATGTGCAGCAGCACCTGACAGAGCTGGTCTGCACAGTCCTTAAGGAGTCTGGAGCTGATGCCGTCGGGGCCTGTGGCCTTCCTTGCCTTCATCCTCTTCAGTTCACTTCTCACCTGGTCAGCTGTGATGGAGATGGTTTTGGTGGTGGTGGTGGTGGAGGAGGATGAGGTGAGGATGGATGGTGGTGGTGGTGGGGTGTTGGTGCTGGATGAGGATGAGGTGGGGAGGGGTGGTGGTGATGGTGGGGGTGGCAGAGGGCTGAGGTGTTGTGAAGAAAGAGCTGGCTGGCTGGTGCTTTGATGAGTGGGGGGAGGAGTGGGGGCACAGTCAAACCTGTTGAAAAACAGATTTAGTTGGTTGGCCCACTCTTGGTCTCCTTCAGCTCCCCTCTCATGGCCTCTGCTGTGACCAGAGATGGTTTTTAGGCCTCTCCAGACCTCCCTTGCGTTGTTCTGTTGCAAGTTACTTTCCATCCTGGTCCTGTAGCTGGCCTTGCCCTCCTTGATCTTCTTCTTCAGCTCTCTCTGTACCCTCCTCAGCTCCTCTTTGTCCCCAGATCCAAAGGCCCTCCTCTTCTCCTTCAGCAGGGCCTTCAGCTCAGGGGTCACCCAGGGTTTACTGTTGGAGAAGCACCGTACTTTCCTGGTGGGTACAGTGTTCTCCACACAGAAGTTTATATAGTCCGTTACACAGTGGGTCATGGTGTCGATGTCCTCACCGTGGGGGTCACACAGCACATCCCAGTGTGAACACATCCCAGTGTGCAATGAAGAACTGCTTACACCTGTGATTTAGGTCTCTAAAAAGGGGGACACCACACTGTCTCTCACCTGGTTGTGCCGTACCCTAAAAGGTGGTGGTCACTTGCAGTTTGGGGGGCCTGCAAAGTTGCTTACAGCCTGATGGATGTTATGAAGAAACCATGTCAAAAGGGGAAATGTTAAATTGAATATGATTCTATAATGGTAATGTTAAACATTTCTCTGACTTTATGTGCTCTACTTCAGTCTAAATCACTGGCTGTTTGTTTTAATTAATTATAAATAAACTGACCTTGATAATGTGATAACAAGCAAAAGCCTTTTTCTGTCTCCCACTCAAACCTGAGATTAGAGATGTGTTCTCATTCACATTCAGAGGTCAACAGTACAGATACACTCGACTATTCAGCAACATTCCATTCGGATGTTTCTGAAAAAGGGCTGCAGGGAAAAAGGGGGGAGAGGCAGGTACTGATGTACTACAATTCAAATCAGACACTGTAGAAAACAGATAACCACCATGCACACATCATGATGTAGAAGCAAAAGCCATCACAAAAGACAGAACACATAATCATGTATCAGTCACTGACTGTACTGACAACACATAACATCACATTAAACTGAGAGCTGATTTACTGAATGAGCCTTTAATCATCCAGACACAAGAACTGTATTTACTGATGGTTGTTGTTTATGGCACCCACAAAATGGACTACAGACAGGATATGCTGTATTTGAGTACCAAACAGGAAATGACTACTGTATGTGACTGTGACCTCTGACAGACTACAGACTTCACCCTCAGCACAGAGAGCAGGACTGAAAACATTGACTGAAGCACTTAAAGCAGCTCAGGGACAGATTGTAGACTTAATATATGCACACTGTAAGAAAAGATACACAATATTTACTCAATAAAATGAGGTAACAGACAAGCAATATTGTTTATTAGATTTCACAAGGTTCAGTATTAAGTAAATATTAATTAAATGATGCCTTTAATAGTTATCCATTGAGTAGATTCAAATAGAAAACATTACATAGTGGATTATAACCTAAACAAGAATATTGAGTTGATTTGAAAAAGATAAACTCCCTAATGTGGAAATACTATTAATAGAATTAATTCTATGTGTCAGTGATATATAATTGTGTAATAGTCATCTACATTAATCTGCACATTGATTTGAATGTAATAAATGCACCGAATTTAGTCTAAATATTCTTCCACTCTAAGAATATTCAGCCTATGTCCCAGAAAGTACAGAACTTAAGAAATACTCAAATAAAAATTTTATTAGCAATTCATTTTTGTGCTTTAGACGTGTTGCTCCACATCCATGTACGCAGCAAATATCTGCTTCAAAATCAAAATCACAATCATATTGAATGTATTTTACCTAATACATTAATTCAGATCTACATGACCACAGAATCATTTCTTACAGTGAACTGACTCTTTTTGGTTAATCAGCACATTATGTGCAGTTTGTAAGGTTTTTTTATGAATCACTATCTACCTAGGTTTGGCAGTCCCAAGGTCAAGTTTTAAAGAGTAAAATTGGCAAAAATCTGCGCAGATTCCAAATTAATCTGAGTTGAGGCCTTGCTTATTGCTTTGATGTCTATCAGAGCCTCCACCAACAATATTATAGGGTTTTTACTGTTCAAGCTTTGCACAGGACACGTTTGAGGGTCCTGCAATAGTGGGTCTCAGGGGGACGCCTCTAGACCTCACAAATCTTGATCATGTGGCACACTATGGTGCACTAACTGTACTGGTAGCATCTCTCCATACAAAAGAGTGACAACAGAGGGTGACGACGACAACATTCGGGTAAGGGTGTGAGACCCTCCGATTGGATAGAGGACACATGAGGTACCGCCTGAATCAGTGTGCTAAAGCCTCCATATCCACTAGAACAGGAGTATCAAACTCCATTTCATCGAGGGCCACATTAGCGTTATGGATATTATTGGTTTTTGGTAATGACTTTGAGCTATCCATGTATTTTAAGTATAACAAGGTTGTAGTGTTGAAAGCAGCAAGGTCACTATATAGACTCATTAGTGTCTCACAGGTGGGATGTTAGTGAAGTTTATAAAAGACTGAAGATTGAATGCAGTTATCAGTCCAGTTGGTTCTTCAGAATAAACTCTATACATCGGTCTTTCTACATAAAGTTAGTCAAGCTTACACTGAGTATTTATTCTTATACATACGGTAGGTCAAAATAAAGGTCTCGTGTTAATAAACACAGTTCTATCAACAGACAAAAACACCGAAGGGCTTTAATTTTGAAATTAAAGCAGGAAGTTTTGAGTAAGAATAACACTTAATGGATTGTTTTATCTATGTTTGCTATTGTTGCTTGTTGTGTTGTTTTGCTATTATTGTATTTTGCAGACACACTGGAGGAAGGTGGAAATGAGACATCCAGGATACAGACAGCCAGTTTAACCAGTGTACCTCAAAAGGGGTCAGATTGATTTCAACTGGAAAAGAAGATGGCCCAGTGTTCAGCTGAAATGGAGGGATTGTCCATCCTACCACCAGGATCTGACGACGAGCAATGATGTCAATAAAGGGGTGCCATCACTGAGACAGTGCTGCTGCACTCCCTGGTCAAGCTGAAGGTCCACTGCATCGGCTCCAACCAGGAGACTACGTGGTCATGAAAGACTTCAGAAGGAAAAGATGGAAACACAGACGCTGGGAAGGCCCGTTCCAGATCCTCCTCACCACGGACACAACAGTGAAGGTTGCAGAAAGAGCAACATGAATCTACACGTCCCACTGCAAAAGTACCAGCTCCAACTGACCCACCACCTGGAGATCCACAATATCAGGAGGAGGTAAAAGCGCTCCCTGCTACATGTGACGTGCCAAGTCACCAACTGAACAGATGGTGAAAGTAAACGCTCTGTTCCAACAAAACCATGATGCCAGAACAGCGGACAAGAAACAAAGAAATCTAAAGACATCTGCACCAGCATACAGTCAACTTTTCAACATTTTCATAAATATTCATATCATGTGATTATAATGCCTTTATGATGATTCTAATGTCTGTTTATTCTGTTACAACCAGGTTCACTGCAAGCCCAGAATGGTGATCGTTCCCATGGAGACCACAGAGGTGTTTTCCCCTCATCTGACACGAATGGGGTTTTTCTCCTCTGGGCTCCATGAGAGGGTCATTCAGGAATTTTTCCCTAGAAAAGGGTTTTTGCCTGAATTTGCGGTGTAACCATTGATAGGTGTGACCTCTGAGAAGAACTGAGATGCATTGGATCTGTTTGTTTTACAGCATGGACATTTGAGAATCATAAAGTTATAATGACTTGGTGAGGCGGCTGCCCGATGGCCTGTATAGGCCCGGGAACAGGTTCTTACTCTGAGTCTTTTCTTTCATTCTGTTTTATGATGATGGTTGTTATCTGTACTAATTAATATACAGTAATGTAATATCACTTGTGTAATTCTACAATCCCCGTTCTGTCTGTCTCAGCTTTGCTATAACCAGAGAGTTCTATTCTCAAAAGAACAAATGTAACTTGTTTCCTGTTACTGACATCTTAATGATGTTTGATCTTAAGACCCTGCAAAAGGTTCAATCTGATGTTTGATGCTTTCAGTAAACTTTGTATTTACTTAGGTGTTCCTGTAGGAACAAAAGGGAGGAAATGTGATGGAAATTTAGCAGAATGTGTCAGAAGCTGTTATGTATGAACTCATGCCTGATTGTATAAGTTGTTATGTGTGAACTCATGCTGATACAATCAAAGTATGCATTTCTGAAGACAACGGCACATTATGTCACTCTGTCCTGGACTGATAAGCCCAGGACTTGGCGCTGCCAACTCATTCTGTGTTGAAGTCCTTGACAACGTGTCTGTGTCTCCTGATTACTGTGGCTGTTAAATACACCCTCTTCTATTACTCTGCATGGGCATTCACTCACAAAGCTCTGCCCTGTGTGTCTGAATTCTCATCTCTGTTCTGCAGACAGATATTAAAAGCAACTCTTTTGGGCAACTGAATCAGTGAAGTTACTCATTCCTTGTGTAAATAAAGAACCCTGTGGAGATTAGACCATCCTGACAGAATATTTCCACAACAATATGTATATATATGTGTATATATATATATATGTGTATATATACGTGTATATATGTGTATATATATATATACACATATATACACGTATATATACATATAAAAGAAAGGTGTATATATATATATATATATATATATATATATATATATAGATACCTTTCTTTCAACTCTTGGTACTTTTCAACTTTTTCATGCTCCTTCTTCTTGATGTTGGCATCAGCTAGGACCGCCACATCTATCACCACTGCCCTCTGCTGCTCTTTGTCCACCACCACTATGTCTGCTTGGTTAGCCAGAAGCTGTCTGTCAGTCTGGATGCTGAAGTCCCACAGGACCTTAGCCCTGTTGTTCTCAACCACCGTCGGTGGTATGTCCCATTGGGATTTGGGTACTTCTAGTCCATACTGGTACAGATGTTCCTGTACACTATCCCAGCCACTTGTGCCTCTCCATACTTTTTTCACACCCCTCCCCCAGACTGGGGTGAGGCAGTCGTCATCTCAGCAAGCCTTTGTCATTAAGTGTTAACACCTCAAAGAGCTGCAGCCAATGGATGAGCTGCCCGTCTTTTTCTAGTGCACAAATGATCACATGTTTACAGTGATCACTGAAACGGCTGAAATCCATCTTCAAAGATAACAGAAGAGGCTTTGTTCTAGTGTTTGGAAGGCAATATGTCCATATATAGCCTACATTAATATTGTCATTCATATTTACAGTGAAATACAGAAAAAATGCTGCAGACATTTTCTTTATCCCACAAGTTTAATAAATATTTAATAACAGTTTAATAGTAATTTAGTAAATGATGTTCTTCAATAATCTTTATGGGAAAAAAAGCTCCTGTCAGCCTCAGAAACGTTTCAGTGATCGCTGTAAACAGCGATCATTCGTGCATTTAGAAAACAACGAGCGGCTCATTTATTAACCAGGAATTAACGAGAGGAGGCTGACTGGACAGCAGTGCGGCAGTGGGACACACCTGCTGAATAGACCTGTAATGTGAACACTCCCATCACTGACCAGTCCTGTAGTGTGAACACCTCAAAATTCCAGCGGAGGAGGAGAGAGTCTGTGTAAACACCACGGCGAGTCGACGACTCCAACAGTCGTGTAGTGTGAACAAGGCAGTAGTCTCTGTTTGGCAGTTTCGAGTGCTTCAGGTATGGGCAGCTTGTTGTTTTCCTGGATACCCCTTTATTCACCATGTGGTACTATATATACAGGGGGTGGACAATGAAACTGAAACACTGGCCAATTTAGTGTTGGAAGTTTCATGGCTAAATGTGACCAGCCTGGTGGCCAAACTTCAGTGTACATTGCACCAGTAAGAGCAGAGTGTGAAGGTTCAATTAGCAGAGTAATAGCACCGTTTTGCTTACAGATCACATATTATGCACTTTTATGCAATTTTTTATAGATCTCAGATGTCCAACAATATTGTATTCAAAGTGTATTACCCCAAACTCAGCCCTGGTCCTGAATTGCAGCCAGGTAAAAATCACTGTATTGATCTCTGCTGAGAACAGACTGTTTCTGTGTCTGTACCTTTAAATGTTCATGAGCTGTGTCTGACCACGCCCCCTCTCTGGAGAGAGGAAGTGTCTCTCTCTTTCTCTCTCTCTCTCTCTCTCCCAGTTCATACTCATGCACTCAGAGCTTTCATAGTCGAGCATACAGCCGTGCACTAGTTGCCTGTCAAACTGCCGTGAATCAGACGATCGGTGTCACGTTTAAAGCGGGTCGGTGTGAAAAACATGCCGAGCAGTGTTTTGTGACACCAGCGCGGAGCGCTGACGTGGACGTAAAATTTGAGCTTTGCGTGCACGGACCTTATGGCCATCCGCTTTGAGTACGTGCGGACCTCCACGCAGTCTGTTCCGCGTATGAATTGGCCTTTGTCGTGCACTTCTCTTTACTTCTAGATGCATACTGGCACTGGCAAAAGAGGCTACTGTTAACAGTAGTCAGAGTCCCAAAATTACAAATAAGTTTATAACGCTAGCTTCAAATCCTTCCTTATGTTGAATGTCTCCTGAAATTAATTACTCAAGGACACAAACATTAGCAAAGCAGTCCTAGATGTATACAAACTGTCCTGGTCACTACAGGTGTGAAAGGTGTAAGTTAATCCATTTTGTGTTGCTTTACTGTGTAGCTCTACTTAGTGCGACGGCCTGTCCCAGAGGGTAGCTGCAGTGTTACCGTTACAGGGACATGTTTAGAGGTCAGCATGCTAAGTAAAGCTACACAGTAAAGCAACACAAAATGAAATAACTTACAGCTCCATGTTTGTAGCTGTGTCTCAGACAGTTGGTGCAGATCCATGCTTCATCTTCAGCTGGTTAGTAAAGCCTGCTTTGTGACATGATGAGAGCACACATGTTAAACTTTGGGAAGCTCTCTGAACAGTACAGGAAGCTACATTTCCAGCTAAAATAAATCGATCCACTGGGTCTTCAGAGGACGAACAGAGTAAAAATAGCTTCCTGTACTCGTTGAAGCAGCCAACACATAGAGCAGCTGCCGTGCTTTACTCCTAACTTTGTCAGGTTTGTTTGTGAAAGTTAGCGAGGAGAAACAATGGCTGCCGCTCTGTAACTTTAGAGGAGGGTTGTCTATGCGGGGGGGAGGATGGCTCAAAGGCAGTGTCCTCTACTGGAGGGACATTTCACCGTTCTACGTTTAACTCGTCTGTTTCAGCACGCATTGTCAAAGAAGAGGAGTAAGCAGGAGAGGGAGGTGACAGACTTTTTTCGCAGGCTATGGGGACACATACTACTGTTATACTACCTTTATAAAGTGAATTTTGCATAATAGTTGACCTTTAGAATATTGCAATGCACACCACATTATGGGTGACATGGGGGGGGCGCTAGAGAGCCCGAACAAGATGGCAGCATAGTGTGATAGCTCTCTACAACTTCGCACTGAAAACAACCCCAAATCTCTGCAAACCTGAACTACACAAAACAAACTATGCCTAAACCCCCAGCAGCGAAGGAGTGTGTTATCTTTTCGAACGCCCGTAAAACAAGCTCACGAAATGTGAAGACGACATCACTAAGCCCGACCAAGAGCACCGAAGCTATCAACATGGCTAATATAGCCAACGTGCTAACTGAGCTCAAATCGCTGCGCTCCGAGTTCAGCTCGAAGCTGGATGGAATTAACAACCAGTTGGGGGAGCTGACAAACTCTATTTCGGTGATGGAGAACAACTTGGGTGAAATTAAGCAAAATGTAACAGCTAATGAACAACATATCGAAGAGGCAGAAGCTCGCATAGCAGCTGCAGAAGACGTATTGGAGAAGACGGAGAGGGCTCTCGCTAAAGCGACAAAGCAGCTCACATACCTGGAGGACAAGACCGAGGATTTGGAAAACCGCGGTAGGAGGAAAAACATTTGGCTGTTTGGTCTTAAGGAAGGAGCTGAGGGTACGCATCCTCTGCTGGACTTTCTGACCGACATGTTACCTCAGTGGCTGGCTACCGGACCTGGCAGAAGCTTCACACTGGAAAGAGCACATCGCGTCCTGGGCCCGGCAGTTCCGAACCAGAACCGAGCCGTCCTGCTTCGCTTTCTCAGCTACCAGGATAAAGAGTTTGCCCTAAGTTCCGCAAGACGACAGGACATTACACACGGCGGCTCCAAGCTTACTTTCACCCAGGTCATCTCAGCAGAAACAATCAAACGAAGATGGGAATTCAACATTGTAAAAAAGCTGTTTGTTGACATGGGGACTTTCCGAGGATTCCACCTTCAGCCTTGCAAGCTACGAGTGCTTCACAACAGGAAGATCCAGATGTTCTCCTCCCCACAAGAGGCTGAGGAGTTCCACCGCAATACTTCCACCAAATAGTCTACACACGACAAGGTTTGAACTTTTTGTCATACATGGAGAGGGGTAAATATGCCAACTCATGTGCAGGGAAATGGACTTAACACAGGGCTTGATTTCTGCTCAATATCAGTAGAAAATATGAACAATAATAACAGAAAATTCACGCTGGTTAACAAACAGTGTAAGGATCCCATTTTATTTTTATTCTTTTCTATTTTATTTATTTAGTCCTGTGAACACTTACAGTCTGTGTGCGACTGTCACTTTATTTTGGACACTCTATTAATATAGTCAATAGAAAAGAGTAATGAGGCTGAGATGGGATGCAGTTGTATGGGCTCCACAAATTGTTTTAATTACACTAATGGCTGGACATTTTTTTTTTTTGAAAAACAATATGCAAAATAGTATTGCAAAGTAGTATGATTCTATAGAGGACAAAGTATTATAATTTTTTTTTTTTCCTTATTTTTCTTCCTTAAACCAGCCCCCTTATGGTTCAGATAGAGCCACCCATAAGTTGCAGACTTGATGCCGAATATGACCCTGTTTTCATATCTACACATATACTGTATATGCTTCTTTGTTTCTAATTTGTCTTTCTTATTTACTCATTTATTTATTTTTTAAGCCAGCATGATTGCTGTTGTCTGGAGTGAAATACCGCCCTTGAAAATTAAGCCTGAACTCTTTTACCTGCCTACTCCCCTGCACAGAGTTATTATTTTGTTTAATCAAGATGTGCGTTGTTGACGGATGGTCATTACTTGCCGGTCAACTTGAGGGTGTTCTTTGTTTCAGTGGGACTGCCTGGTCGTTTGGGGACTAGGCTGGGGTTTAGGGGAGGTTGGGAGGGGGTGGGTAGAGGGGGCCCTTCACGCTCTACCTATACTAGATTTTTGTTTGTTAGTCTGTTAGTTTTATATTATTTTTTCCCTTACATTCATGGTACCATGGTCACAAGAAACCAATATAGTACGCAAAACCCAATATGTCTATTGCACTTAATGTAATAACTTTTAATGTGACTTCGGCCACCCAATCAAGCGAAAGAGAGTCCTTACGTTCCTAAAAAAGGAAAAAGCAGACATTGCTTTCCTTCAGGAAACACATCTGTCTAATGAGGAGCATCAAAAACTTAAGTGGGACTGGGTTGGGCAGGTTTATTTTTCTAGCTTTACCAGCAATAACAGAGGAACAGCAATACTCATCCATAAAAAAACTCCCTTTCATGTTTAAGGAACAGCATAGTGACCATGAGGGCAGACACATACTAATTCGAGGGATTCTATATGGACAGGGAATGTCGTTGCTGAACCTGTATGCACCAAACGAGGATTGCCCCAAATTTATGATGGATATGATCACCCTGTTTAATCAATATAATATAGACTTCGGAATAGTTGCGGGAGACTTCAACTGTTGTATGGACAGTAACTTAGACAAATCCTCTCCCACACTATCTATCTCCAACGCTTCTAAGACTCTGAGATTAGCCTTGGCTGACGTAGGTCTGGTCGATGTCTGGAGAGAACTGAATCCTACAAGGAAAGATTATACTTTTTATTCGGCCAGACACAAATCATACTCTCGATTGGACTTGTTTTTATTACCTCAGAACCATCTCTCATCCATAATCTCATGTGAAATAGGTCCCATTCTTATATCGGACCATTCACCAGTTCACCTGCGGCTGTCACTCCCTCAGCAGACAAATCAAGCCAAACAATGGAGATTTAATGCCTCACTCCTCACAGACTTTGAAGCTTGTAATGATATTAGAAAATGGTTACAGGAATACAGAAGAGATAATGTGTCCTCCCCGGTTACCCCGGCAGTGATGTGGGATGCTGCTAAAGCGGTAATTAGAGGTCATCTGATTTCCTATACGTCTGCAAAGAAAAAATCTATTACTAAGGAAACAGAACAACTTAAGAAAGAGTTAATTAATTTGGAACAATCCCATAAACAGTCCCCTACAGAGGAAAACCTTAAGAAACTAAATGCAACCAAAAACAAACTTAATATCATTCAAACAGAACATGTTAAAAAACGTATGTTCTTTACTAGTCAGCAATATCATGAATATGGTAATAAGTCCAGTAAACTCCTAGATTATCAACTTAAAAAAGTACATGCAGGAAACAATAAAATGTACACGAAATGCAGCAGGCCAGCTGAAATACGATACACAATCAATTAAATCCTCATTTCTTAATTTTTATACACAGCTTTATACGTCAGAGAATCCTTCCGAAGCTAACATTCATAGTTTTTTGGAAAAAGTGCCTCTACTCTCTATTTCAGAAGAGGAAAAGGAACAGCTGAGTGCTCCGTTCACGCCAGACGAGGTGCTACGTGCAATCAAGTCAATGTCCTCCGGAAAAACTCCAGGTTTAGATGGATACTCAACAGAGTTCTATAAGGCTTTCTGGATGCAAATCGCACCGATTTTTATGCCTATGGTAACAGATTTTTTTGAATCTGGAAATCTTCCAGAAACTACGAAGACAGCAATAATAACACTAATACACAAGAAGGACAGAGATGCTACTGATTGTGCATCATTTCGCCAAATTTCATTGCTTCCGGTTGACTTTAAGATAATATCAAAATTAATTGTACGCAGGCTAGAACACTTGCTGCCACAGATCATTAACCCCAATCAGTCCGGGTTTATGAAAGCACGTTATGCTTCTGATAATATCCGAAGGCTTCTAAATATAATTGACCACTCGACCCTGCATAATAGAACAGCTCTATTACTTTCGCTTGATGCAGAAAAAGCGTTTGATAGGGTCGAGTGGTCTTATTTGTTTGCCGTTCTGGAGAAATTCAACCTTGGTGAAAAATGCATCGGGTGGGTCAGATCTATGTACAGCAATCCAAAAGCCAAAATATGTATAAATGATACCCTCACTGAAACATTTGATCTATCTCGAGGTTGCCGGCAGGGGTGCCCATTATCGCCATTTCTATTTAACCTAGCAGTTGAGCCACTCGCTGAAGCTATACAGGCTAAGGAAGTGATTGCTGGTATCAACATTGGGAAAACAAAGAACAAAATTTCACTGTATGTCGACAATATTATTCTGTATTTAACTAATCTTGAGCGATCAATCCCTGCAGTATTAGAACTTATCAATAAATTTGGAAAAATTTCTGGGTATAAAATCAACCTGACAAAATCCAACGCTTTATTAATTAATTCATCAGTTACCAGTAAACTCAGGGCCATTTCACCATTCACCTGGGCTCACAACAGCTTTAAGTATCTTGGCGTGAACGTGACTATAAAACTTAAAGATCTTTACATCATAAATTACATTCCACTCCTTAAAAAAAAACAGGAAGACCTAGAACACTGGAAAATGCTCCCCATTTCATTCCTCGGACGAATCAACGCAATAAAAATGAATGTTCTGCCTCGTTTTAGTTATTTATTCCAGTCACTGCCCTGCTATCTGGGTAAATCCTTCTTTAAATCTATAAATAAGTTGTTAACTTCTTTTATTTGGAAAAACTCCCCACCAAGAATAGCCTTTAAAACTTTAACAAAGCCTAGGGAGAAAGCAGGACCGGCATTACCAGATTTACAGATATACTATTGGGCAGCCCAAAGGGCCTGATTAGTTGGGTACAAAAACGTAATAATGTACACTGGCCAGACATAGAAGAACTCTGTACCCCTATCCCTACAAGTTGGCTACCATTCATTAATAATGTAAATTTATTACATCAAATAAAGAAAACATGTAGTCTACAACACTCTACAGGCTTGGCAGGATATAAAAAAGTTCTGTGGGAATTTTGGCAAGATCTCTAGGCTTTCCCCCTTATCCTCAAACCCAGATCTTCCACCATCAGTTGGTGGTTCCGTATTCTAAAAATGGAGAGAGAATGGCATATGTCAGCTCCAACACTTGTTTGTAAAAAACACAGAATTCCAAAACAGGACTTTTATAAATATTTACAAATTCGCCATCGAATAAACACCCTGAAAAGAGAAAATCGGCTGTCCCTGGAGCTGACTAATCTTGAAGAGATTTTGGTGAAACCTGCAACATTAAAAGGGAAAATCTCTGTAATTTACAATGTCTTGTTGGACCATTACAATTCCTCACTGACCTCACTTAAGAACATATGGCAGAGGGATATGCGATACGTCTTTGACGAAGGTCAGTGGGATACTATTTGTCAGAATGTTTATTCGTCATTGTCCTGCAATAAAATAATTGAACAAAATTATAAATTCATGTACAGGATATATCATACTCCACTCCGTTTAAGTAAAATGTGTAAAATTCATCTTCCAAATGTCACCGCTGTAAAACAGATAAAGGATCAACAATGCATGTTTTTTGGGAATACAGGAAATTAAATATTTCTGGAAGGCAATACATGATTTAACAGTTAAGGTTGTGGAAACCCCATTGGACTTTACACCAACACGGTACCTCTTTGGTACGGAACTGGACCGCGCACTGGACACCACACATAATAAGAGGATTATCATAATATCCTACATAGCAAAAAAATGCATTTTGCTCAAATGGAATCAACAAAGTCCCCCATCATTTGACATGTTCAAACAAATCTTAAAAGAAACTTTGAGATTAGAGCAACGCACATATATTCTAAAAAACAAGGGGGATATCTTTAGGAAGATTTGGGAACCACTCATGGGACTCTGACATACACTATCAGGGTCTGGGGTGCCTATACAACATCTGCAAACAATGAACTGTGACCATGGTCTGATTTGATTTATTCTACCGTATTTTCTGTTGTTGTTAGCCTTATACTAATCCCTTGTGATCTGCTTTATTTTATTATTATGATTTTTTGTAATTTTTATTTATTTTCATTTATGTATGTATTTAACTGGCTGTTTGTTCTGAAGCTTAAAAATTCAATAAAAAGATAATTGAAAAAAAAAAAAAAAACATTATGTGTGACGTATCAGAGTTCAAAAGAGGACAAATTGTTGGTGCATGTCTTGCTAGTGCATCTGTGACCAAGACAGTAAGTCTTTGTGATGTATCAAAAGCCACAGTATCCAGGGTAATACCATACCACCAAGAAGGACGAACCACATCCAACAGGAGGAACTGTGGACGCAAGAGGAAGCTGTCTGAAAGGGATGTATCCAAAAAACATCAAACCACAGCTGCCCAACTCACTGCAGAATTAAATATGCACCTCAACTCTCCTGTTTCCACCAAAACTGTCCGTCTGGAGCTCCACAGGGTCAATATCCATGGCCGGGCTGCTATAGCCAAACCTTTGGTCACTCGTACCAATGCCAAACACCGGTTTCAATGGTGCCAGCAGTGAAAATCTTGGGCTGTGGACAATGTGAAACATGTATTGTTCTCTGATGAGTCCACCTTTACTGTCTTTGTCACATTCAGGAGAGTTACAGTGTGGAGAAGCCCCAAAGAAGCGTACCACCCAGACTGTTGCATGCCTAGAGTGAAGCAATATCATGGCATTCCTTAGACCCAATACTTGTGCTAGATGGACACGTCACTGCCAAGGACTACCGAACCATTCTGGAGGACCATGTGCACCCAGTGGTTCAAACATTGTATCCTGAAGGCGGTGCTGTGTATCAGGATGATAATGCACTAATACACACAGCAAGACTGGTGACAGAGAGGTTTGATGAACATGAAAGTGAAGTTGAACATCTCCCATGGCCTGCACAGTCACCACATCTACTGTAAATATTATTGAGACACTTTGGGGTGTTTTGGAGGAGCGAGTCAGGAAACATTTTCCTCCAGCAGCATCACGTAGTGACCTGGACACTATTCTGCAAGAAGAATGGCTCAAAACCCCTCTGGCCATTGTGCAGGACTTCTATCTGTCATTCCCAAGACGAACTGATGCTGTATTGGCTGCAAAAGGAGGTCCAACACCATACTAATGAGTTGTTGTGGTCTATATATATATATATACAGTCATGGAAAAAATTATTAGACCACCCTTGTTTTCTTCAATTTCTTGTTAATTTTAATGCCTGGCTCAACTAAAGGTACATTTGTTTGGACAATTATAATGATAACAACAAAAATAGCTCATGAGAGTTTAATTTAAGAAGTAAGGATTATTCATTTTCCATGGTTTTCTTGATAATAACCAAAATTACTTAAATTCTTACATCAATAGCTATGGCATTGTACCGCCAAAAACACTACTTTTAAGCATTCCATGTTTTCTTTTCTGTTTGCTTTAAACACATGATACACACAAGAGTTAATACTTGATTGCATAACCATTGTTTTTGATGACTGCAGCCATGCGTCTTGGCATGCTCTCCACCAGCTTCTGACATTGTTCTGCTGTCACAGCAGCCCATTCCTGTTGGACAAATTCAAACAAATTTTCTTTGTTTTTGGGCTTGTGGTTCTCCATTTTGAGTTTGATGATTTTCCACAGGTTTTCAATTGGATTAAGATCTGGTGATTGAGCAGGCCAAGGCATGGTGCGAATGTTGTGGTTCTCCATCCAGGCTTTAACTGACCTTGCCGTGTGGCAAGGGGCATTGTCTTGTTGGAAAATCCAGTCATTCGAGGCAGGAAAGAGTTTTCCAGCTGATGGAAGAAGACTGTTTTCAAGGGTAGTCCTGTACTTGACCTGGTTCATTCGGCCTTCACACAATTGCATTTGCCCTGTTCCACTCAGACTGAAACAACCCCAGATCATGACTGATCCACCCCCATGTTTTACTGTAGGGGCAAGACAGTCTGGGTTGTAAGCTTCTCCAGGCTTCCTCCTAACCAGTAAGTTGGCTGGAGTGGGCATCAATTCAAAATTGGATTCATCACTGAAGAGAACCTTAGCCCAATCATCAACAGTCCAATCCTTGTGGTCTCGAGCAAAGAGTAACCGGGCCTTCCTCTGCCTTTCATTGATGAAGGGCTTCTTGCGTGCTCTGTGTGACTTCAAACCAGCTTCAACAAGTCGGTTTCGAACTGTCCTTGCCGAGCAAGTCACATTTCTCGACAGTGCCCACTCATTTTTAAGGTCCCTGGAGGTCTGACGACGATTCCTGACACAGGAACGGATGAGTGCACGGTCATCTCGTGGGGTAGAAAGACGGTTCCTGCCACGGCCAGGTAGCAATTTGGTAGTGCCATGTTCAGCTTGTTTTTTTTTGTTGGAATGAACGGCTGTCTTGGAGATCTTCAGTTTTTTCGCTACCTGTCTCTCACTCATGCCAATTTCCAGCAGTGCCAAGATGGCTGCCTTTGTTGCTTCACATAATTCTTTTGTTTTAGGCATTATGTGAGAGCTGACAACTTCTGAGTTGTGCTACGGCTTGAATGTAAGCAGGAAACCACTCTAGGCCTTTGCATGTGCAGTGCTGCTTGTGACATGAAATGGCCTCTTATATACCCTGGGAATCAATTAAGCTTAAGAATGTCAAATAGGACATAAAGTATTATGTGACCAGCTGCATTTTTTGTTGTGTTCATTGTATTATACGTTTAGTGGTACCAGATATTAGAATGAACAAGAAATTGAAGAAAACAAGGGTGGTCTAATAATTTTTTCCATGACTGTATATATATATATATATATATATATATATATATATATATATGTGCTATGCTATAGATCTATAATACCTCTATAGTAACGCTATAGTAGCTCTACAGCAGCTCTATAATCACTCTACAGTAGCTCTATGATACCTCTAGAGTAGCTCAGGTAATATTTCTACAATATCTCTCGAGCAGCTCTATAATCGCTCCACAGTATCTCTATAATACCACTAAAGTATATCTACAGCAGTCGAGTCATTTTTATTTTATTAGCAAAAATAATGCATGAGTAATCACACGTAAAGGCCTCTGAATGACACAATAATGTGCAGAACAAAAGCACTGAATGAGAATATCTCTGAGAATATGCCATGCTAAGAGCTGGTGAAGTGGAATAAAAAATGAGAGAGGCTGCTTATGGAGGCTGCGACACATGTTCCTACAAAGCTCATTTCTAATCCTTTCTGTAAAGCTGTCCCTCTGGTCTTTTGTTTTATTGTAAAAAATCATCATAACGGGCCATCATGTTTTATACACTCCATATATAGCTCAGGAATAATAACAATTATCCACAGCATACAATTCAACTGAGCTCTCCTCTTGCTGAGTTAACTGAAGCCAATTAAAGCGTAACTGGAGGCCATATTCTCTGCTGGAAATGAGTGTTTCCATGCTGAGCAAGCTTCTTCGAGATGAGCTCCATTACAGCTCTGGCAGCAAAGCCAAGGGACCCAATCAACACCTGGTGGAGACAGCAGCTCCATGGTGGAGCAGGAGATGGAGGACATGTCTCAACAGGACTATTAGAAATCCAACAACTAAGGAAAAAAGATATTTTGAAACTTACAGGAGCTGCTGTTATCACACTGTGTGTGCGCTAATGTATACTGTATATACTGTCTGGAGATGAAAGTTTGTGAGTGACACACCACATTTGTATTTGGTTGTATTTGATTTGTGGGATTGATCTAGAACAAGCTGTCATTTGAAGTGAGTGTGAACAAAACTGTTCAAAAATGGATAGCTGAGGCACTGTACTACCAAAAACAGCTTTAAAGTTTCCATTAAAGTTTCCATGATTTCTTTTCTGTCTGTTTTGGGGATCACCATTGTTTCTGATGACTGCAGCCACGCGTCCTGGCATGCTCTCCACCAGCTCCTCACATTGTTCTGAGTATGTGCTCAATCTAGTACAATTTAGTCACCTAAATTTAATTCACAGGGACAGGAAGTGAGGAATTTAATTCACCTAATGTTAATGTTTTGTTCATGTGAGTATATTAATCATATTTTATCTATTATCTGGTTGTCATGGTTCTTAGTTGAATATTAATCTAATTATAAGAAAATGACTGAAAACACAAGGCTGTTTATTAGATGTTTACTTATCTTTGAGCTGTGACAGCAATAAAAAAAAAAACGACAGTAACGAAAAGCTGACAGGGGTTGATCACTTTTATTAATACCTACTACAGTTACAGAAAAACCCAGTGGATCGATTTATTTTAGCTGGAAATGTAGCAAGAGAGCTTCCCAAAGTTTAACATGTGTGCTCTCATCATGTCACAAAGCAGGCTTTACTAACCAGCTGAAGATGAAGCATGGATCTGCACCAACTGTCTGAGACACAGCTACAAACATGGAGCTGTAAGTTATTTCATTTTGTGTTGCTTTACTGTGTAGCTCTACTTAGCATGATGGCCTCTAAACATGTCCCTGTAACGTTAGCACTGCAGCTACCCTCCGGGACATGTTTACAGGCCGTCGCACTAAGTAGAGCTACGCAGTAAAGCAACACAAAATGGATTAACTTACGGCTTCCACGCCTGTAGTGTCCAGGACAGTTTGTACTGATCCATGCTTCATCTTCAGCTGTGTAGCCAAGCATAATTTGTATGGACTCATGTTTACAAAGCAGTCCTCTGGAGCTCAGTTAGCACTGCAGCTAACCGAACTCCGTCATAGAATAATGTTTTCTATAGAGTTCAGGTCCTCCCAGTACTTTATTTCTCCTTTGGTATACTTGTCATCTTAGCTAGCTCCGTTAGCTGCAGTGCTAACGCTACAGGGACATGTTTACAGACAGAGCACTGCAGCTAACGGAGCTGTGATTGCTGCAGAGCTAACGTCCTTGAGTAATTAATATTAGGAGACATTCATCATAAGCTCCGTCAAGCTAATGTTATACACTTATTTGTATTTGTTATTTGTAATTTGGGTGACTCTGACTACTGTTACCAATACTGTCCGTGCACTGCAGAGTAACGTTAGCCTCTTTAGCCAGTGCCAGTCATAGACTGTAAAAGAATGGATGTAGCACCCGTGACGTCACCCATTGGTTTGGGGGAGTCCGTTTTGTGCTCCTATCATGGCCATTTGAACTGCGCCATCTTGGATTTCAGTGGGCGTGTACTTTCCATATTTGGAGGAGAGGCGGTAACTTTACGGGTCAGCCGGCCGAGATCCCGCCCACTGAACTCAAGTTAACCGCGCCGAACTGAGCTAGCCTAAGGCTATTCAGGTAGGCTAGGCTAACAAGCAGCTACAGGCAGCAAAAACAGATCATAATGCTGCTGCTGTGTTTTAAAAATCACCTTTTCAGATTGAGAGGTTTTAGGTGGAGCTACAGGGTTTGGTGCAGTTGGGGGGGGGGAATTCATTTGTACTATTTAACTGTGAAACGATCGTGTAACATGTTATTTACCGCGTTTCAACACTGCCTCCATCCACTAACGTTTATCCAGCACAGCAGCCGCTTTCTGACAGAGCATCTCTGTGCATGCATTGTCGGACTTTTTAAACAGAACAATCATACGAAATAAGGTTGTATTCCTGCACTAAACCGACTCAACAAACTCTGGTCGGGAACCGGGTACCTTCTTGCTGTGAGGCGACAGTGCTAACCACTGCACCACCGTGCCCACACACGCCATTTTGCCAGAAACAAACACAGACCGCTGGGTGTAGCCTAGCCGAGCTCAGACGACGCTTTATCAAAGAGCTAACTGCCGGTAGCTGTCTGTGAACCTGTCACTCAATGTAACCACGCCCTAATTTATGCAAGAATTTTAAGCCGAAATAACACTAAAACGGTTGTGGTAAAAAAAAATTCACCCCCCTCACAGTGTTCACAGAGGTGGTCCGGTAGAGACCAAAAAATTAAAATGTACCAGGCTGTAAATATATTTTTTAAAGCTGTAAAGTCATCTATTTTAACATGGCAGTCAATGGAGAATCGCTCACTTCCGGAGCCAGCCCCCAGCGGCCGGACGGGAATTGCAGCTTTTTGAACGAGGAAGTGGTCCTCACTTGGAGAACCCACAACTGGCCCCTTGGTGCCAGTACACACGGTATGAGAGAGAGAGAGAGAGAGAGAGAGAGAGAGAGAGACACTTCCTCTCTTCCCCGTCCCCAGAGAGGGGGCGTGGTCAGACACAGCTCATGAACATTTAAAGGTACAGACACAGAAACAGTCTGTTCTCAGCAGAGATCAATACAGTGATTTTTACCTGGCTACAATTCAGGACCAGGGCTGAGTTTGGGGTAATATACTTTGAATACAATATTGTTGGACATCTGACACCTGTATAAAATTGCAGAAAAATTGTATAATATGTGATCTTGAAAGAATGCTGTGAAAAATGTGTTTTTTATTCTCTGCATCAGTGACAGATTTAAAAATGTATTTATTCCTTGAAGCTTTAATTATCAACCATCATGATCACTTAGAGACACCCTCTTTCCTCATGAGTTTTAAATCTATTAGAGAATGATGCTGCTTTACAATGGTGAAGCACAGAACGACAAGGCGTGAAGTTGGCCCTCTCCTTCATTTCCCATTAGCTCAGAGACTGTTTGCAACAGGTCCCGCTGGATATTCAACATTTAGTTTGTGCATCTGAGTGAAAACTGTGGTTTTATTTACTAATGTATTTATTCTGTACCGTGAGAGGACATACAGACTGATCTGACCTGTGTAAAAGATTTGCTTTTAAACTAAAAATAATATATACTCAGAGCCAAGGTTCGTATTAAGACTGTTGTCATTCATTTCATTTTCATTTTTCATTTCTTCATTTACATTGAAGTTGGAGGATGAAGACAAGAGATGAGAATGTAAAACTGCCATCATATTTATGCAACATGAGCTTTACACATGCCTGCACTGGTTTAACTAGTACAATAATGTAAACTTCAATATTTGGTTTAAAGTAAAGCTCAATAAGGTTTTAATACACTTAAACCAATATAAGTGTAATCTTTATGTATTTGGGCAAATAAATCAACTGTAAAATATGGTTTCAAATCACGATGATAAAAATAAATCTGCCTTTTGACCTATTCAGTAATGTCATACGAGGTGTCAGCTCATGGATGGTCATATTTATGTTATTCACTGTTACTTTTATGAAAGCCTGTTTAATCTGATTAACACTGTAAAGAAAAGTGTTGCTTCACAAGCTCTCTGATGGAAGAAGTGTTCCTCTGATGAAAAGGTTAAAGATGAACTAGTTTCCTCTGGGTATTGAGATGTTTTCTGGTTACCTCACTCTGCCGGTAGAAAGAGAGAAAGTCCTCTGATGAACAATACCAACATTCCTCTTTGTGGTTTAGTTTGTTCCTGCCAGCAATCAGTGTGTCCTGATGGCGTCAACTATTGTGCTGTGCTCCACAGTGGAGGAGAACAATGGCTGCTTTTCCACTGAGAGATCCAGCTGTCAGCTTCGCCTCACCTGGCTCATTCAGGTAGGACCTGCAGCAGTTCATTAACCTGCTGAAGAGCTATGAAGCTTAACTCATTGATTTCTATCTTTAGACGGATAGATACTCAGTTCAGTCAAACTGCAGGACTACATACACAGATCAGACATAGAATTATGACCACAGCCCTGACCTCTGACCCCTGAAGGTTTACTCTGTGCTATCTGACTCCTTTCTATCTTCAGCAGCATGAACTCCTCTGCTCTGTTGGATCAGACCACCAGGACCAGCCTTCACTCAGTGATCCTTGTCCTCTCATGACCCTGTCTCTGGTTCACCTCTGGTCCTTTCTTGGACCACTTTTGATAGATCCTGACCACTGCAGACCAGGAACAGACCACCAGAGCTGCAGGTCTGGAGATGCTCTGATCCAGTCCTCTAGACATCACTGTTTGATTCTCAGTTTCTCAAACTCCTTAAAAATCCTGACCTAACATCAACTCTGAGCACTAAATGTTCATTTGATGCCTCGTGATGGAGAGTTATTCACTTCACCTGTCAGTGGTCACAGTGTTATGATTGATTGGTATAAATATATGTATATATAAGATTTATAATATATAGGTCAGATGCTGCCTCCTAATCTAATTAGCGCTGCTACATAAATAGCGCTCGCTGTTTGTCACATTTCTGTCGATGGAACCTCTCGTTCCTCCTGCTCTGGCAGCCCATCATGCTGTAACATTTACCATTATGGATATGCTCACATATTAACACATATATTACAGCTATAAACACATAAGGAAAAGATGCAACAAAGACTGGAACATCAGCAGAGGAAACAAGGCAGCATGAATACTGAACAACCAGCTAACTGAGGATTTTTTAATGACCTACCAAGGAACAGACACAAAGCAGTAAATAGTATTTACTGCCCGAGAGGCAGCGAGGCAAATAAAACGCACTGCACAACACTGTTTATCTGCTGTCTGACAGCAGTTACTGAGCCATCAGGAGAACACATTAAAGTCTGCTCTCTTTCAGCTCTGCATTTTCTCCTTGCATCATTTTTTCCCTTTTATGTAAAGACTCTTCTGTTTAGCCAACAGTTTTAAGACTCTGAATGAATGGGGAGCAAAGGGAAGCAGATATATTCTGTATTTCACGACAAAATAGAATTAAAGTAAAAAACAGGAAAAATATATATTTTTGTCCTGTAAATCATCTTGCAACCCCTTATCACAAAAACAAATAGCATCCATGTGAAGGCAGAAGATATCCCAGCAGATTAAATACAAAGCTGGCGGTTAGGAAATACAACAGACAAACAATACAAAATTAAAACAGTTGCAGGCGAAACGAGGTCACCTGACGCAGTCACAACACAGACGTAGAGCCTGGCTAAAAATAAAATTCACGCCTGACATGATGATTTTCTCACAGAACGAGACCAGATCTGTTTTTTCTCATCTGACTGTGTCTCTGTCTCACCAGATCTAATATACATTTCTGTTTTCAGTGTTTATTGTTGTCCTGTCAGCGCTTCCCTCTCATTTTAGTTACCTTGACTTCCTGCTGTAGTGATTATCTGTCTCTCTGTAATTGTCTCCGCTTGTCCTCCCTCACCTGGGACACAAAGTCCTGGTCTCTCTCTGTCCTGGGCCAGTTCGTCTTGTTTCGTGCAGATGCCAAGAAGCCTTGTTTATAAAGTTAGAGATTAGTTTCAGTATTTTATCAGGCTTGATTCTCATATTTGTATCAAATTGATTTTTTTGTGTAGTTTGAGTCCAGAGTGTTTCCTGTGTGAGCCCAGTAAGTAACACCAACAGGATTAGATTTCAGGGCACATTTCAAAAGGATGTTATTCACCTGGGAAATGAGCAAGCTAATGAATTCAAAAATCGCATGTCAGAAACATCACAACCTTACATTCACATGCTCAGCGACAGGTTCTAGTGGTGATGGACAAATGAAGCTTCATGAAGTACTTGTGATATTTTTTGACTCCTCTAGATGGTGCTCTTGGTTTAAAGAAAAAGGTTAGTGTAATGGAAAATGACTTAATTTCCATTTTATCTTTAAACCAAGAGCTATCACAAGTGCTTCATGAAGCTTAATTTGTCCATCAATAGGTTCTAGTGCTCAGCTAACAGCAGCGCTAACAGCAGAGCTAACAGCAGTGCTAACAGCAGAGCTAACAGCAGTGCTAACAGCAGTGTTAACAGCAGTGTTAACAGCAGGGCTAACAGCAGGGCTAACAGCAGAGCTAACAGCAAAGCTAACAGCAGATCTAACAGCAGCTCTAACAGCAGAACTAAGAGCAGATCTAACAGCAGAGCTAACAGCAGATCTAACAGCAGAGCTAACAGCAAAGCTAACGGCAGCTCTAACAGCAGAACTAAGAGCAGATCTAACAGCAGATCTAACAGCAGAGCTAACAGCAGAACTAAGAGCAGATCTAACAGCAGCTCTAACAGCAGAACTAAGAGCAGATCTAACAGCAGAGCTAACAGCAGAGCTAACAGCAGAGCTAACAGCAAAGCTAACGGCAGCTCTAACAGCAGAACTAAGAGCAGATCTAACAGCAGAGCTAACAGCAGATCTAACAGCAGAGCTAACAGCAGATCTAACAGCAGAGCTAACAGCAGATCTAACAGCAGAGCTAACAGCAGAGCTAACAGCAAAGCTAACAGCAGATCTAACAGCAGAGCTAACAGCAGAGCTAACAGCAGAACTAACAGCAGAGCTAACAGCAGAACTAACAGCAGAGCTAACAGCAGATCTAACAGCAGAGCTAACAGCAGAACTAAGAGCAGAACTAACAGCAGAACTAACAGCAGAACTAAGAGCAGAACTAACAGCAGAACTAACAGCAGAGCTAACAGCAGAACTAACAGCAGAGCTAACAGCAGAACTAACAGCAGAGCTAACAGCAGATCTAACAGCAGAGCTAACAGCAGAACTAAGAGCAGAACTAACAGCAGAACTAACAGCAGATCTAACAGCAGAGCTAACAGCAGAACTAACAGCAGAGCTAACAGCAGATCTAACAGCAGAGCTAACAGCAGAACTAAGAGCAGAACTAACAGCAGAACTAACAGCAGAACTAACAGCAGATCTAACAGCAGAGCTAACAGCAGAACTAACAGCAGAGCTAACAGCAGAGCTAACAGCAGATCTAACAGCAGAGCTAACAGCAGAACTAACAGCAGAGCTAACAGCAGAACTAACAGCAGATCTAACAGCAGAACTAACAGCAGATCTAACAGCAGAACTAACAGCAGATCTAACAGCAGAACTAACAGCAGAGCTAACAGCAGAACTAACAGCAGATCTAACAGCAGAACTAACAGCAGATCTAACAGCAGATCTAACAGTAGATCTAACAGCAGAACTAACAGCAGATCTAACAGCAGAGCAGGGTTTCCTTTCTCCTGATGCCAGAGAAGCCTCCAGAGAGGAGAGAGTGCCGCTTCATCTTCATCGACACATTACGTCATTATAAAACCCAGCAGTTTATTTTAAAGAGCCTAGTATAATAAGAATATATCTGCTGCTCACTTGCTGATCTAGCAAACGCCTCGCCTCCAGAAACTGTGATCAATAACACAGCAGAGACACTTTCATCTTAAACTTCCTGACCTTTGGTAACCATGGTGATTAGACCATATTTAGATAATTTTAGTCATCACAGGTCCTGTCCTAAATGAAGATAGGGAAAACATCTCACAGAAGCATCCTCAATTCCCAGAAATGAACTCCCCTAACTTCACGTACGTCTGCTGTTTCAGCCTGCTGACCTTCATTTATGTCACACAGTTGTTGGAAATTTCCAAAAAGAACTAGCCTGACAAGCTAGACTGTAACATCAAATATGTAGTCTGGTGTCAGTCCATAGGCAGAGTTGAAGCCTGTGAGTGGGACAAACCGTTGTCATTCAAACTGCCTCTGCACGTAATAGGCCAGCGCAGTGACCAATCAGAGCAGTGGATGTGTGACAATGTGACGCTACCAGCAGAGCCAGCTGGTTTATTAGACTTTTGCCATAACTGGTCGGCAAAACAGCAAAACACATCCTTCTTTAAAACGATTGATTTGTGTGCTTCTTTCTGCTCAACTTTCAAAGAAAAGCCCAAGTCTAACTCTTCCAAAATCGATGACAGAGCTGATTCAAATGACCGCTGTTTGTTAGCCACAGCCATCTTGGTGGTTTTGCTGTCTACAGCGTCACACAGCCCTGCTGTCATCGTGCTATGGCCACCCCAACGACTCGCTACGCAGATAGAGCGTTGTGATTGGTCGGCCCGATTCTTGTCTGAGCCAGGATTATCTCCTATGGTGCACCACTAGACCATCCTGCTAGGCAAAAATATTTTTTTGCTACTAGGGTGCGTCTAGATTTCTAGGCTAAAAAACAGCAAGCTTGGGGATATGACAAGCTCTGCTGACATAAAAGTCGATAAACGGCATTAGATTGAGTATCTCCTCGTTAGGAGTGACTTGTACAGCAGCAAACAGGGAAATCTAAATGAGGACTTACCGTTGACGCAGATCTCATACGGTGAACACAGCTCGCTCTCAAACAGGCAACCTGTTTGACAGAAACACAGAGACAACAAAGTGGTGAGCAGGTTGACACATACATTACACAGACATTTCACACTTCTGCCATGAAGTAAAATAGATGTATAAAGAGCTGGAGAGTTAGCATCATGCCTGTAAATGAATCCAGGTAATGAACAGATGTTTTATGTATTATCTCACCTGTCCTTGTCCTGATGGACAAATGAAGCTTCATGAAGCACCTTAATTTAGTAATTTTCCATTACACTAACCTTTTTCTTTAAACCAAGAGAGACATCTAGCGGACTCCAAAAATATCACAGGTGCTTCATGAAGCTTCATTTGTCCATCACTACCTGTCCTGTTTGTCTCAGAGATCCTCCAGCATCACCTCCTTCCCTTTAACTGGACTCTTTCTTCCTCACTGTGTTCCCTACTCTTCACTTCATTCTGAACAGGAGTGAAGAATTTAAACTGAATTCACCCTTTTAGACCAAATTTGAGCCAGAACACTGGAATTCACTGAGAAGTCAGAAATGAATCCACTTTTAAAATTCATGGATAACAACAACGGTTATATTTTAGGATTAAAGATATAACCGTTGTTGTGATCCATGCATTTTTTTAATATTTCGGTAAACATTAAAAATGATATATAGGGACTGTGAAAGAGAGATTAGCAGTAAATGTATTTCCTGTAGCTGCTCCACAGCTGACAGTGGCTACAAGGCTAGTCTGGGTTTAACTATGTGAACCACCACCACTACGACTACTACTACTAGTGCTACTATATATATAATAATATTTTTATTCATCCTCCACTGGGGAAAACTCACTTGCTACAGTAGTGTAAACAAGTTATAGCGAGAAACACGCAATAAACAACAGTAATGAAATAATAAAAATAATAATTATACCACCATGACTACACAATAACCACTACTACAAACATCATTTACTCTACTTTTAATACTACTTGCCACTACTATGGCTACAACTATATTAACTGAGGTACTACTTCTACTACTGCCTGTGCCACCACAATGAAACTCTTGTCTACTGCTATTAGACAGTTGCCATTATTACTACTGTCACTACTATTAGTACAACTATTACTTCTGGCATTAATAACTACACAAACACACACACACACACACACACACACACACACACATTTCAGGGAACTACTGCCAGCAGCAGAACACTAGCAAAGTGGAGAGATAATGTGTAACCATGACAACACAGCCTGTCGCTGTGTGGGATGACAGAGTGGCTGATGAGCCTCCCTCGTCTCCGACAGCTCCTGTCAGTGTTTTCACAGAGAAGGTATATATACATATATATTTTTGAAATGAACATTTCCATATGTGACAGTCCTGTAAGTTATATAATAATACATATGACATGTTTTACAGAGCTCCAGTGATGCAACCAAAATAACTGGATGAAACACGTTAGGACAGATATTCATACATCGTTAATATTTGTGCGTGTGGCTAAATTAGCTGGATACTGTAGGTGACTATATATTGTGTGAGATGAGAGATGAAGTTTATTGTTCACACAAAACTAAATGACATTGTGACAAACCTTGTCAAATTCTCTTTTAAACTGACAAACAGCACAGGTGTGATTCATGGCACATCGCAAATGGGATCATTTTTTTTCCCAAAATAAAGTCCCAATGAGTTCACCTAGAGCAGCGGCTTTGGTCCAGGTTTACATCCTGTAATTTTCAAAAAACACTTTATTTTCCTCACACTGTCAGAAATGAATGAAAACTGCATAACCTGCAGCTGACAAAACTTAATAATGCAAGAGGAACATCTAGGATGTGGCCTTTAACACCTCCTGGCAGGGCCATTACAAGCTGACAAAAAGAGGCACTACATTTCCCAGAGTGCCATCTGTCTGTTTGCATCAGATCCCTGCTACTCCTGATGGAAAGAACCAATGATCTGACTCAGGGCAGTCACCTTGAAAAACAAAGCCAACCATTTCATTGGCCACATAAACTCTTCATTAATCCTGCAAGAGATTTGAATTGAAAACGATTGAATGACTGTGATCGTATCACATAACCTATTAAAATGCTAAATATAAAGTCCGAACATGAACAACTGCACGTTCACTAAATGTCTGAACAAAAAAATCACAAAAAATCTTTGACTCTATTACATCACTAAGCACTGAACAATGAGCAAATCTAGCTGTGGGGAAAAATTTAAGGGACATTTCCACCTCATCTAGGGCAGAAATAAATGCCCTTCACGTCCATCCTGTCAGGGATGAAGTGAATACACATACAGGTCACATACAGATTTTATCAGCTGCAAGATGTTTAGGTAGAAAATTAACTTTAAATCTGTTGAAAATTATTGTTCTACGTTTGCAAAGACCAGACCAGAGCCACTGCCGGCAACTTAGACTCTGATCTGACAACCAGGACCAGAACCATGATGGACAGTAAGTACTGGGTGTCACACCATAGCAGGGTGCCTATCCAGAACAATACACTGAGGCATTTTCTAGCTTTCAGGATATGCAGCTCACCGCATATTCACCAGTTGGATGGTTGTCTATGCGAGAAGATGCTTTTTGGGCCACAGGTAAATTTTTCGCTAAGCGCTGCCACCATAACCAGGATTAATTAGATTACATGGATGACCTTCTCCTACATCAAAGCCTTTTCTCAAGTCACCTGAGAAAAGGTGCGACAGAAGATCTTAGTTATAGGTCCCAAGGAAGGAAAGGAAGGAAACTGTTGTGTAAACAGTAGAGCTATGACGATAACCGCATCATCGCAATACTGCAGTAATGTGATGCTTATGCACTGTTGAGCTTAGAGCTGTGCGATATGGACAAAATTATGTATCTTGATATTGGTCATTTTATATTCCGATAACGACATAAGATAAAGCAGACCTTCCCAAAGTGTGGAGCTGCCACCAGGGGGTGCGCGAGATAAAAAAATGTAATGCTGGTGTAAAAAAATTAAAAAAAAAATATTACAGTGTTGTTTTTTCAGTGGGATTTTTTTCCATCAGCATAGAGCTTTGTGCCAAGAATCAAGCCCACCCATTGCAATAATATGGGTCAGTATTTGTAATATAGGCCTACTGGGAATATTCACACATCCTCCTCCCCGTCCCCACCCCTCTCTCTCTCGCTGTAGAATGAGCGACTTTTGCGCTGCGCTTGAAAAGTTCCAGATGGATCCTCTTTTATCTTATTTTATGTTTCTGAGCCTATGCTCTGCAATGTTGTGGATCATTTGTAACTTCAATTTAAATCAATGTACTGTCGTTCTAATTTCCATAACCATTCTGATATGATGATGTTAACATTAGCTCCACAGTCATTAAATATTATGCAATTTTTCTTTTACGTGGCTGAAAGACTAGTAGAAATGGCAGTAGACTCAAAGAAACACCAGTAGAAACACTACTGGCAATACTAGTAGAAAAAACTAGTAGAGCAGTAGAAACACCAGTAGAAACACGAGTAGAAATACTAGTGGAAACACCAGTCGAAACACCAGTAGAAACACTAGTAGAAACACCAGTAGAAACACTAGTAGAAACACCAGTAGAAACACTAGTAGACTAGTAGAAACACCAGTAGAAACACTTGTAGACTAGTACAAACACCAGTAGAAACACTACGAGAAATACCAGTAGAAACACTAGTAGAGCAGTAGAAACACCAGTAGAAACACTAGTAGAAATACTAGTAGACACACCAGTAGAAACACTAGTAGAAACACTAGTAGACTAGTACAAACACCAGTAGAAACACTAGTAGAAACACCAGTAGAAACACTAGTAGACTAGTAGAAACACCAGTAGAAACACTAGTAGAAACACCAGTAGAAACACTAGTAGACTAGTAGAAACACCAGTAGAAACACTAGTAGAAACACCAGTAGAAACACTAGTAGACTAGTAGAAACACCAGTAGAAACACTAGTAGACTAGTACAAACACCAGTAGAAACACTAGTAGAAACACTACAAGAAATACCAGTAGAAACACTAGTAGAGCAGTAGAAACAACAGTAGAAACACTAGTAGAAATACTAGTAGACACACCAGTAGAAACACCAGTAGAAACACTAGTAGAGCAGTAGAAACACCAGTAGAAACACTAGTAGAAACCCCCAGTAGAAACACCAGTAGAAACACTAGTAGAAACACTAGTAGACTCGTAGAAACACCACAAGAAACATTAGTAGAAACACTAGTAGACTAGTAGAAACACCATTAGAAACACTAGTAGACTAGTAGAAACACTATTAGAAACACTAGTAGACTAGTCGAAACACCAGTAGAAACACTAGTAGAAACACCAGTCGAAACACCAGTAGAAACACTAGTAGAAACACTATGAGAAATACCAATAGAAACACTAGTAGAGCAGTTGAAACACCAGTAGAAACACTCGTAGAGATACTAGTAGAAACACTAGTAGAAACACCAGTCGAAACACTAGTAGACTAGTAGAAACACCAGTAGAAACACCAGTAGACACATTAGTAGACTAGTAGAAACACCAGTAGAAACACTAGCAGAAACACTAGTAGACTAGTAGAAACACCAGTATAAACACAAGTAGAAACACTAGTAGACTAGTAGAAACACCAGTATAAACACGAGTAGACTAGTAGAAACACCAGTATAAACACGAGTAGACTAGTAGAAACACCAGTAGAAACACCAGAAGAAACTCTAGTAGACAAATAGAAATACCAGTAAAAACACCAGTAGAAACACTAGTAGACTAGTAAAAACACCAGTAGAAACACTAGTAGAAACACTAGTAGACTAGTAGAAACACTATTAGAAACACTATTAGAAACACCAGTAGAAACACCAGTAGAAACAGTAGTAGACTAGTAGAAACACCAGCAGAAACACTAGTAGACTAGTAGAAACACCAGCATAAACATTAGTAGAAACACTGGTAGACTAGTAGAAACACCAGTATAAACATTAGTAGAAACACTAGTAGACTAGTAGAAGCACCAGTAGAAACACTAGTAGACTAGTAGAAACACCAGTAGAAACACTAGTAGACTAGTAGAAATACCAGTATAAACATGAGTAGAAACACTAGTAGAAACACCAGTAGAAACACTAGTATACTAGTAGAAACACCAGTAGAAACACTAGTAGACTCGTAGAAACACCACAAGAAACATTAGTAGAAACACTAGTAGACTAGTAGAAACACTATTAGAAACACTAGTAGACTAATAGAAACACTATTAGAAACACTAGTAGACTAGTAGAAACACCAGTAGAAACACTCGTAGACAAGTAGAAACACTAGTAGACTAGTAGAAACACCAGTAGAAACACTAGTCGACTAGTTGAAACACCAGTGTAAACACTAGTAGAAACACTAGTAGACTAGTAGAAACACCAGTAGAAACACTAGTAGACTAGTAGAAACACTAGTAGAAACACTAGTAGACTAGTAGAAACACCAGTATAAACACCAGTAGAAACACTAGTAGAAACACTAGTAGACTAGTAGAAACACCAGTATAAACACGAGTAGAAACACTAGTAGAAACACCAGTAGAAACACTAGTAGAAACACTAGTAGAAACACCAGTAAAAACACTAGTAGACTAGTAGGAACATCAGTGGAAAATAAATAAATCCATACAAAGTGGATCAAAATAGAGTAAAAATTTCACGCCTCTGTATCCAAATCGACAAGTCATAGCCTCCAACACACGTGTCAAACTCAAGGCCCGATGTCTCGCTCTGAGATCTGCCTTTATTTTGACATACTGTATGCAGTGTGGTGCATGAACTTTCATATTTTCGGTGAACAGTGAACTGAACGGCTCAGTTTTCAAATCATGAACGTGAACAGGAGCGGCGTTCACTCTGGCGAGCATGAAGGGCACGAACCGTTCCCGTTCACGTTCATTTGAAAAGTCTCGCAACAGAAAGTGGTTTTAGGTTTTTATGACACTGTTTGTGGCAAACACTATGACAGTCACTGTGACAGTCACTGTGACAGTCCAGTACAGCTGATGCTGAAGCCAGTGTTGCAGAGCAGTACCGCTGAGCTAGTCTGGTGCTGACAGGGAGCCAGCCCAGCTCAGCCATGTCATTCTTTATTGATACAATAATTTAATCAGTTTAGGAGTGGCAGTGATTTACAGCTGATGAATGGTTAAGAAGAGGTTCTATGGTGTGAACTGTCAACATGAACTCTTTCATTTTCATATGTGTGAACTGAACTTAAGCTAGTTCTTTTTAAATATAAACTGGCACAACACTGACTGTATGTATAAAAATAAATCCTCAATGCAAGCTTGACTAGCTTTATGTAGAAAGACAATGAGTTAGCTTGACGTGTAGAGTTTATTCCGAAGGACTAATCGGAAGTAGTGACATGGGTAAATATGCTGGTATAACAAAGTGCAGACTGGGTCCCCCTTCCAATGGGCTCACCTCCCATAGGAGGGGCCAAGGGGGTTGGGTGCAATGTGAGCTGGGTGGCAGCCAAAAGCGAGGACTTTTGCGGTCCAATTCCTGGCTGCAGAAGCTAGCTCTGGGGACGTGGAATGTCACCTCTCTGGCAGGGAAGGTGCCCGGGCTGGTGCAAGAGGTTGAGAAATCCTGGCGAGATATAGTCGGGTTCACCTCAATGCACAGTTGGGGCTCTGATAGCAGTCCTCTGGAGAGGGGTTGGACTCTATTCCACTCTGGAGTTGCCACTGGTGAGAGGTGCCGAGCAGGTGTGGGCATACTTATTGCGCCCCAGCTCGGTGCCTGTACATTGGGGTTTACCTTGGTGGACAGGAGGGTAGCCTCCCTCCACCTTTGGGTGGGGGGACGGGTCCTGACTGTTGTTTGTCCTTACACACCAAACAGCAGCTCAGAGTACCCACCCTTTTTGGAGTCCCTTGAGGGGGTGCTGGAGAGAGGCCACAGATCGACTTTGTAGTTGTGTCATCGGACTTACGACGGTATGTCTTGGACACTCGGGTGAAGAGAGGGGCGGAGCCTGTCAACTGATCACCATGCGGTGGTGTGTTGGCTCTGATGGTGGGGGAGGATGCCAGTCCGACTTGGCAGACCCAAATGTGTTGTGAAGGTCTGCTGGGAACGTCTGGCACTCTGTCGGAGGGAGTTTCAACTCCCACCTCCGACAGAGCTTCAATCACATCCCGGGTGAGGAGGGGGACATGGAGTCTGAATGGGCCATGTCCTGTGCCTCCATTGTTGAGGCGGCCGACCGGAGCCATAAGGTGGTCAGTGCCTATCGCGGCGGCAATCCCCGAACCTGTCGGTGGTTACTGGCAGTGAGGGATGCCGTCAAGCTGAAGAAGGAGTCCTATCGGTCTTTTTTGGACTGTGGGACTCTGGAGGCAGCTGATGGGTACCAGCAGGCCAAACGGAATGCGGCTTTGGTGGTCGCTGACGTGGGAGAAGTTTGGTGAGGACATTGGAAAATGACTTCCGGACGGATTCGAGGAAATTCTGGTCCACCATCCGGCGTCTCAGGAGGGGGAAGCAGTGCACCATCAACACGTTGTATAGTGGGGATGGGGCGCTGCTGACCTCGACTCGGGATGTTGAGAGTCTGGGGAGAGAATACTTCGAAGACCTCCTCAATTCCACCAACACGCCTTCCAATGAGGAAGCAGAGTCTGGGGACCCCGAGGGGTGGATGAGATCCGCCCGGAGTTTCTAAAAACTGGATGTTGTGGGACTGTTGTGGCTGACACATCTCTGCAACATCGCGTGGACATTGGCGACAGTGCTTCTTGACTGGCAGACCGGGATGGTGGTCCCAATCTTTAAAGGGTAACCGGAGGGTGTGTTCCAACTACAGGGGATCACACTCCTCAGCCTCCCTGGTAAGGTCTATTCAGGGGTTCTGGAGAGGAGGATCTGTCGGGTAGTCAAACCTGAGATTCAGGTGGAGCACTGTTGGTTTCGTCCTGGCCGTGGAACAATGGACCAGGTCTACACTCTCAGCAGGGTCCTGGAGGGTGCATGGGAGTTCGCCCAACCAGTCTACAGGTGTTTTGTGGACTTGGAGAAGGCGTTCAACTGTGTCCCTCAGGGAATCCTGTGAGGGGTGCTCTGGGAGCATGGGGTACCGGCCCCCTTGACACAGGTTGTTCGGTCCCTGTATGACTGGCGTGAGAGCTTGGTCCGCATTACCGGCAGTAAGTCAGATTCGTTTCCAGTGAGGGTTGGACTCCGCCAAAGCTGCCCTTTGTCACCGATTCTGTTCACAACTTTTATGGACAGAATTTCGAGGCGCAGCTGAGGCGAGGGAGTCTGCTTTGGTGGCTGCAGTATTGCATCCCTGCTGTTTGTAGACGATGTGGTTCTGTTGGTTTCATCTTCAACTCTCGTTGGAGCGATTCGCAGCCAAGTGTAAAGTGACTGGGATGAAAATCAGCACTTCCAAATCTGAGAACATGAATCTCAGTCGAAAAAAAGGTCGGGGATGAGGTTCTTCCCCAAGTGGAGGAGTTTAAGTATCTTGGGGTCTTGTTCACAAGTGAGGGAAGACTGGAGTGGGAGATTACCAGGCGGATCGGTACAGCGTCTGCATCACTGCAGACGCTGTACCGATCCGTGGTGGTAAAGAGGGAGTGCTCAATCTACCAGCCGATCTACATTCCTGGACTTCCCTGCTCAAGCTGCTGCCCCCGCAACCCGACCCCACATAAGTGGAAGTGAATGGATGGATGGATGAAGCCAACCTATATGAGCAGTGGGACGTGAAGCAAAATTCTCTGGGCATCGCAGAGCCCCCCGGGAGCTTGGAACACTCCAGCCAATCAGAAAAAACAACAATTTAATTATTTGTGAGGGAGATCGAAGAGAAGAACATGTTTACAGTTTTTAAAGCTCCTCAAAAGTGTACACATAACAGATGTTCTTCTCAACACAAAATCGGATAATAGAGAATGCAAACCAACACCTTTCTGTATGATCTGTGGTAATACACCCCAGCCATAATTTTAAAGGATTTTTTGAGCAACTTGAATTTGACTTGCGTTTCACAAGACTAATCGATACTTTAGTTCCTGCCCTGTCCGCACTGCTGTGGAGGCGGTGTTGAGCGAGGGGCTGCATTTCACTGCAGGGCTGCAACTAGATCACAGCCCTGGTCGTCTCCATTTTCCCTTGACAGAGTGACGGACAGTTAAAAAATATTTCATGCGCCCAGAGAGAACGGAGAGGCTATCCAACAGGCTCTCTGGTGACTCAGAGGGCTCTCCAGACAGCAAATTACAGACTACTATAAATTGGCCTTAACTAGCGCTACTGTAGCCAGGAAGCTAGTTAGCCAAATGTGCTAATGTTTACCTTTCTGTTTTCTTCGTTTCTGAATGAAGAATAAAACCATGACTCTCCAGAAAGAACCATGTGGTGTTGGTGACACTGTGACAGTGATTATTGGCATTAGAGTGCTGTATTATAATAGGTGGTTATTATTATCATAATTATTATTGTTATTACATCATGATGACCTACGCATTCCCAGCTAGGGTGAGGATTCAGCTCAGCTGTTGGTCTCATGATGTGACTGAAGAGTGGCGTTCTGTCTGCTTTAAAACAAATGGCCGACACCTCCCCCGCTCCAGCCTTCTCCACCACATAATGTTATCTCTGCTGTCGTGTTTACATCTCTGGGTCGATAACAGTCCGCGGTCGCAGCCTTTTCAAAAGCTCTGTCTGTCTTTGTAGCTTTATTTTTAGCTCATCCACAGGCTGACTTCAGGTTTTTCCCATGGCTGATCACAGAGGGTCTTTCCTAAGTAGCTGTCTGTGTGATGCCATGACTTCAACGTATCTGTGTTCTTAAAAGGACAGCAGTCTGATCTGTCTGGGCTCAGAGAAGCAATTTAGGTGAAGAGACGGCAGCATTTGATCATTTTTTTGTCGCATGCAGAGCAGGGAAACCATTTCTCTATTAGGTGTGTGTGCCGACAGCCTGCCTTAAATTGGCGGTAATCTCTTTTTGTCTTCCGCCTCCATCTCCTGCAGTGATGAAACTACCTCCTCCCTCGTCTTTTCATCCCTTTCCTCTTTTCCACCATCTGATCCATCCATCTGATCGAATGAAGCAGCAGCTCTTTACATTCTGAGCTCAGCTTTCACCTCATGTAGCGAGCGTACCATATAGAGAGTGGAGCTCCAGCTCATCTCTACACATGTTGTGGGTTAAATGTGGCTCTCTGTCATTTACAGGCAACACAAAGTTTCTGAATAACACTGATAGAACTTGAACGTTCACTGACATTCAGTTCAAAAACATAGTTAACATGGAGTTCCCTCAGTGACATCCTCCTTCAATCAGGGTTTGCTGTCAATAAAACATCATTCTTTCATTTAGGTTTAGGTACAAGTCAATGGAAACAGTGGGAGACACTGTCCTCTATAGACCACACTCATGTGCTGAATGGTGTCCTCTTTTGTCTTGATGTTACAACCAGAGCTGAACTATCTAGTATATTAACATCCTAACTTCAGCTAGCTAACTTCAGAACAATGTCGAGGTACGACATTGAAGTATTTATATTTTTTGAAAAGAAAATGCTGCTGCAATATTACTATCATTTTGGAAATGAAAAAGCCGTATTGGGACAGCCCTAAAAGTCAACAAGACAGTGCTGGTTGAAGCCATGAACACAAGCGATGCACAGGAAGTCAGGCTGACCAGCGACGAATTGATCAGTTAAAAGCACAGAGCTGAGGGGAGGACACGTGGATTCACCTGCTCAGTGAGAAGAAACCGATATCAATCAGGAACCCTGATCCAGGGATGCAGCCAATAATCAATAAAGCAAACACCAACAAATGGAACACAGTTACAGGGTAATGATGAGTTTGAATGATCTCTCAGAGCATCATTTAAATATCAAACCCATGTGTGTGGAAAGATGGACGACTTGAAGCTGGAACGTCTGGATCTCCTCCTGGTACGGACAGAGACCATGATGCCTCACAGCACAGCTACAGCGAACCGCCGCCCTGCCCGACCCGACCAACCAATCAGCACGGATGAAATGTTAATGAGCGTTGCTATGGCTACGGTCACACCAGGCGAACCGGCGGTGACCTTCTCCATGTCCAGGTTAATGATTAGAAGCACTGAGCCCAAATCCTCAGAGTGAAAACACAGTGTGTGACGAGAAACAGCAGCTGGGAGCGACTCCTCGCTCCGATTTCTTATTATTAGGATTATTATTATCATTTAAAACTGTCATCATTCCAGCTCAAGTCCTCCTGCACTCAGAGAAGTATGAGCATTATTTAACTGTTCCACTGTTTATTACTGAGTGTATGTTTACTTTTATGTTATTTCATTATTTTTATTACGTCTGTCGGAAAATGAGACCACCTGTATAAATTCATTTCAACCATGAAACAGTGAAGCATGGCCTCCTTCACTGGGAATTTACAGATGCATTAAAATTAAAGTGATGCCTAAATACATAGCACACATTCAGTGAACACATATCTACAAAGTGGCACAGAAGCCTTCTACTGAATGTGAATATTTCCATGTGTAACACTATAGCAGTGACAACTAAATGCCTCAGCTCTAGATGTGTCTATAATGTTCCTAAAAAAACACCTGGTCATGTCATGAATACACTTTTGACATCATTTCTGAAAGAAAGTTATGTTCCTGTCTCTGCAGACTTTCAGCGGTTCCCCATCGATCAGAGAGAGTTTAAAGGTAAACTACATTACATAAATATTAAATATTAAAGTTCATATTCTGCTGTGGAAGAATCGTCAACCGGAGCATGAAATCTCATCTTTACTGGGAGGCTGGTTTCTGTCGTGGGTCTGGAGGGGTTTAACTGGACGTGTTTGACAGTCGTAGAGGGTCGACTCTGCATGGCTCTCAGCAGGACCAGGTGTGGTCATCAGCATCAGTGAGAGCACAGGTAGATACACCTGAGATGTGACGGCATGGAGAGCATAAACATGTCAAGAAATAACGTATGACTGTATTATTAGAGGAGGCTGCAGCTCACTGCGCTCTGTCCTGTGGCTGCCATCCTCCATCTCTATCTGTGCTGCTTATGTAATGTGGAGGAGAGGAGGAGGAGCACAGTCTGGAGACACACACCTCCCTGCCAACACCAGCTTCCTCCTCCTCCATCTTCTACAACACATCCCTGCATCAGCCACCCAGCAGGGAATATTAGCTGTCAACCAGTTATAGAATGAATGTCTGCACAAACGAACAAACAGCTGCCTGTCAGAGCTGTTCATTGCCTCACTTTGTTGTCATCATCACTGATGGTTGTTGTTGTTTACAAGCTGGCGTACATCCACCCAACACTGCCTGTTTTTATTCACACTGTATGGAGGCTTCTATGGCTTTCACCACTGACTTTTCATTCAGTGACATTTTCACATTTTACTGTGAATGTACACTTTTTCTCTGTATGTTATTTGTGACATTCCTGCATTATTCTACTTTGATTTTTCTACTTTAATTTGAATTAACTTTATTATTGTTGTGACTTAGTCTAATATATTTATGCTATTTATTTTTTACTATATATCATTATGAATATGTGTCATTATTTGTTATCCTGAATTATTTCAAATAAGTTAAATGATGAAGTTGAAATATTTACTTTAACTAGTCTGGGATTAAATAACTTGAATATTTCATTTGTATTGCATTATTCATTATTATTATTATTAGATTATTATTATATCATATTATAATCGTGTATTAGCTCCTGTTTACCTTGTAACCACTCTTGTGTTGTTTCTTTGTGTGTGTGTGTGTGTGTGTGTGTGTGTGTGTTTCAGGTGAAGCTGCAGTGAACCACTCTGCTGAATATTGACACAGATCACAATCAGGACTAGTCTGCAGTCTGCAACATGGCTGAGAGGGGTTCCTCCTTGAAGAAGGATGAAGCCGCTAATGAATAAAATCATCATTCATAATCACTCACCGAATCTCCTGTCAGCAGAGGCGGAGAAGCGGCTCAGCGAAGCGAGGAGGAGGAAGGAGAAGAGCGCAGGCTCCATGTCGCTTCTGGGCTGTCTCCACTGTTAAAAGACCATCTCCTCCAGCGAGCTGCGCTGCGGCTTCCTGCCCGCTCACAGTGGCTCCTCCGCGCGGGAGGAGCAGAGGAGAGCCGTGGGACGGATGGATGGACGGATGATGGATGGAGGCTGGAGGAGAGGAGGCGGAGTGGATGCAGGGCGTTTCTGCTGCTGCTGGGGGCTCGAGCTCCCACAGCGTCACACACGTGCAGTTAGACGAGCAATGTCCGGTAGGGATCTTCAAAATAATAGTCGACATTTTATGGAAAAATGACTCGGGCTGCCAGCCATCCCATCTCTGTCATTGAAAATATCTTACTGTCAAAAATATATTATTTTATAATATTATTAATATTTACGTTTATATTATTATTATTATTATTATTATTAATGTGAAATATCACTTTGACTCATTTCTACTGGTCACTGTGAAACACATCTGTAATCTTTATTTCACCAGTTGGCTCATGTTGTTCAATTATGTTGTTCAGTTATGTTGTTTATATGATGACATGATTTCAACCTGTTTGTTACATATTTAGACGTTTTCACTGATGTTCCTATTCTTATACAGGCCCTTATTGTTAGTGTTGCTCTGTCCACTCTGCAGCTGTAATGACGCAAGGATTATCTTATCTCTTATTTCTTCCTTATGACGCTTCTGTACCAAATGAATGTCCCCCAATTAAAATATTCTAGTTTATTCTGTATTAAATATTATTATAATCTTATTTATTTTCTTACCAAGTCATTTTTTGCATGTGATCCGTACAGCATACCCACACTGTCTTACTTTGAAAGTCAAATCACTCTATATCAGGAAGTGCTCTGTTTTGGTTTGATGCACTTTAAGGAGCTCTTGTGATGCCTTCAGGTGCTGTCGGGAATAACGTGGGAGTTGTAGGCGGGTGAGCTCAGTCCTCCTGATTTTTATACACATATGTGTATAAATATACAACTAGATCACATATATATATATATATGTATATATGTGTGTACATATATATGTACACACATATATATATATATATATATATATATATATATATATATGTTTGTGTGTGTGTGTGTGTGTGTGTGTGTGAGACTTAACAAACGTGTATGTTAGAACGTGGCACGAAATGACTGAACCCAAATGCACGACTCGTCACGACAGAAATAAGTTAAAGGTATTTTAATACAAAAAAAATGTTCACAAACAAAATTTAACAAAACAACTCAGGCACTGATGCTAAAGCGAGATGAAACTAAAACTCAGATTGAAAACACACTAGGCAGATCATGAAACAAACTTAGGATACTAGGAAAAATGCTAAACTAAAGGCGCTCACACAATGAGGAAAACAATAACTTAAAGAAAAAGACAAAACATAAAACGCTCACTAACAGTGAGGGAAAAAGGCTCTAAACTGGTTGACAACACAGATGCTACAAAACAGACAAAACACTAAGACTGGACTGGATGATTACACTGATGCTAGAGACAGACAAAACACTAGTACTAAACTGGACAAATCTCGACACAATGACAGAAACTGATACGACACAACCTGACGGCGAAACACTTGACTTAATGGCTGGTAGCTTGGAGAATTCACAAGACGTACTGGCACATGACTGGGGGAGACGCAGACATAAATACACGAGGTAATGGGTAACAGCTGGAAACAATCAGGGCGGGGCAGACAATCAACAGACACAGGAAACACAGGGGCAGGAAACGAGAAGCTGAAACACAAGGGAAGACAATTAATACAAAATAAAACAGGAAATAACAGGACAATATGACAAAACTGAACCAAAAACTTAACTTGACATGACCAACATAACAGTGTATTTCTGGTCCAGTGTAGTTTGGTATAAATAAACATCTTTGCAGATAGTTACTGCGATATGAAAGCTGAAATAATAAAAGTTAATTCATGTACTCTGTATCAATGCATTTCTATCCATCTACATTGTATAAATATTTTAAAGCAGTTTAACAGTTAAATTATTTTGCGGTAGACTAGTGCTACTGAGTTTATATAATATACTGTCCATAGAAGAATTTGTTTTCTTTTCCATATACCATGATGAATCTGAATGTACTTACTTACTATGAAGTATCAAACAAGTTGGTCATTACTATGCAATATTATATTAATACTCATATGGAAATGACACTTCTGTCCTCCCATAACCTACATGTGTAATTTTGTGTTCAGTATTTCTGATCTGTTCACTGTGAAACCCCTCCACTGTCTTTATCACACCAGCTGGTTCATGTTGTTCACTTATTTGGTTCTCTTATGTTGTTTATATGATCAGTTTGATGCTGACACTTTTACATCATGTTTACTGATCTTTTTTATTCACCTTCATTGTTAATGTTGCTCTATCTACTTTGCTGCTGTAGCATCTGTGGGACTAATGTAGGATTATCTTATCTTATCTTTTTAGCCTCAAGTGTCAGGTTTAAAATTCTCTTATTCTTATAAAACAAAAGTCTGATAAAACTCTTGAGCCATTAAGGACAAAAATATTCACTTCCAAAAACTGCTATAAAAACTCCACAGATTAATATTTTTTCTGCTCATTTCTGAAAAAAAATCCCACAAATCTAAAAAAATCCTGATAGTTATTCAGTATTTGATAGTTTTAATCAGAACTCAAGTTAATCAGAAGACTTAACCCACCCCAAAAAAACAGAAAGAAATATTAATCTGTAATATTTTTATAGCAGTTTTTGGAAGTAGAGATTTTTGTCCTTAATGACTCAAGAGGGGAGTAAATTTTAAACCTGGTGCTACACAAAAAATAATGTTAAATCAAAGTCAATATTTTGACTAATCTTTGATATATCCCAAATTGATTTAAAAAAAAAAAACAGCCACCCAAAATTAGTATTATGGAAAATATTTTTTTTTTCATAAATAACAAGAGTGACATCCAGTAATCAAACTGGCATTTAAAGGGTTAAGTCCACAGTCAGTGCTGTGAGAGAAATTATTACTGGTGAGTGAGGAAAGTGTGTGAAAGTCCTGAAAGACAGTCTGTGCCTGTACTTCTGTGCAGGTGAAGCCCTGAGAGCTGGAGGAGCCGTCTTTAATTGATAGGATCTGTGTGGTGGGATCAGCAGACCACAGTCTGCATGCATGTCCTGTCCGCTCAGCCTCAGGTCAAGCCCAGATGTTCGCAGAGGAAGGGGTCGGCCTCACGGAGGAACTCGATCATCTCTGAACTGGAGGCTTCACCTTTCTTCCTCACCATGTCGATAACGAAACGGGCCCTGTCCCTTTTGTTTTGCATCTCGTCCGCAGACTCCATCTCAGAATCGGCCATCACCGTCTTCTCGAACAGTTTGTCCAGCAGGCTTTTGAGAACCGGTGCTGAGATCCCGTCGATGAAGTGGCTCCGTATGGCCAGCAGCTTCTCTTGAGGAGGGAGGCTCAGATCTCTGGGTCCACAGTCCCTTCGTCCTCCAGTGGACGAAAGACAAACTCGTCTTTCCCAGACACTGTGGGAGCTCCTGGTGTCTCTCAGAGACAGCTTCATGTGTTTCAGCATTGTTTCCCAGCTCACCTGAAATGACGGGAAGTAGTTGTCATAGTTGTCACTGTCAAACTCGGCTTCCTTTGGTTGCACCAGAACCGAGTCGTCCTCAGGACAGGTGGACAAAGTGTATTCCTGCTTTGGGTGCAGTTTGCAGTGAGGGGATGTCTCTATGTAGCACTCATGTCCAGCTAACTTCTTCCTGGTGCGCAGCACATCCTGGAGCACCACGTTCCTCGGCAGCAGCAACACGTTGAGGAAGGACTCTGGATCAGGATCAACCGGAGGCCCGTAGAACAGCAGGACAAGTGCTCGGACCGGGTTGGCCGACACGTCTTCATCCTTGACATTACCGAAACACGAAAACCCTGTGATGTTGATAACAACATGTGTTTCTGTTATCTGATGAGGCCTGATAAACTCCACCGCCTCGTCTGTCACATGAGCGACTGACAGGAAATGGCACAGGCCTGTGAAGCGGACCTCACAGTGTGGGAGATGAAGCCGACACACAGACTGCTGCACACATTTGATGTCGAATAGGGGTCCGGCTGGCTCCTTGTGGTGCTGGGTCAGTAACCTCCTGTCCCATGGTCTGGTCCTGTAAACCACGTCCCCGTCTCCTTCCATGTGAAAGACCAGGCCGGTCACACTGCACTGGTACAGGCCTGGGCGGCAGCACTGGAACCTGTAGGATTCACCGTCTACATCGGGTGTAAACTCCTCACAGCTGGTTTTTAACAGCAGGTCAGGTAAACTCTTAGGACAATGACAGATATCATCTCCTGGAGTGATGGACTGGGAGAAGGCGGGCAGACTGGAGGTAGAGCTGGAGATCAATCTGGGGCCACAGCCATCCGTGATGATTTGGTCTGAAGAAGCACTTCTGTGCATCATATTATATTTAGATTTCAGGGAAGTGACGTCTAACTGTAGACTATCATACAACGCATTGTATGTTTGTACACGATCACGCCAATCGTAACTACATGGCACATACACTGAACCATCACTGACATCATCATAAAGCTCATTGTCAAGCTCTTCAGGGTCAGGACTACAGTGGACCTGGCCATAATAGTCAGAGCTTGACCTCTCTGCAGGATGAGGAGGATGGTTACTCATGCAGATCGTGGACAGAGCTCTCCTGATCCCTCTGGCTGCTCTGTTGAAACATGATCTTCTGTGTTTCACAGCTGACATTGTGACACTATCAGTGGAGCTCTCTTTTAATTTAACCCCTCTTTGTTTGGTCTCTTCTTCTGTCCTCGCACACTGAAATGAAAATTTAGATCATTTATTCAACAAAACACAACTGTGACCTCGTTTACTACCGCTGCATCCATCCATCATCCATCCATCCATCTTCTCCCTCTTATCTTCTCATAGGGTCAGGGGGGCTGGGGCATATCCCAGCTGTCTTTGGGTGAAAGACAGGGTACACCCTGGACAAGTCTCCAGTTCATCACAGGACACATAGAGACAGACAACCACTCACACTCACATTCACACCTACGGTCAATTTAAATTAGCCAATTAACCTAATCCCCATGCATGTTTTTGGATGGTGGGAGGAAGCCGGAGTACCAGAGAGAACCCACACAGACATGAGGAGAACATGCAAACTCCACACAGAAAGGCCCCGGACCGGGAATCAAACCCGGTACCTTCTTGCTGTGAGGCGACAGTGCTAACCACTACACCACCGTGCCGCCCACTGCATGTTGCTACTAAATGAAAAGAGTAATAGCGCTTTTATGTTGTGGTAAAGCCTGTTTCCTCATTTCAGATCACTTTGCTTCCTGTGTCAGTGGTTGTCAATGGTTCCCTTCCTCATGTTTAAATAGTCCTGTGACCCTCTGTCCTGTGCTAGTTTGTCTTGTACCTTGGTATCATGACTGGACAGCCTACCTTTCTATGTTCAAAGCCATGACTTCATGTTAAGTGTTTATGCTTCTTGCTTTTTGAACTGTGCTTAGTGTTGAGCAGTTTCCTCCTTAACTCACTGAGTGCCACAGATGTATATGTACTTCAAAGTGTTTTCGCAGTGGCAGGCACAAGAGGGCGCTTTCATGCACCCTGTGAGTAATGTTGGGGCTTCTGGGATTTGTAGTCAGGACATAAAGAGACGGTATACACCACAGAGATCAAAACAGGAAGTGGAGACGATCAAGATTAGAGAGCAAAACAGAATCTGGACAAAAAGTGTTGATTTTGGTGAAAGTGTCGTCTACTCTACCTCTGATAAAACAAGAATGGAACAAGGTAAAAACAAACATTTTTCATGATGAAATAGAGAGTCTCTTCTTTCATTTGAGCTATTCACTGTTTTCAGAGTCATAGTACAAAATATTCTGTGGGTCTAGAAATATGACTCAAAATGACCTCAAAAAAGCCTTGCGTCTCTGTTGCTTTTTAGTTTCATCTTCCCAGAGAGCTCCTTGTGGTGGTTTGTTTCCTGTGCTTTTATTTTGGTGGTTTAGTTTTTCTCTTGTGTGGTTTTCTCCCTGAGACTTCCTTCCCCGCAGTGTTGAGGAGTAATGGACACACCTGCTCCAGACTGGCTCATCAGGTCAGCCTCCTTAAGACCAGCAGAGACGCTCCTCAATGCCACAGTATCCAGTTATCCTCTGTGGTAGCAGCTTGGTCTTTCCTCCTGGAATAGTAAGATTCCAGGTCCATTTGTGAATGAGTTACTTACCTGTGTCTGTCCTCTCCTCTTTTCCAGTGCCTCCCGTCACCCTCACAGCCCAGCACTCACCCTTGTGTCTTGCCCCTTCTTGTGGACCTTCTGGAAATGCTCACCTGTCTTTTTGTAAATAAACTGTTGTACTCACCTGAACCACTTCCGCTCCTGGGTCCTCCTTCCCCTACACACCACACCCCTTTTCTAACACTTCACTTCCCTTCACCACATTTATGTACTTTTCCCTGTGACAGGTGATCCTCATTCTGTTGGAGAGTTTATGCCTTTTGTTGTTGACAGCAATACTCTTATTTTGAGTGCTGCATTTTGGGTAAAACTCACTGTGCGGTCGTTCCAGAGACACTCTGCTCTCACATATCCATATTTAATGGTGACACATTCAGCCCCTAGATGCTCTACAATGCAAAAAATCAAAATCATCCCAAGAATATTTGTCTTATTTCTAGTCAAATTATGTCTATACACTTAATTTAAGACAAAATCACTGAGAACAAAATTTGCACTTGCTTAATTCAAGCAAAAAATTCAAGCAAAAAAATGCTTGAATTCAGCAAAAAAAAATCTGCCAATGGACAAAATGAAAATGTCTCAATATGATTTCTTGAAATAAGAAATTTTTCTGAGAAAAAAAGTCCTCCATCTTAGTGCAAATTTAGTCAAGTGATATTGTCTGAAATTAAGTGTATAGACATAATTTTGACTAGAAATAAGACAAATATTCTTGGGACGATTTTGATTTTTTTGCAGTGTAGGTGTTCTCTAGATTATCAATCCAGGTGACTTCAGGTGATTTTATTTTTTTTTTATCATTTTTCCAGTCATGCTATCAGTGGTCACACAGCACAGACTAATCTAGCCAGGGAGGCAGGAAATATTCACATTATCTACTGTATTGATGCCATTAATACTAAGATGCTAGCATAGCTCCTCAGGGATTGAAGCTTTCTAATTTTAACCACTTATCATTTCAGGTGGTTAGCACTGTCGCCTCACAGCAAGAAGGTACCGGGTTCGATTCCCGGCCTGGGGCCTTTCTGTGTGGAGTTTGCATGTTCTCCTCATGTCTGTGTGGGTTCTCTCTGGTACTCCAAAAACATGCATGGGGATTAGGTTAATTGGTTAATTTAAATTGACCGTAGGTGTGAATGTGAGTGTGAGTGGTTGTCTGTCTCTATGTGTCCTGTGATGAACTGGACACTTGTCCCGGGTGTACCCTGTCTTTCACCCTAAGACAGCTGGGATAGACTCCAGCCCCCCATGAGAGGATAAGAGGGAGAAAATGGATGGATCAGTTCATGGTAGTGATGGGCAAAACAATTCTTTTGGCTAAACTGAATCTGTACGAATTGTTCATTAAAAAGATCTGTTCAAAAGATTTGTTCACCGAATCACAGAGATTCACCACACGTGAATGTCAGTCCTCTTTCTGTTATTGCGAAGTTTACTTAAAGGTAGAGTTGGCGATGTCGAAGAGCGAGCAAGATTTGAAAGATGCACTGCTACGAATCTCCCTCTAAGCTCCTCCTCCTCCAGTCAGCCTTTTCCGCCTCCGTCTTTCTCTTCTTTGGTTGTGTAGCCGGCCGAGCCGCCACGGGTAACGCTGGAATCAGTATTTTAGGCTGCTTTTTCTCTGCCATTGTAAACTGGTCTGGTATTCTCCAGCTACCGAAATATTTCGAGAGAAGAGCGTGCTTGATACCTGCGGCCAGGGCGAAGCGATGCGTGTGCCCGCGCAGAGTGGAGGGTAGAGTGGAGGGTAGAGTGGAGGGTAGAGTGGAGGGTAGAGTGGGGGGTAGAGTGGGGGGTAGAGTGGAGGGTAGAGTGGGGGGTAGAGGGGGGGGGAGAGTGGAGGGTCGAGTGTAGGGGAGAGTGGAGGGTAGAGTGGGGGGTAGAGTGGGGGTAGAGTGGAGGGTAGAGTGGGGGTAGAGTGGGGGGTAGAGTGGAGGGTAGAGTGGGGGGTAGAGTGGGGGGTAGAGTGGAGGGTAGAGTGGGGGGTGGAGTGGATGGTAGAGTGCAGGGTAGAGTGGAGGGTAGAGTGAGGGTAGAGTGGAGGGTAGAGTGGAGGGTAGAGTGGGGGGTAGAGTGGAGGGTAGAGTGGGGGGTAGAGTGGAGGGTAGAGTGAGGGTAGAGTGGAGGGTAGAGTGGAGTGGAGATCTCGGATTCTATTCACTTCTCTTTCTGAATACATATTAAATTGACGACTATCAGGGTGGAAGGACCATTTTATCCAACATAACAAAATGTGTCTCTAAAAATCATCGCCTACTATACCTTTAATGTTGTAAACTAGGAAAGCTGGGGAGATTAAAAATAAAAGTTTACATAGGCTGAAGACCTATATGCATTTCTAGCCTTTTAAAATAACACATATAGTGTATGTGATTAAATGTCAGATTATTAAATATTGTTATTGCACTGAAATAAAAACAAAATACAAAGTGGGAACTAATCATTAAAAAGTAAAATGACTATTTATTAATCAATAATATATAAACTATTACTATTACTAAACTATAACTAGTCAAGTCAAGTCAAGTTTATTTGTATAGCCCAATATCAAAAATTATGAATTTGCCCCATTGGGCTTTACAGTCTGTACAGGATATGACACCCTCTGTCCTTTACAAATGACCCTCGCATCGACTAAGGAAAAACTACCCAAAAAAAACTTTTAACAGGGAAAAAGAAATGGAAGAAACCTCAGGAAGAGCAACAGAGGAGGGATCCCTCTTCAGGATGGACAGACGTCCAGAGGCTAATAATATATACTAATAATATATAAGCTAAATAAACTATTAATCAATAATATATTAAGAATGAAATACCAATGTAAATGCACCCTGCTCCTCGCTCCTCTCCTCTGCTCTTCAGTCTGTTAATAAGAGCACTGTGATGGGTGTGCCTTTGTTTGAAAGTGGCTTCACTTAGCATTTGCTATTAGCTCAGAGAAACATGTCAGCGCCATAAGAGCTTATCCCTGCTTCTAGTTCCTCCTCGCGGGACTGACTGAGCGACTCTACCGGCTTCCTCAGAAGAGGACGCTGGCTTCCTCCTCCAAGGAAGCCCTCACTCGCCCCTCGCCTCTCGTTCCGAGGAGCAACAAACTCGCTCCGAGTTCAGTGAACGAACTGCTGCAGCTTCCGGGTACAATCACTCGTTCGTTCAGTGAGTCACCCCTCCCCTCCCCTCGCTGGCTGGGTCGTTCATCGAGGGTTCACGAGTCATGAACTAACGAACGAGGCAATTCAACTTCTAGCCGCCACGCTGAGGCTGAGCTCAAGTGAACTGAGAAAGGAACGAATCAGTTCAGGAAGTGATTCAGTTCAGTTCGTTCACTCAAAAGATTCGTTCTTTCGAACGAATCGTTCGTGAACGACACAACACTAGTTCATGGCGTCGGACTGTGATGGTTTAAATGTTAAATTCAGCTGCTATGATGGATATTCATGTGTCCTGCAGCCTGAGGGACAAGTCAGCATCAAACTCATGCTGATAAACTATTGGCTGATGTTCTCAGAGGTGGAAACTGAACATTAGATGTCTCCCACAGATCTAAACCATGCATCAGAAGCTTCAACATTTCACTGACATATTCATAAAAAAATGACTTACAGCCTGAGAGTCCAAGAAGTGACAGGAAACAGCAGCAACGCTGAACAATGGAGGATTGAAACATTAAGAACCAGCCTGGACGCTTGAAAGATCTCGATCAAAATGAGGAAATGATGTGTGTCAACACACACAAGAAGAGACACAGGAAGTGAAGCTGTCTGAAAAAGCAACAGGACTCACACAAACCTAATCTCTAGAGGACGACTGGGAATCAAGACAGACTGGACCACACAGACTGGACCCCCCTGGAGGACGGACACAGAGACTGGACCCCACTGCGGGATGGACACAGTCTGGACACCACTGCAGGACGGACACAGACTGGACCCCCCTGGAGGACGGACACAGAGACTGGACCCCACTGCGGGATGGACACAGACTGGACACCACTGCAGCACGGACACAGACTGGACCCCCCTGGAGGACGGACACAGAGACTGGACCCCACTGCGGGATGGACACAGACTGGACACCACTGCAGGATGGACACAGAGACTGGACCCCACTGCAGGACGGACACAGACTGGACACCACTTCAGGATGGACACAGACTGGACCCCCCTGGAGGATGGACACAGACTGGACACCACTTCAGGATGGACACAGACTGGACCCCCCTGGAGGATGGACACAGACTGGACCCCCCTGGAGGATGGACACAGACTGGACACCACTGCAGGATGGACACACAGACTGGACCCCACTGCAGGATGGACACAGAGACTGGACCTCACTGCAGGACGGACAGACAGGACCCCACTGGAGGACGGACACAGACACTGAACCCCAGCGGAGGACAGATGTTGCATTATTTGATGCTCTGCGGCAGATTAAACTGTCCATCGCTACATGAAGACAACATGCACCTTCAGCCAGCAGTGAGGAGACCATACTACTGCTGAAGAAGGAGTGCTTCTGTCAACTTTGGACACTTGAAGCATGTGAGTGTCTCACATCACTGAGTGTCTGTAGTCCTGGATCTGAGTCCTTTTTTCACCACTGGCCAGCTGACATTAAACTAGCACAACAACTGTTTATTTATTTTAAATCGCTTCTAATGGTTTAATGTACCAAAACAGTGATAACAAAGACCTTATATAGAGCTTTTAACCTCTATCACCTGGTCAACGGCGACCCGTTTATTATTCTATTATTCACTATTTTTCTGACTTTGTCAAAGCATGAACACTGACATGTCCTGTATGTCAACCACCACGTTGCTTTAGCTTGTTAGCAAGCCCAGATTCTTCACCGTTGAGTTGCTAAGTTTGTTTTACAGGTTTCTTGACCAATAAAATGTGAAAGAACAGCTGTAGAAGGTGAACGCTCATGGAGGAAGTTTGGTCTATACGAGACACCGTTTACTAGCTACGTGATTTTATTTAGAATTTTATCCTGTCCTTCTCTATGAAAATAAAGACTTTTGATGTTTATCAACTTAGAAGATCACAATATAACACCAGCTGTTGTGGTTTTTATAGTTTTCATTTTTTAACTTGATAAGTTTCTTTGAGTTTTAAGAGTATTGTAGGAGCATTATATTGGTTATTATTTAGCATCTATTTTGGTTTGTGTTCATTTACGAATGATTCTCTCTTGTACAGCATCATCCTGCTGATATTTGGAGAATGTGCGCTCTCTGTAGGACACAGCACGGGGATTCCCTCAGTCTACCCACAACCAAGGATAAAATAGTCAAGGCAATAATAAGTATATGTAGTATATATGTACAGTATGTATATATACATATATATATATATATATATATATATATATATGTGTGTGTGTGTATATATGTATATATTTTTAACATTTATGTGCAGTTCATTTATTGCTGCTCTGTGTGCCCTTATTGCCTCTCTGGGACAAATGTCTATGGTGCTTAATAAATAAGTGGCGGTCCACCAGAAGGGACGGGACAACATGACAGACAGAAGGCTCAGAGGCCACAGAGCGGTCCAGCTTCATGTTGCTATATAGCTCTTTATTTGGTGTTAAAAGACATTTAAGGAGATACTGTGAAACATGGCAAACTGCTGAAGCATTTCAGTTGGTTCTTCTCTCTTTTTTAATATCTCTGGGTCTGTAAATCTTAAGGCACGAGATAACTTAAGAAAACAGAGAAAACCAACCGCAGAGGCGGAGCTCTCAAACCCCACACAAATGTTTAAATGTGTACAAAATAAAAGACAATGAGAGGCTGAAAAACACAAATAAAAGCATGAGAAGACACAGAAGAGCAGTTTCCAAACACGTGTAAAATACTTTCTTGATGTGAACACAACAAGGCAAAAGTTTGTGCTCAGAAGGTCAAAGGTCACCTCTGCACACACGTTACGCATTAGTTTGATGTGTTTCATCATCCCAAATATTTAGTGTGTTTGATGTGAATCCCTTCTGAACAAGTGCTGTTAATTATGATGAAGCCGTAGACACAGCAGTGTGTTGACGCTTAAGACAAACAGTGATCAAAGAACCATCTACATGTCAGCGACATCAAACAAACTATTTCACTTTTGAAGCCACTATCTATAGAAACCAATTATTCATATGGTTTTGTTTTGTACAAACAGCGGTGTGAATTTAGCAGGAAGTTTAACGTTGACTGAGAAAAAAAATCAAATCAGCCGAATTTATCAACACAAACAGTTAAACTCGGTTTTACAGGTTGTTTTAGTTAAAACCTGGTAAATGTTGACTATTAATTGGAGAATTTAACACTGTCTTTTCTTATTGTTACCACTGGGGGCGCTAAAGGGGATAACTATAAATTTCTATACATAGAGGCTTTAGATAAATGAAGATGCAGGTGAGATTTCAATTTGAATGAAGTTAGAAACATAGTTCCAACATTTAGGGAGTTGGATGAGTCAAACTATAACACGAAAATATAAGCAGTAGCTTAGCTTAGCTTAGCTTAGCTGGAAACTGCACACAGCTAGCTTTGCTCTGGCTGAAGGTAACAAAACCCAGCACCTTTAAAACTTTGGTGTTTCTGTGAACCACTTAAGCTAACCTAAGCTAAGCTAAGCTAGGCTAAGCTAAGCTAGGCCTGACCCACTAGAAGTGTCTGTCGTTAGTGACAGGTTGTGCTCAGGTGTGGTCATTTTCCTTTGTGCTTCAGAATGTAAAAAAAAAACAAAAAAAACCTTGTATTAATTGGATTCACTGCTTTGATCTTGCTAACGTCGCTCCCTCGCTTCATTCACCACAGCGCTACGTAGCAGACCTTTGACTGACTCTCATCTGTCAGTGAAAAAAAACAAAAAACAACAAAAAAAAAAAAAGATCACAGCATTCTTCTGAAAAATGTTATTTTTCAACAATTATATGTAAAAATTATCTGTCATTTTAATTTGGGATGACAATTTTTGATATGATCCCAGAACAGGAAAAAAACACAGATGTGCAAATCTTCAGTTTAAAAAACAAACACTCGTATGAACAGATGGGAAAGAACTAAAAAAACAAAACAAAAAATGAACACAATATTTGTTCTGCAAATACACACAATGTTACATTGGAATAAAACCAGATTACAGCTGTGTCGCCCAATGAAACACCACTCTTTGTCTCTTTGGTGCCTCTGTCTCTGCTGCAAAACTGTCCAGGAGTTTTTTTTTTAATTAAAAAAACATGAATGAATCAAATAAAAAGTCAAATGGTCATTGGCCAAAGAAGAGACCTCACCTGTCTCTCATCATTGCATATATTTACAAACTTGTACATTTACTTAAACTTCTGCGACAGCAAAAAATAGATTGTCTTCCTCTACAGATGCTATAGTTCCTCCTATGCATACGGAATAGTTACACAGCAGTACATATATATATATATATATATATATATATGTATATATATACATATATATATATACATATATATATATATATACGTATATATATATATATACATACATACATATATGTATATATATACACATATATATATATATATATATATATATATATATATATATATATATATATATATATATATATATATACATGTATATATATACATATACGTATGTGTATACATAATATGTGTATATATGTGTATATATATACACATACGTATGTGTATATATACGTGTATATATATATATATATATATATATATATATATATATATATATATATATATATATATATATATATATGTATGTGTGTGTATATATATATATATATATATATATATATATATATGTATATATATATATATATATACATAGTATAGTAATCTACATGTGGTATATACTCCCTTTCGTCTGGCAGCGTGTCACTTCTTAAAGGGGAGGCTTGCCTTGCGACTGATGTGATTAAATGAATGTCAAAAAGCTGCTTCTCTGTTTTCTTTTGTACCCTAACAATGAAAAATAATAAGGTGTACTGTAGAGTGGAAGCTATATATGATGGTAGTGATGATGATGATGATAGTGATGGTCTACAGCTGGTGAGGCTTCACCAGGCCGTCTTCACTCAGCTCATACCTGCAGGAGGAGGAAGAAGAGAGGTTTATTTTGAAAACTTAACTATTTATTTCACTTCAAGTGTGACATCCCTGTTCTACTCCTCTGATTCAGCGATGTCAAACCACTGCCTGTTAACCTGTCAATAATGAGCCAAATGTTTCCTTTTCCTCCAGAGGTGCAAGTTTATTCTGAAAGAGTTCACCATTAATGAGCAAACAATCAGAAGAACAGCCTGAAATATCTCCTTATGGCTAAAAACAGACTTGGGTTTCCTCAAACCTGCCAACAAATCATTCATCCTTCTATATTTTTAGTCGGAATATTGTCTTCCTTGAGCACCAAAGAAAAGGATCTATTTTTCTTGGAAAAGCCTTCTCTTGTCAGGGAACACTGGGCTGGGCTGGTTTTAGGGCTGGTATCGTTACATTTTTTTGATTTCGATACCTTTGTTTTGATACTGGTTCCAGCATGATTCTTTTTGATACCTCAAGTAATTTGGCTTTAATTATGGTCATTATCAAGTACTATTATTATTGCTGTTATTATTATTATTATTTTATGATTTCAACTTAATAAATGTGGTCTTTATCATAGTAGACATACTAGACAATGTTCTGATGATGATCAACGGGCTGCTACCAGTACCTCTTTAGGACCCCGGGGAGTGAGAGTTTGTCTTATGGTGTGTTCACTGGAAGTCAGAACTTGGAGCTCAGGTCATCTTAACCTCAAAGTTTAGTCTCCAGGTCTTCAGCCTTACAGACGAACAACCAAACATGGAGCTGCTGTTTACGTCAGTAGCAGATAGCATGACGTCCATGTCTGGTTGGTGAGATTAATCTGACTTTCTGAGGTGGAGATCTGACTTCACAGAGGTTTTGATTTAAATTCTGACTTGATGATTAGAAATTCCCACATTTGTGTACAAACTGAATAGCCTGGCTATTGCGACTACAAAGCTCTGCTAGCGTAGTCTGGACAAGCTGCCTTGTAAACGGAGTTCTCAGAGGGAGGGCTTAACTTGCTTCTATCAAATGCCTCTGTGTGCTACTGGACGAAGCTTCAACCAATCAGACCACTCTTTACTCTGATGTATGCGTAGCAACGGAAACTGGTTGATCCAAAGAAGTAGTGCGTCATTGTCTTTCACACGTCTCAATCGAGCTGTTTGAAATTCTAGATTTTCATTGGTCCCCATTTCGAGGTGAATCTGAAATTGAAGAGAACGCCAGCTTGGCCAGACTGACTCGGTCGCGAAATTTTGTGAAGCGTCACAGGGAGTATGGGCGGGCCCAGGCTACAAACTGAACACACCATGAGTTGAAACAAACACCAGGCTGGAAAGTGGGTGGACAGATCAGTGTCTCTATGAATCTGAAGGGGACATGTCCCCTGTCGATAGAGACATTTGAGAGCATGGATCACAGACACTTGGGTATTAGAATTTGGCACCAAAAATATGATTAATTTTTTGATACAAAAGTATTGTAGTTCAGTACCAGCCCTAGTAAGGGATAAGTCATAGAGGCAACTTTTCACCAAAAAAACTCAATAAATTTCTACATCACAGAATGGTTTTAAAAGACTTTTCTGAACTTGACTGTGTTTCTAAATGAATAGGTAGAGAGATCAGACACTTACCATTGTGTCCAGCCCTTACTGATGTCCTCATGGGTCAAATCCACCAGAACCTGAGGAGAAAACAGAGAGTTCAGAAACAATGACTGGTATTAAATGATAGTATCTTTCCCAGCAACACTATTTTAAGTTTTTGAATCAACTGACAGATCATCAAAATTCAAGAATTAATAATGATGAACAATTAATCAGGATTAAAAAAAATCATTAGATTTATTAAACATTAATAAACATTCATTATGGTGAAGGCTGGTACCTTTCCCAGAAGCCCTTTGTGTTTGGAGAGCAGACCTCCACTGTTCTTCACCGCCACATCCAGAGTCCTCCTGTGGAGCTCCACCAGGGAGACGCTGAACTCAAACCTGAGCAGGAACATTTAAACACTCGTCACCTCCACTCAGTGACCACTAAACAACCCATCAGTGTTTCACCACAAACAACAAGAGGCAGCAGGATGGAGCGACTCACGTCTGATCGTAAACTGGGTTCAGGGTTTTCTTGAATGTGTGAGTTTTCCTCCTGCCAGAGCGCCGTTTGTCAGGAAGCAGGTAGAGGCGGATGTAAGGGTCTGATCCGTGGTCGGTGAACGCGATCAGGTTTCTGTGGAGGCAACACAAATAAATAAGTTACCAGAGAGCGGAAACAAGCGAATGAGCTGTTTGAGCTTCGGTTCGTACCTGCAGCAGTGAACGACCACGATGAGCTTGTTCCTCTGGGAGCTGTGTCTGACCGTCAGCTGGACCTCACCCAGCGGGAAGTGACTGGGTCCTGATCCGCTGGAGGCACAACAACATCACGATCAAGACCTGGGTTAAAGTCTGGAGATCCTCTACATGTTTCCTCCTCCTACAGTGAACCTATAGCCTGACGAACACTCACTGAGCAACTGTCGCTTAATCCTGAACAAAAGCACCGTTTCCTCCTGTCTCACTAAAGTTTGATTGGAACCAGACTGTATGAAAAGAGGACATGGTCTCTGTAACGTCACCTGAAGGTTTCTGAAAGGCCATTTTGAACATGGTCGCCATCTTGGCAGTAACTCCCAGCTATTCCAAACATCAGACAGCTAACAGCTGATGAATGATGATGAATGGTGCTTTAAAGTGGTCATGAACAGGGACATGTGTTTTTTTTTTCTCTGAGCTTCACTACGACCTCTCTGCTCTGCTATCAGGAGGCACCTGTCCATTTCTGCTGTTAAAAGCAGGAATAAAGTCCTGTGTATTTCATAGAGGAGAGCTAACTGGTTTCCTTCATCAGACGGACACATTAACTGATGACATGTGACTGCTTGATTACTTCTGCAGCTGCTGGAGTCTCTGCTGCAGCTCCTGAGCAGCGTAGGGGTTGGAGATGTCCGAGGCGATGCTGGGCGTTGGCTCCTTGCCTCCAGCCAGGTACTGCTGGGAACCAGAGATGGCTAGGTTGGAGGTGCTCCTCCCGGTCTCTGCCAGCCCCTGACCTCCTCCGCCTCTTGCTCCACCCTGTCCCAGGGACGTGCTTCCTGCAGACCTGAGCTCATCGGCCTCCCGCTGCCGGTTCAGCAGGTCCTGGGCCGACACGGAGGATGAGCGTGGCATGTAGGGGGATGGGGAGGGAGGAACGGGGGAGTCCGAGGGGTGGGGGGTTTGGTTCGCCGAGCTGTTTTTGCGGACCTGCACGGAGGATGGCGTGGAGTCTGAGGAGGAGTTCTTATCTAAACACAGCACCTGAAACCAAACACACGCAAAGACAATATGATTCTTTTCATAAATGGTCTAAGACCCAAATCCTGTATGAGAAAGTTCCAGCAAAATTTCATCCTGATGTGACGCCAGGCTGCTTCCCAGTAAACCAACAGCAACAGCTTGAAGCCAAAGTGAGTTAACCACGTCACACTGACGATCATCTGCAGCCTGTCCTCCTACCCGCAGAGCCATCTTCATCTTGAGGGTGCAGCTCGGTCCAGAGTTCTTCAGGGGGAAGTGCTGGTCCAGCGTCATGTCCTCTGCTTCCAGCAGGCGAGTCAGGGGCAGTGACAGCGTTCCCAATGTGCACTCATGCTTCTCATCCTTCACCTAAAAGACACAGGAGCTGATAGATAACCAGAAGACACCAGCTTTTACTGCCGATGAACACAAAAGCAGAGCAGCCTCTGTACCTCAACCTCCAGCTCTTGGCTTCTGGGGTTGTGGATGAAGAAAGTGAAGGCCTCCTCCCACACCGGTTCATTGGTCTTATACCTGGTCTGGAAGGAGACAAGATATTTTCCTTAAAGCAAGCTGGATGTGACTCTCAGGAGGATAAGTCTCATGGTTAACTCTTTGAATGCCACTGACATATATATATATATGTATATATATGTATATATATATATATATATATATATATATATATATATATATATATGTATATATATGTACATATATATGTATATATATGTACATATATATACATATATATATATATATATATATATATATATATATATATATATATATATATATATATATATATATATATATATATACAGTCATGGAAAAAATTATTAGACCACCCTTGTTTTCTTCAATTTCTTGTTCATTCTAATATCTGGTACCACTAAACGTATAATACAATGAACACAACAAAAATGCAGCTGGTCACATAATACTTTATGTCCTATTTGACATTCTTAAGCTTAATTGATTCCCAGGGTATATAAGAGGCCATTTCATGTCACAAGCAGCACTGCACATGCAAAGGCCTAGAGTGGTTTCCTGCTTACATTCAAGCCGTAGCACAACTCAGAAGTTGTCAGCTCTCACATAATGCCTAAAACAAAAGAATTATGTGAAGCAACAAAGGCAGCCATCTTGGCACTGCTGGAAATTGGCATGAGTGAGAGACAGGTAGCGAAAAAACTGAAGATCTCCAAGACAGCCGTTCATTCCAACAAAAAACAAGCTGAACATGGCACTACCAAATTGCTACCTGGCCGTGGCAGGAAACGTCTTTCTACCCCACGAGATGACCGTGCACTCATCCGTTCCTGTGTCAGGAATCGTCGTCAGACCTCCAGGGACCTTAAAAATGAGTGGGCACTGTCGAGAAATGTGACTTGCTCAGCAAGGACAGTTCGAAACCGACTTGTTGAAGCTGGTTTGAAGTCACACAGAGCACGCAAGAAGCCCTTCATCAATGAAAGGCAGAGGAAGGCCCGGTTACTCTTTGCTCGAGACCACAAGGATTGGACTGTTGATGATTGGGCTAAGGTTCTCTTCAGTGATGAATCCAATTTTGAATTGATGCCCACTCCAGCCAACTTACTGGTTAGGAGGAAGCCTGGAGAAGCTTACAACCCAGACTGTCTTGCCCCTACAGTAAAACATGGGGGTGGATCAGTCATGATCTGGGGTTGTTTCAGTCTGAGTGGAACAGGGCAAATGCAATTGTGTGAAGGCCGAATGAACCAGGTCAAGTACAGGACTACCCTTGAAAACAGTCTTCTTCCATCAGCTGGAAAACTCTTTCCTGCCTCGAATGACTGGATTTTCCAACAAGACAATGCCCCTTGCCACACGGCAAGGTCAGTTAAAGCCTGGATGGAGAACCACAACATTCGCACCATGCCTTGGCCTGCTCAATCACCAGATCTTAATCCAATTGAAAACCTGTGGAAAATCATCAAACTCAAAATGGAGAACCACAAGCCCAAAAACAAAGAAAATTTGTTTGAATTTGTCCAACAGGAATGGGCTGCTGTGACAGCAGAACAATGTCAGAAGCTGGTGGAGAGCATGCCAAGACACATGGCTGCAGTCATCAAAAACAATGGTTATGCAATCAAGTATTAACTCTTGTGTGTATCATGTGTTTAAAGCAAACAGAAAAGAGCTGACAACTTCTGAGTTGTGCTACGGCTTGAATGTAAGCAGGAAACCACTCTAGGCCTTTGCATGTGCAGTGCTGCTTGTGACATGAAATGGCCTCTTATATACCCTGGGAATCAATTAAGCTTAAGAATGTCAAATAGGACATAAAGTATTATGTGACCAGCTGCATTTTTTGTTGTGTTCATTGTATTATACGTTTAGTGGTACCAGATATTAGAATGAACAAGAAATTGAAGAAAACAAGGGTGGTCTAATAATTTTTTCCATGACTGTATATACGTATACATGTATATATATATACATGTATACGTATATATATACATATATATATATACGTATATGTATATATATGTTCATCAAAGTGGTTTTCAGCAGCCGGCACACGGGGGAGCTCTCACACAGCTTGTGAGTAATGTTGGGGCTTCTGGGAGATGTAGTCAGAGCATAAAGAGACGGTATACACCACAGAGATCAAAACAGGAAGTGGAGACGATCGAGATTAGAGAGCAAAACAAACAGAATGTGGAGAAAAAGTGGTGATTTTGGTGAAAGTGTCGTCTACTCTACCTCTGATAAAACAAGAATGGAACAAGGTAAAAACAAACATTTTTTTCATGATGAAATAGAGAGTCTCTTCTTTCATTTGAGCTATTCACTGTTTTCAGAGACATAGTACAAAATATTCTGTGGCACTCAATGAGTTAATAATCTGAATCCTAAATATGGAATATGTGTCTATGGGGTTTTCTAGTTATGTTGTAGTTTGAACTTTGGACAGAACCAGAGCACTGAGGACGTTCCTTCCAGTTTCTAATGTTTATGCTCAACTAGGCTAGACATCCTTTCCTTGATCCATAATCGGGAGCAGACTGTTCACTTCCTCCTTCAGAGTCACATGGTCCAGATGGATGGCTGAACGGTGGAGGTCTCACCTTGCTCTCGTAGGATTTGTGTCCCACTCTGAACTGGACAAACGGACTGGGATCGCTGGTCACTTTCTTACCAGACTGCAGAGGAAGAAAAACAGTTATTTACCAGCAACAATCACAGATGGCTACCAAGGCTGACGTCTGGGATATTTTTTTTTTTTACATAAAATATGACATTATTAATCACTAAAATGTTCATTAAACTCTGGAATGTGTTATAGCATGACCATCAACAGGAAATGCAGCTATACTGTATGATTTGAGCATTCCAAATGTGCACTGTGAGCTCAGGTGGTGTCATTTTCCATCATGTTATACCATATCTTTACCATGATGTCAAACGACATGCTGCTCAAGGACTTTGGAGGGAAAATACAAGAGGTAAAAGACACTGTTTGGAACAGAAGATCAGTTAGAAGCTTCAAAAAGGCTGAGTGGAACACAACAATGCTGTTATTTGCCACACACACTGTTGGACAGTTTTAGTAAATGAACACAGGTAATGGAGTTTGTTAATGATAACACAGCAACAGGTCACTTCCTGGAACATTTCTTTCCCTAACTCTGTTAATGTCGAATTTAATGGTATTCAAACTTCACTCCCTCATGTTTTCTTATGCATAATGCAACACAGCTTCAATAAAATCCCCAAACTTTATCCTAACGGGGGTTCATGGTCATGATTCAAAATGGAATCAGAGCTGTGGAGAAAATGTAGAGATACGATGCTCATTAGCTCTCCAATGATATAATTTCTAATATGAATAAGGCTTCACCATAGAAGCACAGACTTATTACCTCCGCCAAGGTTATGTTTTCACCAGGGTTTGTTTGTTTATGTGTTGGTTTGCAAAATAATTCAAAAAGTTACGGACAGATTTTGAGGAAATTTTCAGAACTGGTCAGAAGTGGTCTAACTTAAAACGAATTCATTTTTGGCGGTGATCGGATCCGATTCAAGGTCATCAAGGTCAAATGAAAGGTCACACCATAGTAATGTATGGGAGATTTGGCATTTTTCTGAACGCTCCAGGTTGTGCAATTTTCAGCCAATCATCACCTAATTTGGTATATAATCTAACATAGGAATCCAGAAGTCACTGATTCAGTTTGGTAAAGATCAGTAAAAGCTCAAGGTCACCAGGGTCAAATATATGTTTTTAACCATAACTTCATGTAAGAAGGAGCTAGAGCAATGCAACTGCTCTCAAAATATCCAGAATTGTGAAAAACCGTGCATAGAGGACAAAATTGCGGCAGAATGCTGCCTTGGTGGAGGTCTGCGCTCTCTGAAGATGTTGCAAATCTACAAAGCCATAAAAACTACATTTTTACAGAACTGTTTAACGGGCACAATGACCATAATTCAGAATGAGACATTGCGCACTGTTTTCAATGTGCTTACTTTAAGCTGTAGTGCACACTATGTGGCCAAATGTGTGCTGACACATGACTGTTCTGGTTGGTCCAAACAAATTAATCTGCTCCAGCAGGTAAAGATATTAAACATGTGATGGAAAGGAATGTGGTATCATACGAGCAGTGTTGGGGCTAACGCATTACAAAGTACCACATTACTGTTGTTGACTAATGGCGCTTTTCCACTACACAGTAACGGCACGGCACAGTTTTGTTGCTTTTCCATTACGACTGAGTACCTCCTCAGCGTGGGCGGGGTCATCATATGGCAGCGCAAAACTGCCGTAACTTCATTTGCATGTGACACAGAATACCAGGAAGAAGAACAACAACAACACAGATAATGGAGGACAAGGAAGTGATCATGTATTTGTTGTTCACTCTGCGACTTTTTGTCACACACAAAGTGAAAGAAAAGAGACAGAGAAGACTCCAGGAAGTGTAAAAATAGTGAAGCAATCGGTTTTAAAAATGGCAGAGTCGAGTTGTTTTTGGCTTTTACAGTCCAATCTGACATCCTGCATCCAATGACGACACTCGTTGGCCAATCAGTGGAAGGCAGTCGGCTGACGTTACGTTTAAGTATCGCTTCGGCTCGCTTGGAAACAGGGCTGAGGAGGTATGAAAAACGTACCTAGTACCAGGTACCAGGTACTAGTGGAAAAGCGCCACAACCGTGTAGAGCCGTGCCGCACTGTACCGTGCCGTGCCTGTGGAACAGCGCCACAAATTAATCACTTTACAGTTACTTTCCATCTTTATATCAGGAGGACAGAGGAACAAATCAAACGTCTCTTTTCCTGTTTGATCATCTTTCATCATGACTTTGACTTTAGAGCTGGAGCTCATGAACAAAGATGGAGGAGCTGCTTAAGACGTCTTTAGAGGGTGGAAATATGAACATTACTGAGAATCTGTTCATCTAAAGGAACCAGAATGAGACGGTAAAGAAGAGAGAAGACTTTTACTGTGAAAGACTGATGTTCACTACTTCCTGTCAGCTTTGAGATGCTAAAGAGCAGAAAAGAGAGATCTGCTGTCTGTCCTCCTTTTATTACAATGAGGAGCCTTATTTTGAAATGATCTGGTGTCTGTCATCCTTTTATTATAATGAGGAGCTTTACTTTGAAATGATCTGGTGTCTCCTTTTATTACAATAAGGAGCTTTACTTTGAAATGATCTGGTGTCTGTCATCCTTTTATTATAATAAGGAGCTTTACTTTGAAATGATCTGCTCTCTGTGCTCCTTTTATTACAATGAGGAGCTTTACTTTGAAATGATCTGCTGTCTGTCCTCCTTTTATTACAATGAGGAGCTTTACTTTGAAATGACCTGGTGTCTGCCCTTTTATTACAATAAGGAGCTTTACTTTGAAATGATCTGGTGTCTTTCCTCCTTCTATTGGGGGTGTCCCGATACAACTTTTTCACTTCTGGTACGATACTGATGTTGCAGCCTTGAGTATTGGCCGATATGATATCAGCACAAATCATACCCACTTTTCTTACCTATTTTGTAGAATGGAATATTAGAAAATGCTTGATCAAGTGATATTAACAGAGAACAATAGTCAGCAACAGTATTTATGAGAACTGACGCATTTATTATTGACCAATGGGATACATAACCTAATAAACATAAGAGTATTCTACAACTGAAAAAAATAAATTAGAAGAAAATCCAATAAAAACAAAAAAGTGCAAAATAACCACTAGTTTAACTGTAACATCAGCATATACTTTAATTGAAAATAATAAATTTTAAAAAAATGAATTAGAAGACCCTGAAAATCTTCATGCTGTTTTTTGTGATGCGTGTTGACTAGAACAGTTATTACGGTAGCCAGGTAGGAAGTGGAGCATCTTGCGCGCACACAACACTTATTACGGTAGCTGGTTAGGAAGCAGAGAGCCTGATAGAGCATGTTGAGCACAGACCGATACAACAACAGTGAGCCGATCGCTGCTGTATCAACTGTTATTATCTCCAGCTCCAACAGTCCTCTGAATTTAAAGCAGGTAGGAAGCAGAGAGCCTGGGGAGCATGTTTAGCATGGACTAGAGCACAGTTTGTGGGTGTCACTGCTGTATTAACTGTTATTAAAGCAGGAAATGTCACCGGATTTCATTTCAGAAATCTTTTCACTTTATATGAAATTCCTCTGTTCTTTGTCACCATGGGACACTTTGCACTCAGCAGCAACATCAGACTTGATGAATAATCCTGCCACAGGGCCGACATCACTCCTGCTCCTTGCTACTTTGTTAGCACCTTAGCTCAGCTGGACTCTGCATGCTGCTCTGGAATGGCCTGCTGGTATCGGAGTGTTTATATCGGAGATTTTAGATGCAGTCTGATACAATCTGACACTCGCTTTTTAGCTGATATCGGACCGATATCCCTACCTTTTATTACAATAAGGAGCTTTACTTTGAAATGATATGGCCTCTCAGGGGATGTTACAGATCCAGAAGTAATAGAACTAATATTATACTATCAGCAGTGTTTGTTTCAAAGTAAAGTATGGCATTACTGTACTTTTGTACTTTGTTGGAGTAAGGGTTATCCCATCAGTGGTGTCCACATACTTTTGGCCACACAGTGCACAGGTGAGTGTGTGTCCTCCTCAGTGTCAGAGCCATGTGGTTGTGCTTGGTTGCCGTGTCGTTACCTTGATGGCCTTACTGAGCGAGGCCTTCCTCAGCCCCGCTGGGTTGAACTCTAACGGATTGCGCTTTGATTTTCCCCCACAGGACAAGGCAGGAGAGAGCAAAGGACACACCAGCAGGTTATTAAGGGGAGGAGGGGCATGCAGGGACGAGGAGGAGGACGATGGGACAGACCAGGAAACACCGAAAATACCAAACATTAGCACACAACGACACAGACAGGACGACAACATGGATGACCACATGGTTAATTCAGACCTGGACATGATGTCACAGCGAGAGTCCAACCAATCAATATTTATATTAACATGAATCGCTGATCCTGGATACTGAGCAGTACACTTGAACACAAGAATACATTTAGAAAACTGGACAATGAAAGGTTAGAAATATCAAAGAACAGTGGTTGGACTCTGCAATACAGCGTTCGATGAGTCATGATTGATTGGAGTGGAGAGAGCTCAGCTTCAAATGAAGCTCAGAGGACAGGATCCTGCTATGAAACGATCAATTAAAGAGGAGCTGACAGATAAAACTGTGCTTGGTAGGAACAAAAGCATCACCTTTATCATCACACCTTGGACACATGGGTGTCTGCTCAGTCCATGTATTTAAAGAAGACACATCATGAAAAATACAGGGATAAGCATCCAGAAAACATGAGCTCTTTTGTGAAAATGAGCGTAATGTGTCCCCTTTAAGTCTGAATGAAGAGATAAACAGGACAACAGGGCTGTAAGAGCTGCAAAGTGACTCACTGAAATAACATTTAGGAGTGCACAGTCTGGTGACGTCTGAGCTGTGGAGTAAAACTGCTTTAAATTAAACCGGTTTAAGTTAAACTGGTTTAAATTAAACCAGTTCTTCTGGAAGAATGGTCAAAAATTTCCATAAACACACTCCTAAACCTTGTGGACAGCCTTCCCAGAAGAGTTGAAGCTGTTATAGCTGCAAAGGGTGGACCAACGTCATATTGAACCCTATGGATTAGGAATGGGATGTCACTTATACACATATATATATGTGTGTGTGTGTGTGTGTATATATATATATATATATATATATATGTATATATATGTATATATACGTATATATATGTACACATATACGTATATATATATATATATATATATATATATATATATATATATATATACATATATATATGTACACATATATATATATACAGCCCTCAAACTCCCAGGACTGAGCTTGAGGATAACATGGATACCACCCTACAAGGGTGAGAGGAGCATTAGAACCCACTGTTGGCCAATGCTGTGTTAACACCTGTCCAAAGGTGTGTGCACTTCTTTAAAATGAACTAGCTTCAGTTTTTCGCCATTCGCTGCCCCCTGGTGGCAGAGGGGGTGCACCACCACACAGGAGACTGATGGGGGAAAAAGCTGTTCACACATAATGTGTTAAAAATACAGGCAGGACGGAGGGAAAGCAATCCAGAGAATTCAGCCTCTTTGCCCTTTGTGTCTCTGACCATCAAAACACATTCCTTCCACACAAAGTAAACAATCTGCAGCAGCAGCAACAACAACAACAACAACAACATATAGCACTGACAGTTCTTTCAGTGTTTTATCCTGACTGAAAGGTTTAATAAAGAATAAATATATATATAAATAGATCTTCATATTTTTTTTTTCTTCTGCACTTTTTAAAACTTAAGATAATGTACTGAAGCAGTTTGCTTCCAGTCATGTCACTTGTTGCTAAAGCTTGCCTGAAAAGTTCCAAATCTAACTAATCAAACCAACACATTGATGACTCAAACAAGGCTAGCATGTCTACTGCTCTCTCATTGGACAAAAACATTTTGGAAAATGTTGTTTTCTTTGACTAAGATGAGACTAAAACTTGCATAAACACTTCTGAAACTCACTTTCCAGGACTAAATCTGACAGAATGGACATGAACATGTTGCAATGCTTTTAGTTAGTCTGTCATGAGACACCGGCATACTGAACATAAAGCAAGACTGTGCCTTTAAAATAACAACACACAGAGGAGCACAAGGCAATACTGACTGATTCATCTGTGCCCTCAGAAATAAAAAAAACATGAAACTACTTCTTTCTAAGGGGAGAATACAGAAAATGAGCTCTGGTAAAGCTCTCCAGAAAATAATAACCCATCTGACGAGACCAATGTGGAGGAAGGATGCTTTTGATAGTCCTCAAGCTGAAACCTTCAGTGATGCTTTTCCATCATGTTTAGTAATCAGAGAAACTACAACAGATGACATCGATAACAAATAATGATATTAATGAATTCTCATGCACAAGTTAGGATTCATGCGCATCAGGCAAACTTTTACTTTTTAAAACAATCACACGTAACAAACACGGGCTCAGGACCTGCAGCTGAGGTAGTCACAGCTCGGCATTGGCCAAACTACTAGAGGATGCAGAAAACAGCTGACCCACTCACAAATAAGGTCCGATAGAGAGAGGCGGTGTTCTCGCAAAACACGAGGCCCGCTGCTCGCCTCTCTTTTAAGTAGCCAGAGCCCAAGTTCCCCTCGAAGACGCTCTTCAGAGGGGGAGGAAGGAGGAAGAAGAGGGTGAGGCCTGCTCTGCACAGTCCAAACACTGAACAAGACAGGCTGGCTATGCTAGAAAACACTGTGGGACAGGACGGACTGACTTCTAATATCTGTTTACAGGCTCAGGTTTGTGGCTCTGACTGAACAAACTTTTTTTGTTTGTAAGCCTGTTCAAACCTAAATAAATACCTGACCACTGAATAAAAGAGCTGATACCCTAATATTATATATTAATATCCTACTCACGTTTTACTCACTATTAAAACATATGAGACAAAAGACAAAGATTGTTGGAAGAAAGTACATTTTGATTATGGTAATTAAATAAAGCATGGCTTTCATGCTTCAATAATATTCTATATTTAATAAGACAATTTGCAATTTAGCATGTAGTAGTATTATGTCAGGGATTAAAATGGAACTTTGAAAAAAAAGTGCAACACCTGAAAGTAGAAGAACACACTCAAAACATAACACTAATAATAACAATTATTGTCCCACAGAACTCATCATGAAGTGTCCTTTCTAGTAGAGCCGTGAGGTGAGATGAGTGAGGGACAGAAGAGTTCAGAGAGGAGAGAGGTGAGGGTTGTTTAAAAAAAAAAAAAAAAAGAAAGAAAGAAAGCCTCTCTCTTGACAAATTTTGGAATTCAAATTTATAGATATATAGATCAATAGAACCCTGAAACAAATGTACTACCCTCTTGAGTTATTCAAGACGAAATGCCCACTTCCAAAAACTGCTATGAAAACTTTACAGATTTTTATTTAAACTACTGCTCAAAACTACCAAACATTCAATCATTTTGAGGATTTTAAACTGATACCTGAGGGTTAAATCAAAGTTATGGATGATAAAATCCATCGAAAACTTTGGTATCTGTTATTTTTGTCTCATAATTCTGACTTACCATGACTACTTCAATTCTCATCATTCATATATCTACATACGAACAGAAGTTACACATTCAAAAACAAAAAATGTGTATGTAAACGTCAGCCTCCATGTATTTATGCTGACAGAGGAATCTGCACGTCTGTATTAGTTATTATATCTATATTATTGGAGGTCATGAGCTTGCTGACTGGACTGAAAATGGACATTACTACTTCAACTGCATGCTGGGATGACGACTTACCGGCAGGTTTCTGGCTGAATCCAGGAAGACGACGAGCAGCGCAGACGACAGGCCGTCGTTGGCCTGACCTCGATCAGCTTTGATGCTCATCAGCGCCTGAGAGGAGAGAATATGAAGATGGTTAACGTGTTGTCATGTCCCTCGTGGAAACAAACTGCTCAGTGCAGATAGAGGTGAAGCAGAGCACCTGGTCCAGCTTCTCAGGTGTGGGCAGCAGAGACAGCCACTCCAGCTTCAGGTGGAGCTTCCCTGAAGCCACGTCCTCCATCACAAACCACTGCCGGCAAACACACACTCCATGTTAATATCCACACACACACACACACACACACACACACACACACAAATAATAATCAGGTTTCTGCTTCACTCCTTGGTGGGTGTTTACTGCTTTTTTCCTCGTGGCACAGAGGGAATAATAATAATTATTAAAAATGACAGCTTGTACCTGTCAGATATAAAATGTTAATGTACTACTTATCACTTTCTTTTATATACTATATGCAGCTGAACTGATTTATGAATCATTTAAAGACATTTAAGTAAAAAGGTAAGTAAAATACACCTTTCATTAATGACTTTCCTTTTTTTTCTTTAAATATATGTATTTCATTTGATAGTACAACTTACCTAATACTGTCATTCAAAAGAGCAAAAAAGAGTCAGCCGGTTTGCTGAAATTATTTCACTTTGTTTTGGTGGTTTTGTTTGTTTGTTCTCTGCTCCAAAAGAAACATACTGGAAGTTCCTGGGGTGTGTTTCCCAGACTACGATGGAAGCATGAAACCATGGCAGTACGTAGTACTTCCAAACGACTAAACTTCATGTTCATTGCTAACTTTGTTGCAATGAACATGAAACGCACCCCAGGACTCTCTACCAGTCAGTTAGACCAGAAGAAGCCTCTTGGATGATGAGAGGAACAACAAACCTCAAACAGTCCAGTCTTTTGATTTACTACACAGACAGTCTTCATCATTAATTAGTTTATAATGTGAACAGTAATGGGATCTATTTGTTTGCTCATTCTAGCAGAGAGTGGGGTCCTAAAATTCCTAAAATTAGATTTATGAAGAGAGAAGAAATTCAAACGGAGAGTGCTGAAAATGAGTTTTGAAATCTAACTCAGAAAAAATAAATAAATAAATAAAAAAACAGGACACAAACAAGCAATGAGATGCAGGTTACCTCGTCGACCCTCTGTTCCTTCTGGAGCTCGGCCACGTCGATCAGCAGGCTGAGAAAAGACAGCAACAGCAAACTGTCAGTGAGACGCTGCAGCGTCACGACAACATGGAATAATGCTGAATTAATGCTTAGTAATATATGTCATAAATGGGACCACTACTGGAAATCATTTTCAACATACTGCAGATTCATTCCTGTTTGTAATAAAGAATTTTCCAGAGCCTTAACATCCAAGTAAATCCAAATCCCAAATACATTTCATTCATAAAAAGCAGCACATAATCATATTTTAGGAGCAGAGACAAGAAGATAATTTAGATTTTTTTTGTAGATATGTGACTTGGATTACTTGATGGCTTGATGAACTTATTGATGAGTCAAGCAATCACTTCATGGGAACACATTTTTGTGGCAACCTTTGGCCTTATATCATGTAGAATAAATCATATTTTGTGTCAGAGGACATCAGGAGAGAAGGTGAAGGAGTTTTAGGTGTTTTAACAGAAGCTGTACCTTCCCAGGAAGTCGTCTTTATCAGTGTCTTCATCAAACAGCTCAATTTCCACGTTGTGTCCTGTGGGATCGTACACCAACGCCTGAAGACACAACAGACAGCTTCAGCTTCAGCTCAGAATTAAACAACTAAACATCAGCCCGCGGCTCTCACCTCGTACACTTCGTTCCACTTTGGGTGGACTGTGTCATGGATGACTTTGCTCTGGAAGAGCTGGGTCCCAACCTGGAGGACTCCGTACGGGTCTGACTTGCCTTTGATCAGTCCGCCCAGGAACTTGTCTTTACCTAGTAGGTCCTGGGCCTCGATGAAGTGGATCCTCAGGACGCCCTGAGGAAGACATGCCATGTGTTAGTACTGCTGCGTGGATCGATACTGAAATATCCATACGTCTGATCCCAGACATTTATGTTCTATATTCAATTCTCACATTAAAATATCACTATGTTAGTAATCTGGGGTAGGTGTGTGGTTTGTCATCAACAGGAACACAGTGGAAAGTAACTTTCAGGATCTAGATGATGTATGTAAAAATGTAAAAAAATGTTATTTCCCTCACTGAGGGAATAGATCTTCATTCTTATAGATCTAATCCATCCATCTTCTCCCTCTTATCCTCTCATAGGGTCAGGAGGGCTGGAGTCTATCCCAGCTGTCTTAGGGTGAAAGACAGGGTACACCCTGGACAAGTGTCCAATTCATCACAGGACACATAGAGACAGACAACCACTCACACTCACATTCACATCTATGGTCAATTTAAATTAACCAATTAACCTAATCCCCATGCATGTTTTTGGATGGTGGGAGGAAGCCGGAGTACCAGAGAGAACCCACACAGACATGAGGAGAACATGCAAACTCCACACAGAAAGGCCCCGGGCCGGGAATCGAACCCGCTACCTTCTTACTGTGAGGCGACAGTGCTAACCACTACAAAAAAAAACAAAAAAACAAAAAAAAATATAATCAGTAGTAACTAATTCTTCTGTCCTCCTTTTATTACAATAAGGAACTTTACTTTGAAATGATCTGGTGTCTGTCCTCCTTTTATTACAATGAGGAGCTTTACTTTGAAATGATCTGGTGATGTTACAGAGTAATCTAGAAGTAACAGAACTTACAGTGTAACTAATTACTTTCAGCAGCGGGTCCTTTAGTAAAATATGGGATTACTTGAAGAAAAGTCACTAGTAATGTGTAATCCATTACTTTCTTGGAGTGACTGATCATGGGGGTTGTAGGTTGATCAAAGATGGCTGCTTTGAGGCTACTGAATGACTTATCTATCAGGTTCCATTCATCAGGTTCATGATAACAGATAATTTACTCATTGCTTCATAACTACTGTGTGTGTGTGTGTGTGTGTGTGTGTGTGTGTGTTACCATGGGCATGGGGAAGCGTAGCTTGGCCAGCTGGGCCTCTCCCACCAGGGGGATGGTGAGACGGTTGGGTAAGACCAAGTAGCTGCAGATGATGTCCTGGATGATGTTATCACACAAACCACTGAGAACAAATGAGAAGTAAAAAAAAAAAAAGTGATGAGAGGAAAATAACAACCACGAAACATTAAAACCAGAAACAATGTCATGTATAAAACTCAGAGAGCAGTTACTATGAAGCAAGAGCCAGGGAAGAATAGAAAAAAGACTGTTTCCTCTCCTGTCTTTATGAATTAAACATGCTATATATGGGATTGGGAGCATTTATCATATCAAATCAAAATCCTTTATTGTCATTATATGACAGTGCTCACAACGAAATTAGGAGCACTGCGCCGCATGGTGCTCAGTCAAATGTAAAATATAGTCAAGCTTAAAAAAATAAAATAGAAAAGATATAGAGTTTTGTAAGAAAATTAGCTATTTTACAGCAGTAAGGCACTGTTATTGCACATTTGTTTATTAGCAATTATTAAGGTAATATGTATTTATAATATATAATATATAACATATTTAATATAATGATATATATTTAATAAATACTTAGTGTATAATATCACAAAAGTGCATTTTTATATTGCTTCTGTACAGCTCCCAAAATAGCAAACACTGCGCCACAATGTGCAGCAAAAGTGTAAATTTAGAAGCTTTAAGAAAACAGTTTTTATTGGCCTTCAAAATAAAAGTATAAGTCTGGACAAGCAGAAAGACTCCAAGTCCAACTCTTTAACTGACCACATATCAAATCCCACCAACAAGAAAAAAAATGAAAAACCTTTATTGTCACTGTATACAATAAAATTAGGAGTGCTGCTCCTAACAGTTAAGAGAACAAATAGTTATAATAATAATAATAATAATAATAATAATAATAATAGTTTCAGTAAAGCACATCCATAGGTATTGCAGGCTTTTCTATACAGTTAGTGCACATTTACCGTTTTACTACAAACACAGTCATTCTATCCTCTGATATCCCATGATGACACACAGGCTGCAGTACTTCCTGTGTACATATACTACGCAGTTCACTCAACGCTCCTCTGATATTAACCCTCATGTCCTGCAGAGGGCAGCAGCAGCCCGTGTTCAAACAGCTGCTCTCCAGTCTGGTTGTGCTCCACCACAGGAAGAAACTCCCCATGAAAGATCACATCCTGGGACTGGGATTTCATGAGTTCAGCTGATCCCTGATCTGCCCACTAAACACATCAGTGTGGCCTCAGGTCTTCCTGCTGCTTCAGGGCCAAAAGCTCATAATCCCTGTGAAAAAAACTCCCAGTAACACTCAGAGAGTGAGGAGGGTGGGGCGAGGGCAGGGCTGAAGCTCGATCACTCTCTGGCATTTTCACACAAACTCGCCGAACAAGGAAAGCTACATTTCACAGGGCGGAGTCTTCTGGAAACCACAGTGAGTTTCTCTGCTGAGAGCAAACAGTGACCCAGCAGGAAGCAGCAACAGGCCAACCTGGAGGAACGCAGTTAGCAATCAGTATGGTGTGCTATCAGACAAATACTGGATGGACTGACACTCATGGTCCACAGATGGTGAAATGCCTCAGCAACTATTGGACCAAGTGCCATGAAGTGAGGTGCACACATTCAGGTTCCCCTCAGGACGGACTGTCCCTGCACTTCCTGTCTAGCACTATCATGAGGTCACATTTTAATTTCTGTATGACTACTTGTACCTTTTTTTGAACAAATACCAGCAGAACTGATGACATTCATGTCAGCCTCAGCTGTATGTAATGCTAATAAGCAACTGTTAGCCCACTAACTAAGCTAAACCAAGATGGTGAACATGGTAAACATAAGGATGGATGGATGAATCAAAAGACAGATGCATATACAGATAGATATACAGACAGACAGATGAATAGACGATGTACAAGAGACATAATTGTGGAAAAAATATTTCTCAGCTTTTATTTACATTTAAACAAAATGTATCATGTCTAAAATTATTCATACCCTTCTCAATAATAAATAAAAAAGCCTTTATTAGCTATTACAACAATCAACTGCTTTCTGTAATTGCTGAACAGCTTTTTGGATGTTCTCCACTGGTATTTTTGCTCATTAATCTTTAGTGATGAGCTCCAACTCTTTCAGGTTGGAGGGCCTCCTTGCCATCACCCTGATCTTTAGCTCCTCCACAGATTCTCAGCTGGACTCTGGCTGGGCCACAGCAAAACGTTCATGTCTCTGTCCTCTGACCATGTCTTCACCTCTTTTGACTGTGTGTTTTGGATCACTGACATGCTGAAATGTCCACTGGTGCCCAAGGCCAAGTTTCTCTTCACACCACTTCATGTTGTTGTTGAGAATCTTTAAGCTCTTTTTTTCATGGTGCTGTTTACTGTGATCAGGTTCCCTGATCCATCCATCCATCCATTATCTCCCTCTTATCCTCTCATAGGGTCAGGGGGGTTGGAGCCTATCCCAGCTGTCTTAGGGTGAAAGACAGGGTACACCCTGGACAAGTGTCCACCTCATCGCAGGGCCCCTGATCTATTGGCTGAAAAACAACCCAAAGCATCAGGTTTCCACCACCATGTTTGACAGTGAGGATGGTCTTCTTAGGGTTGATGCTTCTCCTTTTTACGTCAAATGAAGGATACATCACTGTGGACAACAATTCAATTTTTGTTTCATCTGACCATAAAACAGAAGACCAGGAGTCTTCTTCTTCCACATGAGTATTTGCAAAGGCCAAGCAGGCTTTAGTGTGTCTTATCTGGTCTGCCTCCATGGACCCCGGCAGGTCCTTTGTCTGCCTCCATGGACCCTGGCTGCCCTTGGTCTGGCTTGATGGACCCCGGCAGGTCCTTGGTCTGCCTCCATGGACCCTGGCAGGTCTTTGGTCTGCCTCCATGGACCCTGGCAGGTCTTTGGTCTGCCTCCATGGACCCTGGCAGGTCTTTGGTCTGCCTCCATGGACCCTGGCAGGTCTTTGGTCTGCCTCCATGGACCCCGGCAGGTCCTTGGTCTGCCTCCATGGACCCCGGCAGGTCCTTGGTCTGCCTCCATGGACCCCGGCAGGTTTTTGGTCTGCCTCCATGGACCCCAGCAGGGTTCAGTGTCTGTTGGTCTGTCTGCCTTGAGATGTTTCCACCAGCAGAGCTCAGATTCACCAGGATGGCCTCAGTGGTGACCCTTGATTCTTCCTCACCTCTCTAACTATCCACGTCCTCTGAGATTTCCCACCGTGCAGAACGTCTGGTATTTTTTCATAATTTAAACTTGAAATAACTTGTAAACATGTAGATATGGCCTTCTAGCCCTTTTGTGACCTGTGAGCAGCCACAATGATCAGCCACAGGTCCTCAGTGAGCTCTTTTGTCTAAACCATGACTGTCCACAAACCAGCTGCAGAGAGCTGCTCTTCTTCACCTGTTGAGTTGATTAAAACATCTGTTTCCTATGAGTCAGAGTAAATAGGATGCTTTAGAACAACTTGGAATATTTGAAATGGTATAGAACTTCCCATATACAAAGTTCCCAGTTTGCAAAGGGTATGAATAATTTTGGACGTGCCACTTTGTGTTCAAATGTCAGTAAAAGTTGAAAACTTGTTGGTTGAACAAAATTAACTTTAAGTTGAAATTTGCCAGGGGTATGAATAATTTTGGGGGTAACTAGACAGACAGAATAAAGTTCTCTCTGGAAATTGTTCTTTATAATCCATCATCCAACATCACATCTCAGTCTGCAGCAGCAGCTCTCCTTTCATAATCACCTTACTATAAATACTGACACTTAGCGGGGAACAGTAAAGGTCATAATCCCTCCTGTGCTTCAGTGGTTAATGTAATGGTTTCAGCAGCAGAGCCTGATTCGCTCTGGCTGTAAGTCCGCTGGGAACAGCTACTTTTGGTCATTATCCCCAACAGGAAGGATGTGAGTCTGCTTCTACAGACTCCAAAGAGCTCTGAGCATTCGGCATGTTTTTTACTTTTACTATGTTAAGAGAGGGGAGTACTGGTTTAACAGTTATCTGACCCATACAGGTCAGCAGTTTGCTGCTTTAAAGACTCTTCAGTTACGTCTCTGCGAATTCTGCATGTGTGTTGAGAAAACCACAAGCATGTTTTACCAAAATAAGGTGGCAGTTTATGAAGTGAATTTATTTCATGAACCATTTCATGAAGTGCACAGAGTCTGCATTGGAAAGAGGCGTAAATCATAAGTGTTTTCATCCAGTCTAATATGTGGGTTTAACCTCACACATTCACAGGGAAACAGTCCACCTTTTTGCGTCATCATATTAACATTATCTGGAGTCCAGTGAACTCGTTGTCATGTTCTAGAAACCAGTTTGAGATGATCTGAGCCGTGTGACATGGAGCATTATCCTGCAGGAAGTAGCATCAGAAGATGGTCCATTGTGGTCATAAAGGGATGGACATGGTCAGCAGCAGGACTCAGGTAGACTGTAGAGTTTGAACCGGGTTCAGGTGGGATTAAGGAGAAACCCCCCAGCATTAGACCAGCAGCAGCAGTCTGAACTGTTGATAGCAGGCAGGATGGATCCAGGCTGTCATGGTGGTTAATTTCTGACTTTTCCAGTCTTTGATTGTCTTATTTTGGTGACTCGTAACCTCAGCTTCCTGTCGTAAGGAAGTGACACCTGTTGTGCTCTTCTGCTGCTGGAGATCATCTGCTTCCAGCTTCTCAGATGCTCTTCTGCAGACCTTGGTTATAACCAGTGGTTATTTGACTTTCTGTCATCTCAAACCAGTCTGACCTCTGACCTCTGGCATCAACAAGACATTTTGCTCTCTGGATATTTGCATTCACATTCAGAGTCTCAGTTTGAACTTAAGCAGCTTGTCTTCATCAAGTCTCTATGACTAAATGCACTGAGGTGCTGCCGTGTGATTTGCCAATAAGACCAAACAACTAGTGAATCAGTGTTGTAAATCAGTGTTGACCTCAGCTGTTTTTCATCACCATGCATCATGTGTGCTGCATACAGTAGCACAGAGTGATCAAAACATAGGATGTACACAGTGTGTGAGAGCATATCCACACCGAGACAAAATCGACTCAGTCATGACATCATGTCTCCAGTGTGTAAAGACACTTTAACAGAATCTTAACACACTGCATGCAGTCACTTACTTGACACCAGGAATGTCCAGCATGTTTGTGAGTCCTGTCCAATTAATGTCCAGCAGCTAAAAGAGAGAGAGGAAGTATGATTTAGACAAGACAAGAGAAAAAAGACAAAGAACTTTCTTGATAAAAGGATCTCCCATGCTCTTTAAACTGGTCCTGTTCTGGAAAAACAAGCATGACTTTTGTTTCCATCTCAGAGTTAAGTTTGAAAGGTGCAACATTTTCAAAAGTTTAATGCGTTCTGAGGAAAATGTGCAAAAAATGTACAAATACATCTCAAATAATACTTAGATATTTAGGCATTTATGGCTAAAGATGGAAATTAGCTGATATTGAGTAGGTCAGGAGAGAGGTCAAAATAAGACACTAAAAAAAAAAAAACAATGTACAAAGTGAATCCACCATTCAGAGACAGAAAACAGAGCTTTCTCTGCAGTGGTAATGATCTCCTACCATGAATTTAGAGAAATTTAATCAATGAAGTCAGTCAGTTGAGAGCAGAGAAAAAAAATGGTTTGCATGCCTGAAGTGTGAAACACAAGGTTTATGTATGCTGACCAGGAAATAAAATCAAATATTAATAACACTAAATTCATAATAAATTTATAAAATGCACTCTGATGACGTAAATAAGGGGTTGTTTTTTCCTTCATGAGCACATAACCATCTAAGAAGAAATGTGCACAAGCTTTTTTCTGTCTTTATTACAGCCTGTGGATAAAGTCTGTTAGCTCTCCAAGAAAAGAACAGAAACAACGCACAGGCAGATTATCACAGGCCCGTAAAATGTGAAATTGTGATGGGGTCTATAAAGTCCAGACTCTTGAACTTTTCCACGACACATCTTTCAGTATTTCAGATATTCCAGCTAAGCTGCTGATAGTGACCCTTCAGACCCCATGGCTGGGCCTTTCAGTGCAGACAGAACAGACAGAAGAGAATGAGGAGATGTCCTGATAACCCTTGTAGGAGGTGGTGCTGCATTCCAACATGTGTTCCTTGGCATTGCAACAAAAATGACGGGGAAATCTCCATTTGTACTGATGACAAATCCCAACACTGCAAGCGGCAACACGATCCCAACAGAATGGGAGCTTGACCTGGTTTTCTAACCCAGTTATGGGGCTGATATACTTGAATATAAACTGGGTTACCTGAGGAACCCAGAACATATTGAACATTATGTCACAGAGTTTGTCAGACAGGATCCTCTGCAGTAATAAACCAAGAATGAATCACCGCATACATTCCTGACACACCTGATATCACTGCTGCGGGTATACCTGCTGTTAACAGCACTGCTAACAGAGCAGTTACCAGAGCAGCTAACAGTGCTGCTCACAGAGCATCTATCGATACAGCCGGCAAGCAAGGGAACACCCACAAAAGGTCACATCCGGTTCGCACCGAGGGGGAAAACAAACCAGTTTGCACAATGCTCTGGAGCTGCTGTGTGCCCCTTTGCACAACAAATATGATAAAAAAAATCACTATCTAAAGTTTCGTATTTTGCCAAACCGAAGCACAGAGCCTAGGAGAAGAACGCGGTGGCTTCAAGCGATCCGGGAGGATGAGTTTGGCCACCTGTGGGATCCAAAATCCAAATGTGTACATCTGTAGTCAGCACTTCATTACATGTATAACAACGTTATTCACACAGTAATAGTGTTAGATTGTTTCGTAGTTAACACGAATGTTCAATTACTAGGTTTAATAGAAGTTAACTAACTACTATGTTATGCAGGCTACATTGCCTCAATACAGAAGCTAACGAGTATACAAAGCTATGCTAAATGTACTGGTGAAAGCTTCCGAGCTTTCTGCAGTTAAAATTACTTTAATTATCTCCCCTTCTCATTTTGTTTATGTCTTGCCCCAGGCTTAAAAAACGAGGACATACCCCACCCACAGTACGTACCCTCGTTGTACTACCTTGAAGGTAGTTTATGATGAAGCACAACTCCAACAAAGCCACTTAAAAAAAGTTGTGTGCCTCCAGGGACCGATAGTTCTTTAGGCTGCTGTGTGTGTAAATCCCTGCGTGATATATCGAGTCGTCAGTAACCAATATGTATGCAGCTCATGATGGCTATTGTGCAGTAAGAACCATTGTGTGGTGAACAAATTCACTAAAACATGCTAATTTCCTTGTTGGACATAGGAGTTATGTGAGGTTTAATTCATCAGTTAACATGATTTTGCCTCTTACCAGGTGATTTGACAAGGTAGCAGAAGATATCAGGGAATGAAACTTCAGGCCATTCAGTCGGATCATTTGTCCACTCTTTGATAAGATACGGACAAGAATCCGATCCTATCAAATTTATTTTTTAACATATCTATCAATGTCAATGGGCTGCAGTCTGTCAATGTATGACATATTTGTTTAACATTCGTTTAACATTTCAAAATTTGAAATCCACGCATTTACAGTGCTCCAGGTGAAAGTAGGTGGAAAGCATTGTTTTCCCCCTCAAAATGCCCCGTCCTGTGACACGATGCCGACTGTATCTATTAGAGCGCCAAACACTGCAACTAACAGCACTGCAAACAGTACTGCTAACAAAGCAGCCAACAGTGCTGCTAACAGAGCAGGGAACAGTGCTGGTCACAGAACAGCTAACAGAGCTGCTAACAGAGCGGCTAACAGTGCTGCTAACAGAGCAGGGAACAGTGCTGGTCACAGAACAGCTAACAGAGCTGCTAACAGAGTGGCTCACAGTGCTGCTAACAGAGCAGCCAACAGTGCTGCTAACAGAGCAGGGAACAGTGCTGGTCACAGAACAGCTAACAGAGCTGCTAACAGAGCGGCTAACAGCACTGCAAACAGTACTGCTAACAGAGCAGCCAACAGTGCTGCTAACAGTGCAGGGAACAGTGCTGGTCACAGAGCAGATAACAGAGCGGCAAACAGCACTGCTAGCAGCGATACTAACAGTGCAGATAGGAATAATTATAGTAGTCAAGGCAGTACAAACTGTATTCATATTAAAGACAGCACAGTGTTACAGTTGTAGTATCAAAAATAATCTTGGGAGTTACAGGTTTACTGTTAGAAAAGCACTAATAATCACTGCTACAGGGTGGCTAATAGTGCAGCTAAAACCCTGCTAACAGTGCAGCTAACAGCACTGCCAACAGTGTGGCTAACCTCTCTGCTAACAGGGCTGCTAACAGTGCAGGTAGGAATGATTATAGCCGTAAATGCAGTACTAACTCTATTTATATTGGCAGCAGCACAGTGTTACACTTGTAGTATCAGAAATAATCTTGGAGTTTACAGTTTATTACTTGAAAAGTGCTAATAAAACCGCTGCTGAGAGGGCTGCTACCATCACTGCTAACAATACAGCTAACAGCTCTGCTAGTAGGACTGGTGACAGGACTGCTAACAGCTCTGTTAACAACACATCTAACAGCTCTGCTAGTAGGACTGGACTGCTGACAGCTCTGCAAACAATACAGCTAACAGCTCTGCTAGTAGGACAGGGCTGCTAACAGCTCTGCTAACAGCACAGCTAACAGCTCTGTTAGTAGGACTGGTGACAGGGCTCCTCACAGCTCTGCTAACAACACAGCTAACAGCTCTGCTAGTAGGACTGGTGACAGGGCTGCTAACAGCTCTGCTAACAACACAGCTAACAGCTCTGCCAGTAGGACTGGTGACAGGGCTGCTAACAGCTCTGCTAACAACACAGCTAACAGCTCTGCTAGTAGGACTGGTGACAGGGCTGCTAACAGCTCTGCTAACAACACAGCTAACAGCTCTGCTAGTAGGACTGGTGACAGGGCTGCTAACAGCTCTGCTAACAAGGTTTCTGCTAGAAAAGGGCTCAGACTGCTGATAAGGCTGCTAACACTGCAGGTTAGGCATGATTATGGCACTAAAGGCAGTACTAACTATTCATCTTAGTGGCAGCACAGTGTTACAGTTGTATTAAAAATCATCTTCAAAATTAAATTTTTAAAATGTGGTATAGTCTGGGATCTGTTTCAATGCTGCTCCATATGCAAATGTGTGATATGAGCTGACTGCAGGTCAGTGTTCAGTCATCATCACCAACTGTCCAGTCTGGTTCACAGACAGCCAGCAGACTGAAATAACACCAGTCCAGCCTCCATACCAGGAGAGCGAGTTAGGGTTAACATACATGTGGACTTAAGGTGGAATGACATGCTGTCACTATAACACATACCACTGACGCTGAAAGGTAGAGGGTTCTTAAGCTGGCTCTTAACTGACAGAACGATTGGTCATGTTTAAGTCCAGTAGTCTGCAGGAAAACACATTGAGCTTGGAGCTCAGCTTGTCTGCAAGCAGCTGACTGCACAACAAGAATGGTGAACACTGCAAACTTTCCTTTAGCCAGAGAAATGAGGGCCTTTTAAAGGGCAAATCTGCAAACTGTCTTGACTTTAAATCCTTAATATGGCTCCTAAAATGCTGCATCCTTCCTTCACACAACAGTTATTAATGTATAGAGACACTGGGGTGGTGTTACTGTACCCAAACTGATGTCTGTGTGTGTGCATGCATATATAACAGGTGAATTCACGGTACAGTATCCGTGCCACCATGCGTTCAGTTTGAAAGCAGCACAGTTAAGTGGGCGCATGTCATTCTGTGGCCTAATTAACGTTCTAGATGTAGACCACGGGCGGACCATAATGCCGTTCTGTCAGGGTAGCACAGGAGGAGAATGAAAGCAGCGAGGTGGGGGAGTTTGAGAGGACAACGACTGTCACGTTATAACAATGCTCTCAGTTTGGGCACAAAAAGAAAAGCGCAGCCTGAGAGAGAAACACGTCATTGTCAGTCTTCTCAGTGTCTTTTACTGTCACCCACAAGTCACTAACAGAAGCTTTTATAGCTCAAAATCTAACAGGTTTCTTTCTGCCCTGTGCTCGCGAGACATCATTTCACTAAACGAAAAATATCGTCACAATTTGACCTTGTGAGATCTCGTGCTACTACCAAGTTCTGACTTCCAGTGAACACACCATAAAACAAACTCTCACTCCCCAGGGTCCTAAAGAGGAACTGTTAGAGCCTGTGTCTGTTGATCATCATCAGATCATTGTCTAGTATGTCTACCATGATAAAGACCAAATTACACAAAAATAACTTAAAATAACAATAATAATATTAATGATGACCATGATAAACCCCAAATTACACAAAAATAAGTGATTGAGTTAAAATCATAAAATAACAATATAATAATATCAATAATAACAATAATGATGACCATGATTAAAGGTCATCAAGTCAAACCATGACTTCACATCTCTGTTCAGTGCTTTTGATGGTGAATCTTTGGAGTGGGTGCCGGTATCAAAGCCTGAATCTGGCAGAGGAAGGAAGAGAAGAAGGAATGCTCTGATAAAGGAGGACAGGAAGTGGACAACGCCGTGGAGTCAGACCAACTGTACCAGCAGAATCAACAGCATTTCTGCACTTTGTTACACAAATCCTGTGCACACGTGAATTTGAGTTATTTGAATGCTTTTTGAATCATTTCAGCGTGTAAAGGCCTTTCTTTCACTGTTTGCAAAGCCTTTATAAAGACCAAACTTGGTGCTAGGTGGCTATCCTTCAAACCCTGCACTGCAGTTCAGCTAGGGTTTATCAAACTATTTATCCTAAACAAAAAGCACACTTTAGAATCAGAATTGCAGTAGTGTAGTTTCAAAACACCACAATCTGTTGTGAGATATCAGTGCAGAGAGAAAATTCCTGATGAACAAGCATTCTTGGTGTTTCTTCTGAGGGTACACTTCAGGGGGACATCAGGGACAGAGGAGGAGGTCAAAGGTCAAGCTACTCACTGGTTTCTTGAGGAAAAAGACCGTCAGGGCTCCGACGAGAGGCATGTCACCCAGCAGAGGCTCCAGCACCACTCTCACCATCCCATGGAGCTGGACAGAGGAAACAGCAACACATCAGTCAGTGAAAATTATTTATATCCACTTACTCTGTAACAATCGTTCATGACCTGCGTGACCTTGAGACTGGGAATGTGAACACATGCAGAGGTGTAACCGATGTCAAACTAGGTGAGAAAGTTCACAAACCTTCCTCTCCTTTTACCATATCATCAAAAGATGACTATGACAAATATGACCAGAACGTCCTTGTAAGGTGTCAACCATTCTCATGAGCCGTTCAAGACACAACTTCCACTACAGCTGGATGTTTTTTTTTGTGCAAAGATACAGGTGAATGTCTCTGAGGGTCTATGTGGAGAAAGAGCCAACACTTCCCAAATAAAGAGTTCAAATATCAGAGCTGATGAGCCCGATGAAGCTACAAAACAAAAAAAAGAGAAAAGAAGAAAACATGAAAAACAATTCATGCATGTTGGACTGATCTCTGCTCCTCTTTACCCTCATTTCATAAAGCAGTTTGAGGCCACACTGATCTAAAAAAAAAAAAAAAATTACAGACTGAAACAATGACATTATAAAACCTTTGTGATGCTAAGAGTCATATGCAGAGAAGGACTTAAAGGAGATTTCCAGGTTCATACTTCTGTATTTAGTGTTTCTACTAGGACAGATTATTTTTCTCATGCTGTCTGTCTGAATATACCTGTATGAAGGTCTCCAGAAAAAAAGCCCAGTCTCAGTGTGTTTTCTGATCGAGACAGCCCATAAAAAAATGACTGGGTCGTCTTATTTCACAGTCTGTGGGTTGGTAGGAGCTGGTAGGTGTTTTCATGATGTGTTGCCTTTAAAAGATAAGATATAGATAATGGATGGAGATGAGTTTGGTTGATAAGAACATTTTTGCACTCCTCTTTCATATATAGTGTATGTACGTGTGTGTGTAGGGCTGTTGAAATAAACACGGATTAATCCATCATCATAATTAATCTGATTAAAAATTTGAATGCCGCTAACCATCTGTAGTGTATCTGTTCAGCGTCTCATCTCAGTGGAGGCTACAGAGCCTCTGAGTCTCTGCAGACCTCTAACAGACCAGACCAGTGGTTGGTCCACACCGAGCCACTCTGTCTGTCTATAACAGAAGATGCAGCTTTTGGATTAAAAACATCCAATGTTTGACTGATATCCACACCACTAAACTCCAACAATCCCCCTCATTGTTCACGTGTATAGTGGTATAGTGGAGCAGATAGGTGAAGGATGATTGATTGTGGATGAATGATTGCTTAAAACTAAGAGACAAGACGTTGTTCACTTGTTTCAAGTTGTGTTGTTCAAACTGTTGAAGGTGTTTAATAAACACGTTCAGTGCAGATACAGTATATTCCTTAAAAAACACAGCCCTTATTGGAATTAATGTGGTGTCACTCACAATTTGAATGATTTAACGATGCTCTGTGGTGGATTATTTGTTTGCTGAATTACAGGAGAAGCTTAGACAGATAAAAAAAAAGGTTAATCTCATGCTATCAGCATATTTGTACATATTTGTGTGTTTTTGTTTTCCTTGATTTTTTGAATGGAGTTCTGCTTCATGACCTGTCTCTAGTAACACATTTCAGCCAGTTGGTCCAAGTAGAGTTACCGTTGTGCTAATTTTGACAGCCCTACTTTGAACAACATAAAAGTAAACTACAATAAGCTAAAATTAACTTCAACTTCTTTTGAAATAAAAATAAAAATTATGCCTCATGCCTCCTTGCAACTCCCTATACAGAAAACACTGCATCCTCCAGCCTCCCCTGACACCACTCGCGCTCCACCAGTTTGGGAACCATCAATCGATGCTAAACTCTCAACTAAAAAGTGATGGTTATAGCATCACTATACAGCAAAATGAGCTATTATATATATATATATAATATATATATAAAACAAGAATGGAACAAGGTAAAAACAAACATTTTTTCATGATGAAATAGAGAGTCTCTTCTTTCATTTGAATTATTCACTGTTTTCAGAGACATAGTACAAAATATTCTGTGAGTCTTAAAAATACTCAGTGGCCATAAATGCTGGCACTCAATGAGTTAATGTTAAACTGAAGTCACTTTTTTCCATTATTAAGGATGCTGCTGTCTCTTTGGCTGCAGTGACTCAAACCTCAGATATGCAGACCGCCTGTCTACACCGCCAAATTTGGTTGTAGCTCACTTGCATTGAGTAATCAGCGTTTTGCTCATCAAACTGGACACAGAGGAAAGACTGGAGATGGCTGCTTGTTCGTCACCATGATTTGGATGTGTTTAACCAGAAGCTCTTGGCAGCTTCATCATTCAGTTTCTGTCTGACCTGGTCAATTCTCCGGCAGCCTATGAAAAGCTGACACACAGGAAGCAGATGTTGACTCTTTCTCTCCATAAATCTGTCCCACACTTCTCTGGCTGTCCACTCACTTTCTCTGATCTCTGAACAGCAAATATGGGCTGAGCAGATAAGATCTCCTTTATCAGTCCTGTGTCAACACATCATGTAATAGTGATTCTGGGGAGGTTCATGTGGTGGACATGGACGCCACCAATAACATCTTTGTCCTCAATAGTCTCATAAAAATAAATATTAATATGCTTGTTCATGTGGTTCAGGTTTAAATATTTGGTGACATTTTGCACTGAATGGACTGAACTTATGTCAGTTTGTTTTTCATTGTATTCCTACTGCCGGCTATCAGCCAATTTCCATCACATTCCTGGATAACTGATTAATCATTTAAATGATGAAGCAGGGAACGTTTCCACAGATTCATTGGTTCCATCATCTAAAGAATTTGCTGCTTTTCTTTTCTATCATAGTGGATTTAACATCTTCAACCTCATGATGGATGGACAACCTGACTACAAAATAACTGACCCTGTTTTCAGGATTATTTTTCAAAACTGAAAAAATGACTTGCACAAACAACAACAGGTATACACCTTTAAAAGATGGAAGGGTGGAGGTGAAAAAATCTAACTGGGGGCACAGTTATTGTTATTTTCATTATTAGTACATTTTCCCCTTGATTGATTAATTGATTAATCAATAGATATTCAACTTACTGAAGATTCAATTTCACATGAGCATAAAACAGCAAAAAACTGAGAATGTTTTTCATGAATGAATTAAAATGAAGACTATCTGATTAATGGGCTCATAGTTCAGCACACATCAAACAGTCGCAGCATAAAAAACACAAACAGCGCACACGCACGCACGCACGCACACACACACACACACACACACACACACACACACACACACACACACACACACACACTGCAGTCATACCTGAATACTTTTGATTCCTGCTCTGCAGTAGTATTTCTTGATGTCCACGTCAATCTCTGTGTTCCCGACAAAACTGAAAGGAGGAAAACTCAAGTTATAATGTTATAATGTGAAAAACAGGGAAGAATGAAGGAAAAGCATACTAATACTTCATTTTTTTACTAGAGCTGTCAAAATGAGCGCATTAATGCAGATTAATCCACCACCGTTGATTAATGTGATTAAAATTTTTAACCCATCTGCAGCAGAATGACTCTGAACGTCTCTTAGAACTCATTTCAGTCAGTTGGTCCCAGGCAGCGGCTCAAATGGTCAGTTGATCCGGTAGAGACAGGAAGTACAAACAACCAGACTAGTTTCTTCCTCTGCGTCTCATCTCAGTGGAGGCTACAGAGCCTCTGAGTCTCTGCAGACCTCTAACAGACCAGACCAGTGGTTGGTCCACACCGAGCCACTCTGTCTGTGAGCGACCATGCAGCTTTTGGATTAAAGATATCCAATGATTGACTGATATCCACAAATAAACTCCATCAATCCCCCTCATTGATCACTGTGGCTGCTCTGATCAAGGCTTCCTGAGCAGTTTAGGAGCTTAAACAGTGGCCAAATATCCACTTCTATAGTCTCCAACTGGAGGAGATGCAGCATCATTCAACCCTGATGACCAGCTATAGTGGAGCAGATAGACAAATGTTGGTTGATTGTGGATAAATGTTTGATTAAAACAAAGAGACAAAACATTAAGCATAACAAACACGTTCTGTGCAGATACATGAAACGATTAATATAGATTAAAAATGAATGATATTTAATTGTGATTAATCTAAATGAATCCACAGCAATGTATAGTTAAGCTGATTCATACATAATATATACATAAGTATATTTAATATATTTAGTTTCATTCATTCATCAAGGTTCGTTAACTTCCTAAAGCAGCTAGGATCTGACTGTTTGATGATGATAAGAGAGTCTGATGGGACGATCTTTGCTCTCTCTCAAGTCACTGTTGGTTTTGGTCTTTTCGTTGTCGTTCATCAGAATCTATAAGCGATCAGCACTAAAACCCAGTGTGACTGTGTCAGGGTGAGTGCATACCTGATCTGCAGGTCCATGATGACCTGCCTCTTGTCCACGTTCTCAGTATAAACTTTCACCCCGTTCACCCTGAGTGGCTGCAGAAACATAAGGACATGACAAGACAGGCACAGGTGAGCAGAAACCTCAGAAACCTTTCAGATCAGCTGCTGAGTAACTACAGGTGATGCTCTGCCCTATAAAATAAGATAGTCCTTCATTTGTCCCACAAACAGTGTTACATGTGGTTCAAGCAAGAAAAGAAAAGACAAAAGGAGGCGATGCTGCTCAGGTTGTATCTGTTATAGTAGTGGGGAAGAGGATGTGTTTACTCTTCCTCCCTTTAACACATGCTGCAGATTAGTTTTGTGCCTCGTAGTCCCTGTGCGTTCTCATCTCACAGGTATCCATGGATCCAGTCTACCTGGTGGAGTAGTGGTTGTGCAGACCAGACAGGCTTCATCTTCTGGTTCTGAGCGACGTGGTGGTGACGAGGTCATCCTGCGGAGGTTTCTCCTGTTTGGTGTGGTGGAGTGGAAGACGTGCTGCTCAGGCTTCTTCTGGTTGGCGTGGTGGAGAGAGGAAGACATGCTGCCCAGGCTTCTTCTGGTTGGTGTGGTGGAGAGGAAGACGTGCTGCCCAGGCTTCTTCTGGTTGGCGTGGTGGAGAGGAAGACGTGCTGCCCAGGCTTCTTCTGGTTGGTGTGGTGGAGAGGAAGACGTGCTGCCCAGGCTTCTTCTGGTTGGCGTGGTGGAGAGGAAGACGTGCTGCACAGGTTTCTTCTGGTTGGCGTGGTGGAGAGGAAGACGTGCTGCCCAGGCTTCTTCTGGTTGGTGTGGTGGAGAGGAAGACGTGCTGCCCAGGCTTCTTCTGGTTGGCGTGGTGGAGAGGAAGACGTGCTGCACAGGCTTCTTCTGGTTGGCGTGGTGGAGAGGAAGACGTGCTGCACAGGCTTCTTCTGGTTGGCGTGGTGGAGAGGAAGACGTGCTGCCCAGGCCTCTCCTGTTTGCTGTGGTGGAGAGGAAGACGTGCTGCCCAGGCTTCTTCTGGTTGGTGTGGTGGAGAGGAGGACGTGCTGCCCAGGCTTCTTCTGGTTGGTGTGGTGGAGAGGAAGACGTGCTTCTCATCCATCGTTGATAGCTTGATGATGCTCTTCATCCCCTTGGACACTCTCATATAATTCTATATATACACACTGTATGTTAGCTGTTGTTATATTGAGTTGGACATTTCCATACAATTTTGTATGTAGTGTTAATGTGTTTTCATTGTTGTTATTCTGTACACATGGCATCTATTGCACGTCTGTCCATCCTGAAGAGGGATCCCTCCTCTGTCGCTCTTCCTGAGGTTTCTTCCGTTTCTTTTTCCCCGTTAAAAGTTTTTTTTTGGGTAGTTTTTCCTTTGACGATGTGTAGGTCATTTGTAAAGGACAGAGGGTGTCATATCCTGTACAGATCGTAAAGCCCAATGGGGCAAATTCATAATTTGTGATATTGGGCTATACAAATAAACATGACTTGACTTGACTTGACAAAAGACAAACAGAAGAGGAACAAAATGGAGACAGAGTAGAAAGTCAGTTCATGCCATTCAAGGAAGTTCAACAGCAACAAAGAGGACAAAAATAGATACTCACCAAAATAAAAGATGGGAACACCTACACTGAGACAGAAGCTGTGAACACCTACATCATTGCTCTGCATGTTCTCACCCATTCAGTACAAACAACTAATGCTTTTTCAAAATAGTACTTCACTATTTCATTTGTTTGCTTTTACTGTTGTCACTGTCTACAACAGAGCAGTACAGGAAACAGTTGCTCGAGTGCAGCTACTGGGACAGAGGAGTACTCCATGGATTAGGCTGTTTCTGAAACTGGCTGCCTTGACCTCTGACCTCCAGATATATGTATACATGTATGCATATCTTGTACAGTTTAGTGCATGCAGTACAAATTATACCCAGTCACTTTAAGCTCTAACTTGGCCGCTTACAGTGTTCTTATCTTCTTATAGTGTTTTTTTACATTGGTATACTGTTGGTTTTTGCACTATATTGCATTTTTTGCACTATTCTGCACTAAATATACTTTGGCAACTGTTGTGCAAGAATTTCCTTCAGGATAAATTAAGTTTATCTTAAAGTTCATCTTATCTTATCTTAGCTTATCTTAAGTTTTACCTATTCTGCAAATGGTGCATTTGTATGATTCTACGCACTGGAGTTTTCAAACATTCTTGAAATTGCAAAAACTGATTAAAGAAAAAAAAAAAAAAAAAATATATATATATATGTATATATATATATATATATATATATATATATATATATATATATATATAAAAACAACACAGCTGATACTCATGTGGATCCAAGGAGCCCAGTTACACTCGTGTGTTGTGATGTCAGTCCCCATAGTAATTTCAGTACATTTCACTGTAGTGAAAGCGCCTCATCACCTTGTCGCCCATGTCGATCTTGGTGAAGCAGAAGGAGCTGAGATGAGGGGTGGCGCCCTTCACCGCCGGCTCGATGGTCTCTCTGAACAGCTTGTCCACAAACTGACAGATGAACGGCCACATCTGCTTGACCGTCTGGGAGAAACACAGAGAAAGAAGGAGAGAAACAGTGAAGAAAAATGGATTTAAGATGAAGAGGAGCATCTGATTCTGCAGCACAGTCCAACCTTGCTGTTAACCTGTTTATGTACATTTGGTTGTTACACTGTATTGATGATATTTATAGTTTATCTTTCACTCTATATACCTGCACTCTTTGCTGCACAACTAAATACTTAATAAAATAATGATCATAGTAATAATTAAAAAAACTTACTGAGGCATCTCTATTTAGCAGTGTTCTATATTCTATATTTATATTTTTTTGTATTTTATATTTTCATTTTAATTTCCTTATTTATGTGTGTCCTAAGCTGAGAGAAAATTTCGTTATGCGTGCATAATGACAATAAAGAATCTTCAATCTTCAAAAAAAGCTAATTTCTTGAAGAAATAATCCTTACACTTTGAGCAGAAATCTGTCTTATGTTACGTTAAAAAGAGAAACAAGCAGACGACGTGGATTCACTGTGGCAGGTTTGGATCTGGTTTCCTGTCCATCATCAACATCCATTAAGCTGCTACTGGAAGTGCACCTGGATGTTTCCTGTAAGTGATGCTCTCTCTACCTCTCTACTGGGTCCACATTCACATCCTATTTATACCTCTACCTGTGTGCCCCTGCTAGCTGACAGGCTAACAGCGCCTGGTGCAGAGCCAAAGAGTGGGCGAGAGGAGAGAGAGCTGAAGAGTGTCCTACCTTATTGAGCCACTCCACTCTCTCCACATCTGGAAAATGGACCTGGATGAAGAGACAGAAAAGCACGAGTCAGAAATGTGGTGATAACGTATGCAGAATCCACATCAATGGCCCACGTTTTAGGTGAAACTGTGATGCTGTTTCATTCTGCAGTGATTTACAGTTTACAATAATTACTACAATCTGTAGGGTCAGTTCAGCTGAAACACCAGCTGATGCTGTGATCCACTTTGAAAAGAACTGGGTTGCAAACTTTAATCAGATTCCCAGACTTTCTCTTTCTAGAAGGCTCTTCTGAAAGGCTACACTGCCTCAGAACTCAATGAGCAGCTATTTTACAGGTTCATCTGTCATTCACATACAGAGAGAAGCAAGGAGTGACAGGAAGTAGTACAGTATACTAGTTCCTTACATCATGTATGCAACATACCTTTCCTTTCATGAGATGACAAATACTTGCCAGTTTATTAGGTACACCTAGCTGCTGCAAAATGCACGTACAAATACATAACAGTGTCATGTTCCACCCCATTTATATCAATGTAGGACAGGAGGCTAAATATCTGTATAACACAATTAAATCTCTGTGTAAAGCCCACTGCAAGAGAAATTCTTTGTTTTGTCTCTTTGGTAGAGCACACATACCTGGAGATCACAAATAAAGAAAGATGTGATGGTAAGTTAAAAAAAAAAATAGCCAGCCAAAAAATAGATCTTCAATAAATCTTTGTTTGGTTTCAGCTCTATTTTCATATTTGTAATATCCTGAGCGTCTGTGCTAGCAGTCCTGTGAGGCTTTGATCTGCATGCTAACACATCTGGCTACGAAGCCACAGTGGGAAACAGTCTGACAGGAGTGTCAGTGCAGCAGCATCAAAGCTGCTGTGGAGCACTGGGAGATCACCAACACACTGGGAGGACTCAGCTGAAACATTCAGGCCGCATGCAGACGAACATAAACCCTCACTGACAACATGTGAACACAATGCTTTTGAACACAGACTGAGTTCAGGAAAAGTTACCAATAAATGTGTGTACAAGTGTGTCCTGCAAAATGAAGACATCCACAGCAGATCCATCATGAATTATTATAAATTATAATGATAAAAAAAATTGAAATGACATCTTCAAGACAGATAGATGCTTAAGTAAGCTTAAGAGTCTTCAATCATCGTTAACTCTGAACCTCTACTGGAGGTGCTGCAGGTAGAGCACAAATGTCTTACTGTAGTGTTTTATAACATTATTGTTATATTGCAATATATTGTGATATTCTACATGGATAAATGAGAAATTTAAAATGCAGCTTAAAATACAAGTTGTATATACAGTATGTACATATATATGTTTACATACATATACATGCAGTATTATATATGTCCATATATACATACAGTATTTATATATGTACATATATACATACAGTATTATGTACATATACAGTATTTATATGTATGTACATATTTATGTACAGTATATACTTATACACATATATACATATATTAGGGCTGTCAAAGTTACCAGATTAATGTGTGTTTTTTTAAAATTTATTTATTTATTTATTTTTTTATTTCAATTTTTATTTCAATGTGGGGAAGTTGCTCTGGATTTACAATTGACCCAAACCTTGACTGTTTTTTGGGGGAAAAAAACAATACTAAGAAATTAAAAATCAATATTACACCAGAAGAAAAAGTATTGTGATATATTGTCGATTCAATCTTTTTTCCCCCACCCACCACAAGGTGTTAGAGCAGAGATGTAACAGATCGTTTGTTATAAACTCAGAACAATGTAAAGGAGTTGAAAGAGCAGAGACAGAGGAGTCATCTGTCCTGTAGAGCAGACAGCTGCAGAAAAACAGAGTTAGGGTGCAGAGCAGAGGCTGAAACACTACGTAGGTACAGAATGAAGGAAATGAAGCCAAAGAGCAAATGAATGACAGTCATTCCCATGATGTAAACAGGAAATAACACTAACGAACAACATGACTCAGTGTTAGAGACCAAACTGGAGAAAAATGCTGCAGTGAACGGAGATAATAGAGAATCCCTTATCCCATGATGCTCAACACTGCACACAACAGAGTGACAGAGCAAAGAAACTGATTCATTTCCTCAATAAAACTGGGACCATTTCTCTCTTCTTAAAGCAACAACAGCACTGCATTTTTCTGAAGAAGCACAAAGGTTTTTTAAGGACATGTGTTTCCATGGAGTATGAAAGCTTTTAGCTCTGCTGCAGTGGACCAACTGACCCCTGCTTCAACAACACCCAGTGGCTAACAACGCTGAAACGCTGCATCAAAGCCTCTAGACACCAATAATCTTCTCAGCCAGGGACTCAAAACAAATTTGGTACAAACTTACTCAAACCAAAATGTGGCACCTACTTATTCTACAGTGTAAAACTGTCAGACTGACTGACTACAGGAAACAAGTGAAATTCAAACACAAGAGCTGTAGTTTTGCTGCTCAGACTTGTAGCTTTGTTAGCTGAAGCTAAAGATGTTCTAACCCTGTTTGTTGCCTAAACCTAGAAATTCAGAAATAACCTAAACCTAATCAAAAAAATCCCTAACCCCGTACATCAATACTCCAGAGGCAGTGACATCATCTGTGATGTGTTTTTTTTTTCCTGGTTTCCACAGGGGCCACTGCTGCTGTATGAAGGGACACTGCAGGCCAATGTGGTAAATTTAAATGTGTGTGAGTGTGTTTCTCAGTGGTGGGTGAGGCTCACAGTACCACTACTATGTCACAGCTGTTTGGAAATCCTAGCATCTCTTTCCAGCCACACCCTAGAATAATGCATGTGACTGTGTGTCTGAGAGACGGGTGGGGGTGGTGAAGATGAACAAATCTGGAATAATTGAAACTGCAACTGACAAACTGAGAGAGGTCCCTGTCACCAGTTTGCCTCGTCACTGCCTGCTGAATTAAAAAGCAACCTCAGCCTCCGATGAAAAGCTTCTCAACCAGCTCGATCAGCTTCTCCTCAAACTGCAGCCGGCGTTGAAAGGACCAGAAACTGGAGACTTATGTGACGAGACGGCTGCTTCGTGCTGACGTCTATATTTAGGCTCAGAGAGGGAGAAGCTGTGCAGGATGTGAGCATAGAGGCAGATCTGATGCTAAAAAAGATTTCTAAAGTTCAGAAACAGCAACAGTGAGTGAGTGTGTAGTTAGCTGCAGCTGCTTCCTGCATACCCCTATTCACACTTAAAGCTCGAACCTGCAGCATGATGATTACATCACTCTAAAATAAAATAACAATATAATAATAATAATAATCCACATACAGAATGTAATAAAAAAATGGTGGCATATCTTGCTTTCACCTTGCCTCTTCACTCCACCGATAAAAAATATAAATCTAATAATATCTAATAATATAATAATATCTTGATAATGTTTCTAGATTTAGAAATATTTAGGATCATTGTGCTTTGTTTGTTTATTTAGTGAAGTTTAATTAGAAGACAAAAAAGATTTGTTTCTTTTAATTTATGACATATTTTCAATACTTCGTTTTAATAATCAATTATTGTGGTTTGTTGACTTACTAAACCTTGTGGCTGAATGATTAAGACATATGAAGCTAAAATACTAATGTGAGGTTTAAGTGTGTTATTGATAACAGAATTTGAATTAAAGCTGATGCACAATATTTCCTTTTAAATATATCTAAAAATAAGAATAATAAATAAAAAAAAAAATCTTGTTGTCAGTGATTTTTAAAATTATAAATAAAACGCACAAACATGTTTTTTCGCTGGAACTACAATGACTGTGGCCCCAGATTAAGGTGTATTCTTCTATACAGACAACACAATCCTGTTTTTAATCTTTGGCGACATCATTTTATTGGCAAGCAAAAGACGTCATAAAGCGATCTTCAAACTGCTCATGCTGTGAGGCCACGGCTGAATGTTGTGTCATCCAGTGTGCTGCCACAACATGTTGTGTTTTTGTTGTGTTTTCACTAAAAGCCCTGCGACAAGCTAAATTTCTATCGAGGCACAACGTAGTTTGAATACATTTGAATGGAAAGTGAATATCTGGCAGCATCAATCTCTTCTCCCCTCTCAGGTTGGATGTTGACTTCCTGCATAACTGCTGAAAACTCAGTGTCTGTGGCTGAATTTAAGATAAGAGGTAAGATAATCCTTTATTAGTGCCATGAATGAGGAAATTTGGAGCAGCAATGTGGATTGAGCAACAATACAAGATGCTAGAGACAACTTACTGCACTCATGTGATAAGGCACTCTTGTCATGTCGTGCAGTATTCACGGTGACACTTGAGAGACATGTTGTGTGGAAAAGTCTGCTAGCTACAGTACTGCTCAGTGCTGACGTGCTAGCTGTCTGGCTGCAAACTGTTGAACGGATTTCCTGAACGGAGACGAGTCTCATCTCTATGTCTCATTGAGACTCTGCTCCGTTCAGGAAATCCCTTCCACAGTTTGCAGCCAGTGAGCTGACCAGCCAGCAGGGGTCACTGTGGAGTCATTTCAGCACACAACATTAAAGCACAGACAACTCATGGGTCGCAAATTTCCGCAGGTTGGATTCAAAATTTCTGATCCGTGAATTATGTTGGTGTCGGAACCCAATACTAATACTGGATCAGATTGGTACTATCCCGACTAAACACTTCAGCTATTGACAAACCCAACATCCTGAATGTGACATAGACTGAGTTACAGACCGAGTAATAGAGAGAGATATAGACTGAGTTACAGACCGAGTAATAGAGAGAGATATAGACTGAGTTACAGACCGAGTAATAGAGAGAGATATAGACTGAGTAATAGACTGAGTGATAGACTGAGTTACAGACTGAGTGATAGACTGAGTGATAGACTGAGTGATAGACTGAGTTACAGACTGAGTGATAGACTGAGTTACAGACTGAGTTACAGACTGAGTGATAGACTGAGTTACAGACTGAGTTACAGACTGAGTGATAGACTGAGTTACAGACTGAGTTATAGACTGAGTTACAGACTGAGTGATAGACTGAGTTACAGACTGAGTTACAGACTGAGTGATAGACTGAGTTACAGACTGAGTTATAGACTGAGTGATAGACTGAGTTACAGACTGAGTGATAGACTGAGTTACAGACTGACGTACAGACTGAGTGATAGACTGAGTTACAGACTGAGTTACAGACTGAGTGATAGACTGAGTTACAGACTGAGTTATAGACTGAGTTACAGACTGAGTGATAGACTGAGTTACAGACTGAGTGACAGACAGAGTGATAGACTGAGTTATAGACTGAGTTACAGACTGAGTGATAGACTGAGTTACAGACTGAGTGATAGACTGAGTTACAGACTGAGTAAAAGACTGAGTTACAGACTGAGTAATAGACTGAGTTACAGACTGAGTTATAGACTGAGTGATAGACTGAGTTACAGACTGAGTGATAGACTAAGTAATAGACTGAGTTACAGACTGAGTTACAGACTGAGTAATAGACTGAGTTACAGACTGAGTAATAGACTGAGTTACAGACTGAGTTACAGACTGAGTAATAGACTGAGTTACAGACTGAGTTACAGACTGAGTTACAGAGTGAGTGAAAGACTGAGTTATAGACTGACTTACAGACTGAGTAATAGACTGAGTTACAGACTGAGTGATAGACTGAGTAATAGACTGAGTTACAGACTGAGTTACAGACTGAGTGATAGACTGAGTTATAGACTGAGTAATAGAGAGAGATATAGACTGAGTTACAGACCGAGTAATAGAGAGAGATATAGACTGAGTTACAGACCGAGTAATAGAGAGAGATATAGACTGAGTTACAGACCGAGTAATAGAGAGAGATATAGACTGAGTTACAGACTGAGTGATAGACTGAGTTACAGACTGAGTTACAGACTGAGTTACAGACTGAGTGATAGACTGAGTGATAGACTGAGTTACAGACTGAGTTACAGACTGAGTTACAGACTGAGTGATAGACTGAGTTACAGACTGAGTTACAGACTGAGTGATAGACTGAGTTACAGACTGAGTTACAGACTGAGTGATAGACTGAGTAATAGACTGACTTACAGACCGAGTAATAGAGAGAGATATAGACTGAGTTACAGACTGAATTACAGACTGAGTGATAGACTGAGTGATAGACTGAGTTACAGACTGAGTAATCGACTGAGTTACAGACTGAGTGATAGACTGAGTGATAGACTGAGTTACAGACTGAGTAATAGACTGAGTTACAGACTGAGTTACAGACTGAGTGATAGACTGAGTTACAGACTGAGTGATAGACTGAGTTACAGACTGAGTTACAGACTGAGTAATAGAGAGAGATATAGACTGAGTTACAGACTGAGTTACAGACTGAGTAATAGAGAGAGATATAGACTGAGTTACAGACTGAGTTACAGACCGAGTAATAAAGAGAGATATAGACTGAGTTACAGACCGAGTAATAGAGAGAGATATAGACTGAGTTACAGACTGAGTTACAGACTGAGTGATAGACTGAGTTACAGACTGAGTTACAGACTGAGTGATAGACTGAGTTACAGACTGAGTTACAGACTGAGTGATAGACTGAGTTACAGACTGAGTTACAGACTGAGTGATAGACTGAGTGATAGACTGAGTTACAGACTGAGTAATAGACTGACTTACAGACTGAGTAATAGACTGAGTTACAGACCGAGTAATAGAGAGAGATATAGACTGAGTTACAGACTGAGTGATAGACTGAGTGATAGACTGAGTTACAGACTGAGTAATAGACTGAGTTACAGACCGAGTAATAGAGAGAGATATAGACTGAGTTACAGACTGAGAGATAGACTGAGTGATAGACTGAGTTACAGACTGAGTGATAGACTGAGTGATAGACTGAGTTACAGACTGAGTTACAGACTGAGTGATAGACTGAGTTACAGACTGAGTTATAGACTGAGTTACAGACTGAGTGATAGACTGAGTTACAGACTGAGTGATAGACTGAGTAATAGACTGAGTTACAGACTGAGTTACAGACTGAGTAATAGACTGAGTAATAGACTGAGTTACAGACTGAGTAATAGAGAGAGATATAGACTGAGTTACAGACTGAGTAATAGAGAGAGATATAGACTGAGTTACAGACCGAGTAATAGAGAGAGATATAGACTGAGTTACAGACCGAGTAATAGAGAGAGATATAGACTGAGTTACAGACCGAGTAATAGAGAGAGATATAGACTGAGTAATAGACTGAGTGATAGACTGAGTTACAGACTGAGTTACAGACTGAGTAATAGACTGAGTTACAGACCGAGTAATAGAGAGAGATATAGACTGAGTTACAGACTGAGTAATAGACTGAGTTACAGACTGAGTAATAGACTGAGTAATAGACTGAGTTACAGACTGAGTTACAGACTGAGTAATAGACTGAGTTACAGACTGAGTTACAGAGTGAGTGAAAGACTGAGTTATAGACTGACTTACAGACTGAGTGATAGACTGAGTTACAGACTGAGTGATAGACTGAGTAATAGACTGAGTTACAGACTGAGTTACAGACTGAGTGATAGACTGAGTTATAGACTGAGTAATAGAGAGAGATATAGACTGAGTTACAGACCGAGTAATAGAGAGAGATATAGACTGAGTTACAGACCGAGTAATAGAGAGAGATATAGACTGAGTTACAGACCGAGTAATAGAGAGAGATATAGACTGAGTTACAGACTGAGTGATAGACTGAGTTACAGACTGAGTTACAGACTGAGTTACAGACTGAGTGATAGACTGAGTGATAGACTGAGTTACAGACTGAGTTACAGACTGAGTGATAGACTGAGTTACAGACTGAGTTACAGACTGAGTGATAGACTGAGTTACAGACTGAGTTACAGACTGAGTGATAGACTGAGTAATAGACTGACTTACAGACCGAGTAATAGAGAGAGATATAGACTGAGTTACAGACTGAATTACAGACTGAGTGATAGACTGAGTGATAGACTGAGTTACAGACTGAGTAATCGACTGAGTTACAGACTGAGTGATAGACTGAGTGATAGACTGAGTTACAGACTGAGTAATAGACTGAGTTACAGACTGAGTTACAGACTGAGTGATAGACTGAGTTACAGACTGAGTGATAGACTGAGTTACAGACTGAGTAATAGAGAGAGATATAGACTGAGTTACAGACTGAGTTACAGACTGAGTAATAGAGAGAGATATAGACTGAGTTACAGACTGAGTTACAGACCGAGTAATAAAGAGAGATATAGACTGAGTTACAGACCGAGTAATAGAGAGAGATATAGACTGAGTTACAGACTGAGTGATAGACTGAGTTACAGACTGAGTTACAGACTGAGTGATAGACTGAGTTACAGACTGAGTTACAGACTGAGTTACAGACTGAGTGATAGACTGAGTTACAGACTGAGTGATAGACTGAGTTACAGACTGAGTTACAGACTGAGTTACAGACTGAGTGATAGACTGAGTTACAGACTGAGTGATAGACTGAGTTACAGACTGAGTTACAGACTGAGTTACAGACTGAGTGATAGACTGAGTTACAGACTGAGTTACAGACTGAGTGATAGACTGAGTTACAGACTGAGTTACAGACTGAGTGATAGACTGAGTGATAGACTGAGTTACAGACTGAGTAATAGACTGACTTACAGACTGAGTAATAGACTGAGTTACAGACCGAGTAATAGAGAGAGATATAGACTGAGTTACAGACTGAGTGATAGACTGAGTGATAGACTGAGTTACAGACTGAGTAATAGACTGAGTTACAGACCGAGTAATAGAGAGAGATATAGACTGAGTTACAGACTGAGAGATAGACTGAGTGATAGACTGAGTTACAGACTGAGTGATAGACTGAGTGATAGACTGAGTTACAGACTGAGTTACAGACTGAGTGATAGACTGAGTTACAGACTGAGTTATAGACTGAGTTACAGACTGAGTGATAGACTGAGTTACAGACTGAGTGATAGACTGAGTAATAGACTGAGTTACAGACTGAGTGATAGACTGAGTAATAGACTGAGTTACAGACTGAGTTACAGACTGAGTAATAGAGAGAGATATAGACTGAGTTACAGACTGAGTAATAGAGAGAGATATAGACTGAGTTACAGACCGAGTAATAGAGAGAGATATAGACTGAGTTACAGACCGAGTAATAGAGAGAGATATAGACTGAGTTACAGACCGAGTAATAGAGAGAGATATAGACTGAGTTACAGACCGAGTAATAGAGAGAGATATAGACTGAGTTACAGACTGAGTGATAGACTGAGTTACAGACTGAGTGATAGACTGAGTTACAGACTGAGTTACAGACTGAGTAATAGACTGAGTTACAGACTGAGTTACAGACTGAGTGATAGACTGAGTGATAGACTGAGTTACAGAGTGAGTGAAAGACTGAGTTACAGACTGAGTTACAGACTGAGTGATAGACTGAGTTACAGACTGAGTGATAGACTGAGTAATAGACTGAGTTACAGACTGAGTTACAGACTGAGTGATAGACTGAGTTACAGACTGAGTTACAGACTGAGTTACAGACTGAGTGATAGACTGAGTGATAGACTGAGTTACAGAGTGAGTGAAAGACTGAGTTACAGACTGAGTTACAGACTGAGTGATAGACTGAGTTACAGACTGAGTGATAGACTGAGTAATAGACTGAGTTACAGACTGAGTTACAGACTGAGTGATAGACTGAGTTACAGACTGAGTTACAGACTGAGTGATAGACTGAGTGATAGACTGAGTTACAGACTGAGTTACAGACTGAGTGATAGACTGAGTTACAGACTGAGTAATAGACTGAGTTACAGACTGAGTAATAGACTGAGTTACAGACCGAGTAATAGAGAGAGATATAGACTGAGTTACAGACTGAGTGATAGACTGAGTTACAGACTGAGTAGTAGACTGAGTTACAGACCGAGTAATAGAGAGAGATATAGACTGAGTTACAGACTGAGAGATAGACTGAGTGATAGACTGAGTTACAGACTGAGTGATAGACTGAGTGATAGACTGAGTTACAGACTGAGTTACAGACTGAGTAATAGACTGAGTTACAGACTGAGTTACAGACCGAGTAATAGAGAGAGATATAGACTGAGTAATAGACTGAGTGATAGACTGAGTTACAGACTGAGTGATAGACTGAGTGATAGACTGAGTGATAGACTGAGTTACAGACTGAGTGATAGACTGAGTTACAGACTGAGTTACAGACTGAGTAATAGACTGAGTTACAGACTGAGTTACAGACTGAGTAATAGACTGAGTTACAGAGTGAGTTACAGACTGAGTGACAGACTGAGTGATAGACTGAGTTACAGACTGAGTAATAGACTGAGTTACAGACTGAGTTACAGACTGAGTAATAGACTGAGTTACAGACTGAGTTACAGACTGAGTGATAGACTGAGTTACAGACTGAGTGATAGACTGAGTGATCGACTGAGTTACAGACTGAGTGATAGACTGAGTGATAGACTGAGTTACAGACTGAGTAATAGACTGAGTTACAGACTGAGTTATAGACTGAGTTACAGACCGAGTAATAGAGAGAGATATAGACTGAGTTACAGACTGAGTGATAGACTGAGTGATAGACTGAGTTACAGACTGAGTTATAGACTGAGTTACAGACTGAGAGATAGACTGAGTGATAGACTGAGTTACAGACTGAGTGATAGACTGAGTGATAGACTGAGTTACAGACTGAGTTACAGACTGAGTGATAGACTGAGTTACAGACTGAGTTATAGACTGAGTTACAGACTGAGTGATAGACTGAGTTACAGACTGAGTGATAGACTGAGTAATAGACTGAGTTACAGACTGAGTTACAGACTGAGTTATAGACTGAGTTACAGACTGAGTGATAGACTGAGTTTCAGACTGAGTTACAGACTGAGTGATAGACTGAGTTACAGACTGAGTTACAGACTGAGTTATAGACTGAGTTACAGACTGAGTGATAGACTGAGTTTCAGACTGAGTTACAGACTGAGTAATAGACTGAGTTACAGACTGAGTGATAGACTGAGTTACAGACTGAGTGATAGACTGAGTTATAGACTGAGTTACAGACTGAGTGATAGACTGAGTTTCAGACTGAGTTACAGACTGAGTGATAGACTGAGTTACAGACTGAGTGATAGACTGAGTTACAGACTGAGTTACAGACGGAGTAATAGACTGAGTTACAGACTGAGTGATAGACTGAGTGATAGACTGAGTTACAGACTGAGTGATAGACTGAGTTACAGACTGAGTGATAGACTGAGTTACAGACTGAGTTACAGACTGAGTTTCAGACTGAGTTACAGACTGAGTGATAGACTGAGTTTCAGACTGAGTAATAGAATAACAATATTGAATAATAATAATAAAATTGAAGCTGTCCTCAGACTTGGCTCACACAGACACAGGAGCTGCAAATGTGTGTGTTTTTTCCCTTTGGTGAGGGGGGAGGAGAGGTGTGAGATAACTGCCTCAGTAAAGCTGCTTTCACAATGAACGAGCACGGCGCAGGTGCACCGAGAGAAACCCATTCATTGTGTATGTGGTTGCGCCGCACAATGGTGTAGTGGTGTGCTCCACGTAAAGGCGCGTTTGCGCTCTTATAATGTAATAATAATATAATATATTATTTCAACTTGGGCACAGCGCTTGTGGGCACTGCGTGGGCGGATGTTTACACACAAACCCAGCATATAGCAGCACACACACAAACTATCAGAGCTGGTGAGTCCAGCGTCACAGGGAAGGACGGCGTTTTCGAGGTGTAAATACAGCCGCTACATTAACCTCATCGAGTTAAATAGTAAAAATGTACATGTTGAGTGGACATTCTGTCCCAGAGCAAAGAGTTTGTCCACATCTGGTGTAAGCAACTCCAATTTAATGACGCACACTTCTACTAAACTAGTGGCCAAATTTAAACTGTTTACTTTTCTGATGAAGAAAATACTTGAAGTACAGTTGCACCACTTGTGGTCTGTTGAGGTGCAATAAATATTAAAACCTCTGCGCAGGTACCTGTCGTTGCTGTTCTCCTCTCTGCACCTGGCTTGTGAAACCCGCTCTGAAAAAAAATCCAAATTCTTTGACATTTTTTCTGTAAACGTAAACGCAATAGTTACTTTCCCTGGTAACTAGTTACTTTTATGGTGAAGTAACTCAGTTACTAACTCAGTTACTTTTTGGGAGAAGTAATCGTAACTATAACAAATTACTTTTTCAAAGTAATGTGTCCAACACTGGTTACATACTGATTATAGACTGACTGATAGACTGAGTGATAGACTCAGACATAAACTTATTTATAACACTGAGTTACAGACTGTGTGGAGGTGAAAGCCTCTCTGTTCTCCACATAGTTTCCATTCCCTGCTGAGGCACTCAGCCCTGCCCTGTGGCACATCAGTGAACAGGGAAGCCCCACCCATGCATGTCATGGAGTCCACAGAGAGAAGGAGGTGGAAACAGTTACACGGCACTACGCCGTCTTTTAAAAGGCTGACGGCAAAATCAGACTGTTTCAAACCAGACTGGTTTGACGTAAAGTTAACAGGCATAATATGCAATAACGCTGCCAAACCTTTCCTTGTTAATGTGAAATCACTGTTTTTCACTTCTCAACATGTGCAACACTTCTCTCATCTTCACTACATCAGTTGCTCCATTTTCTTCATTTGTGTTCTTCAGCTGGTCTATACACTGTGTGCTTTTAATAATCTTGCACTGGAACTATGGAAATTTCCTTCATTGGTGGGATGAATAAATAATTATCGTATCTTATATAACCTTCAAGAGAAAAAGGTGTAGCTGAGTGTGACTGAATGTTTCCAGCATTGTTCACCCAGACTCATATTGGCCCAGTGCAGCTCTGACATAATACAGCTGATTATTCAAACTGCGAAACAATCAGGCTGTTCTGCTCTGCTCTGCCCTGCCCCCCCCCCAAAAAAAACTGAAAAGTGCACTGACTAGTCTTTCCTGAACTTTAAATTCCATGTAAAAGGGGCAACATGTATGGATGCATTTCCTCTATTAGCCATTGAAATGGAGGATCAGCTTGAATGCTTAAAAATATCACAGGTGTTCAGGTACTTCAATATTTAAGATGAAATACTTTGAGATACTGCACTTTGTCAGACAAAACAAAAAAACTCAAAGACTTTACACTCATTGCATTGTATTTCATAACACTTAGTAGATGCTTCCTATAAATAACTGTGTTTAGATACTAATGGTGTGAATAACAGTGTAAATGGAGCAGACCATTGATTTGCATAACAGTTCTGGCTTTCCTTTGCTCCACCGTCACCTCCTCTGATTAGGTTAATTTGACAAAGGAAACAGAATCAATCCAAAGCCAATTAAACTACTCTAAACTCAGCTACAAGTCATCCGCTTGCTGTTTTATTGCTCCACTATACATATCAGACAAGAGCTGGGGCGTCCTGATCACTCAAATACACCACATAGCCACAATATCCAAAAATAAAATCCAATCTAAACCCTCAAAACCAAAGTGTAGTAACTGCGACAGGTTCCTATGACAACACTCAGTCAAAAGAGTGAGTATGAGACGCTCGAATATCTTGTGTACTTTCACAGGAATGTGGTTTTACTATAACAAGTGGTGGCCTACATCTTGCAGCCCTGTGTCTTGTGTCATGCATTGCTAATTGCATTAAGAGCTTTAAAAGGTTTTGCACGTGTGAGTCTGGCTCTGCTCATCTTTGTCTGTTCCTCACTAACTTTATGATTTTCTGGCTCACATGGATCAAAGTCTTACAGGACACTCGAAGACGGACACACTGAGCTCCAGGAAAACTGAAAAGACAGCGTCTGGTTTCTGTCAAAAAGCACATGTACAGTATGTATGTGAGAGACAAAGACATGATGTGTGATGATTTAAGAGGACAAATGATGGAAAAAGTGTTTGACAGTAGGGCTGCAGCTACACATCATAATCTATAATTAAAATAATTGTTAGTTATGGAAGCTGCATATTGCAGTTTGCATCCAACTGCATCGCATTCCAACAGACTGACAGTTTCATGGTCATTTCTGATTAAAGTGATGTCAACAGGCTAGCATCAAATAGTAAGGGTATTAGCACATAAGAGGAGTGTGTCCACATACAAATGAAGCCGAACTCTGACTGCTTATAATGCTCCTGTCATTTATGTCTGTGTGTATAGATTCAGCCAAATCGTCAGACGTACACAAGTCAAGTTAAGCCAGTTTCATTTGTATAGCCCAACATAACAAATATCCTCAGAGAGCTTTCCAATCTGTACAGGATATGACACCCTCTGTCCTTTACAAACGACCCTCACATCGACTAAGGAAAAACTCCCCAAAAAAACCTTTTAACAGGGAAAAAGAAACGGAAGAAACCTCAGGAAGAGCTACAGAGGAGGGATCCCTCTTCCAGGATGGACAGACAGGAAATAGATGTAGTGTGTTCAGAGTTACAACAATGAAAACACACATACATCAACAGTTAATATATATAAATGAAATGCTGTTGGATAAACAGTGTTTAAAAATGGTTTTAACACCTGAGACACCCCTTTGGTTGTAAACAGACAAGCTATTTTTGCTCTTTAAAGGTTGTCACCATGACACAGCACCTTTTAGGACTCTGCAATATAACTTCAAATACTCCAGCAAAACAACAACGCAACAGGGCTTTATGGATGTGATCTGTTTGTGTCTGACAGCAGTGATGAAACTGTACCATTAGCTCAGGCATTCTTGGCCTGTTGGCTGCAGCCCACACAGCTCACCAAGCCTCATTCTGGGCATATTTACTGAGCCAGCGAGCCACTGGTGATCAGAGTCCCTTTACCTACTCGCAGCTTTGTTTTGTGGAATTTACAGACTCAGTGTGGAGCACTGTGTCCGTACTGTCTGTCACTGTGCAACTGAAGTGAAACTCAAATGAAGTCATGATAATGAGGATAATAGAATTCATTGAAACCACCTGATGAAAATCACACTTGTTGCTTCTTCAGTGTAAAATTTGAAAAATCAATACTCTTCACCACCAGCTCAAATGCATGATAGGAAAATAGAAACAAGCTTTTTTAAAAGCAAATTACTTTGGCAGATCGTTACTATAAATCAGAGATAAGAGTCTTCTCTGAAAGTGATTTTTTTTTTTACCTGTCTGTGAAAAGAAAAGCATTTTATTTGTTCTATAAAATGTCAGAAAATGCAGCTCAGTGTTTCCCAAAGCTCAAGACGACATCCTCTAGTGTATCACAGATATTCAGTTTACAGTCATGGAGGAGGAACGAAACCGAAAATAGACATTTTTATACTCAAACCAATTAACTGATGATGAAAACAGTTGACAACTAATCGATTAATAATTGCAGCTCCGCAGGAAGTGCTGCAAAGAATTATATATATATATACGTATATATATACGTATATACACGTATATACGTATATATATATATACACGTGTATATATATACGTATATACGTGTATATACGTATATATATACACACACACACACACACACACAGGGTATTGATTTCATAGGAAGACTCGCCAAGCATTTTAAAATAATTTTTTTTTACAGACTAAACAATTACACTTCAGTACAGGTAATATCCATAGGCTCCTAAGTATTTTAATTATTTTGTGATGATGAGTCAGTGATTTTGTGTCGGCCTGTTATCTTTGAGTTTTGAGGTTAGTGTGACAGAGTTGAACCAGATATGACAAACATCTGAGTGTCTTCCAGGGGTCAAAGGTCACTGCTGATAATCTTTTCACTTTCTCCGTTTCTCTTTGATCAGGCACAACAATGAGCTGTCAATCAGCATTATTCGGTTTATGCATCCAGTTGTGACCATGTTGTAGAGGCTACTGACCAACAGACATGCAGCCTGAAGACAGACGAGCTTGCTGACTCACAGCACAGTGAACATGACGGCTGCACCAGGATTACTGCTGAGCACTGTGTTCCTCAAGGTCTGTGTGATAATGGATATGTATTGATGGGGCTTTTTGTTTGGGTCTGATGGCTTCCTGCCATCCTCCAGCATCATCAGCAGTAAAAGCAAATATTCATGCTGAATCTCAGAGAGAGGGTAGTTCCCAGACACTGGGATCATGAAAACACATTGTCAAGATCCAATTACATCAGATGTTAAAAGAATTGATAGCACCTGAACTGAACTCAGCAGTTTCTAATCAATAACTCACTAGACTACACTGGACAGACATTTTGAATTGCTTTTAAAAGTGTCCCCTTTCTGAAAAAAAAGCTGCACTGGTTCTAGCACTTAGGTCAACATACTGTACTGAGCAAACATGTCTTTAGAAGTGAAGCAGTTATTTATGTTACTAGCCGACAGAGCAGCTGTATTGAATTTCAATAGGTAGTACTAGTGTGCCTAACAAAGTGGCCACTGAGTGTAAGCCCAAGGATTTAGAAACAGAAATATGCCTTTTCCTCATTAGTATGGAAATGTATGGAGCAGTGGTGTCATATCTCAGGGTAAGCTTCTAGAAAACATCCTGAGTGCTGAGCTCTCTCGAGTGACCTTCACTTCACCATACAGCAGATTCATGCAGCCCTATAGCACACATTATGAGACACGTGCATCATCATAAACCATGACCATGAGTTTCCCCGCAGAAATGACGTGTTCGTGGAGTTCAAGAAGCCTGGAGATCATAAATGGAAAGATGCATGACTGAACTGCTCTGCTCTGGAAACTCTTTTAGGAAACCATTGTGGCTCTGCCAACATAAGCCAAAGACAAGATATTTTTAATCTGACAAGCAAACATTACTGGTTCGCTCACATAATATATAGTTCCTCCCAACAGAGTGCCAGCTAAGCTGAGGGCGTGTGGCCCAAGTCAACCTACTGGTTTCCTGTTATGACACGAGGAAACCTGACTGTGCATGGACAGGCAGCCACACCACACAGGTGATGGGTATAGAAAGCTAAAGCAGCTTTGATGTTTGTTCTGTTTTAACGGGTCCTCCAATGCCATCAGATGAGTAACAGGTTTGAAATGATCCAAAAAGCCAGATTAGATCTGGAAGTGATGGACTGCTTGTGTGACCAGAGTCCCTTTAGAAAACTTATCATTAAACTGTAGCAGGGTTGGCCAGCAAAGGCAGTAAATTCTGTGAAAACAACACCAAAAACTCTTAAGCGTCTCTATTTATTGCTGTCTAGGCTTCCCAACAACAGCTTCCATCAATAAAATCGCCAAAAAAAAAAGCAATACAAGACGGTTGAGTGTGTTGAGTCATGGTTTTCAAATGTGTTGTTGTATTAAGATGTGCTTAAGTGTCCAAAGCAGTTTGGTTACCCTCTAACCCAAAGAAGGAAATGACAGGGTTCTCTGAGCCTTTCATTTGATTGGATGTGGGAACATATTCTGAAGATAAAGCAGACAAAACACAGCTACACTTTGGCCCTGACATGGGAATGAAATTACCCCTATCAGCTAGTTTGGCAGGCAAAGAGTCAATGTTGACACCCTGTGCTTGATGCTGGGAGGGGGTGAAGCTTGAGACAGTCAAAGCACAAAGCAGTAATGACGAGACAGCGATAGCACCAGGGATGTGATGCTGGAGGACTCACCCATGGCGGCAGCTCGGTAGTGGGCAGACTTTGCTTCACTGCCTTCTCCTCGTGCTCCAGGAACGCTAAGGCACGGTTTATCCTGTAGTCCTTACTGCCATGGTTTTTCCTCCAATAGAACAACATGGCGAGTCCGATCAGAACCCAGCTAAAGCTGAACTCAAAGTACCCCAAGACATAGATAGGGAAAATGATGGCAAAAGTCTTGCCAAATTTAATCCACATTTGGGTGATGTCTGACAGAGATGACTGAGGCTCATCGGCCAGCTCTTCTGGAGACAGGGGCGGCCCGAGGCTGGAGGCCCCCAGGTTGCTGGGAGCTGCGATGGAGCCGTTCGCCCCGGCACCTGGTCCCACAGAACCCTCCATCCTGTCACTCATTTCCCACCTGGAAAGACATTTTTGGTTAGTGTCTGGTTACACACAGTGACTAAGGAAGGTGTAGCAACAAGGTGCAAGAGTTGTATCTCCATAGGTCAAAGGTCACACAATTGTGGCTCAGACATGCTGGAGTTACACCCTAATGAAACAACATTCAGCATGACAAAGAATCAGCAGCAATGCACTGCTGTCATTTGATTGGCTGAGTGGAGAAAATCTATTAGAAATATTTCTCTTCCTGTGACCCAGAGAGCCTCCAGATAAGTGACTGCTGAAAAATCTTAAAACTTTAATTTATCTAAATTATTAGTGTATAAAAATAGGATAGCACAGTGTGTGTGTAGTTAAATTCCTTCCCCAGAGGCTCCATGTTACAGTAGTTCCCCTTCAACAGGTAGGCAGTTCATAAATATACCCAAACTAATCCATGTGAGATCAATGATTACGGTATTATTTTATCTGTTTAATATATTTTAATTCCATTCGTTTAGTCTTTTAATATCACAGCCTATACGGCATGTAGCATGACGACGAGGCTTTACGAAACTCTTTTACAAAAAGGTTATCTTTCTTTCACCCTAATACCTTAGAAGGGAGGCAACTTCAGAGGTTGGAAATCAATATGTCTAGACTTTAAACCTTCATGCTATGCACCCAAAACCTCCACACACTGTCTTTTAACTTTTTAAAGTTATTAAACCTTTGCTCCCGCAATCTCCCTCAACCATAGCACACCGTTTGGCTACGTCAAGAGTGAAGCAGTTTTATCAGAGCGGAGGTTTTACTGAATTACGTGTTGTTTGGTTTTGTTTTATGTAAGCCGAATGGAAAAGCGTCGACTACTAAATCAGAAACGTCCTCAAGCAGACAGTAATGATGCGTTCACTATTCCCAGTAAGCACATCAACTCTTAAATGCCAGATTTTTGAACGTAGTCAGTCGTGACGTTCTCTCCATAAAGTGACGCGTATAAGAGCGTCACCAAGCACTGCGAAGACCAAACACTGGCGGAAAACAGCAACTTCTTCACTCACCTGAATCCGCCTGCGACATTCGCTCTTCCCTGAAAAAATCGCTAAATTCGCTCCAGCAGCTCAGCCCACAGCATACCGAGAGGAGACACTCAGACAGCCGCGGCTCCCCTCCAGCACATCAGGGGCGGACGGTCCCAAAGCCTGCCTGCAGGAAACTGTCACCGCGGAAAAGAGGTCAGCCTCCAACAGGGAGGGAGCTTCAAAACAGCAACACCGCAGCGGCCCTGGGCGCCATCTTGTGGACAGGAAGTGAGCTACGAGAATACTCAGTCGTCCAAATAGCCTACTCCTGATCAAAATGTTCAGACCAGTTGAAAATTGCAAGAATTTACATTTTGCACTGTTGGATCTTGAGAAGGTTCTAAGGAGTGCTTCAAAATGCAAAAAGAAGAAATGGGAGTGAAACAAAAAAAAATGAGTAAGCAATTTATTGCAAACAACCATGAAAGTGAAATAGGCTGTTCATCAGCTGATCAAATGTTTTTGACCACAGGCTTTAAAAGCCTAAATCAATTCATTGTCAGTGTTTTTCATCTGGTATCCACACTGTCATGACCTCCTGATGGCAAAGGCAATAAAGCTTTCTCTCTTTGAATGCATCAGCAAGGCCTCTCGCAGCGTGTCATTGCTGCTGAGGTTGGGCGCAGTAAGACAGTCATTTTAAACTTCTTAAAAGATCCTGAGGGCTAAGGAACAAAAAAGTCAGGTGGTAAACCCAAAAACTATTTCACTGGCCCTGAGCTGGAGGATCGGTAAAGACACGGGACGATCCTCGGCCCAAATTAAGCTTGTCACTGGTGCCAAATGCAGTCAGATGGCATCTGAGAGAAGGGTTTTAAGAAGATAAAACATCTTCAAAGGCCTCGTCTCCTTCAACGGCACAAAATTACCCGTTTGGAGTTTGCAGGAGAGCACCAAACCGTGAAGCTCCATTGTTCCTTCAATGGAACAATGGAGCTTCAGGTTGTGCAGAGGGTCAAACGGCAGCTGGCTATGTGGCGATGTTACAGGGGGCTGAAGGCCATCGTCTGTGTGCTAATGACTGCTTTTTTCAACAGGACAACGCTGCAGCCTGACAAAGGACTTCTTCCAGAGAAATAACATCACTCTTTTGAACCATCCTGCATGTTTCCCTGGTCTACATCCAACTGAGAACATTTGGGGTGGGATGAAAAATGGCACCAGTTCCAGACAGTGGATGTCCTCCATGAAGCCATCTTCACCACTTGGAGCAACATTCCCACTATCCTCCTGGAAACACTAGCATCAAGCGTACCGAAAACAATTTTTGAGGTGATTAACAAGAATGGAGCAGCTACTGAGTCCTTTTTTTGAAATTTTTATTTCTGTTTCAGGGGATTTTCAGTTTAATGGTTGTGTAAAATAAATTGTTCACTCAAATTGCACTTGCAATTTTTCAACTGGTCTTAACATTGTGATCAGGAGTTGTATATAGTTTATGTATGAAGAGTATATACTGTGTATGTATAGTGTTGAAGATATTTATTAAAGCAGCAGAGAGCCTCCATCATCATCTCATTCACTTTAACTGGACTCTTTCTTTCTCACTGAGTTCCCTATGCTAGTGATGGACAAGTGAAGCTTCATGAAGTACTTGTGATATTTTTTGACTCCTCTAGATGGCGCTCTTGGTTTACAGAAAAAGGCTAGTGTACCGTAAAATTACTAAATTTCCATTATATCTTTAAACTGAGAGCACCATCTAGAGAAGTCAAAAGCTATCACAAGTGCTTCATGAAGCTTCACTTGTCCATCACTACCCTATGTTTCATGTACAGGAGTGAGGAATTTATACTGAAATTCACAAATAACAATAATTCTCTTTTGGCATTAAAGATCTCATTTTGATAAAAGATCTTGCACCTTGCTGTCATTACCATGTCTGTTATTTGTCATCAAAATACAACAATTACTAATTTGCATGAATTTGCAAATTGTCACTGTTTTATTTTATGTCTTTTACACTTGGTGCAGCACAGTGGTGTAGTGGTTAGCAATGTCGCCTCACAGCAAGAAGGTCCTGGGTTCGGGGCCCGGGGCCTTTCTGTGTGGAGTTTGCATGTTCTCCTCATGTCTGTGTGGGTTCTCTCTGGTACTCCGGCTTCCTCCCACCATCCAAAAACATGCATGGGGATTAGGTTAATTGGTTAATTTAAATTGACCGTAGGTGTGAATGTGAGTGTGAGTGTTTGTCTGTGTCTATGTGTCCTGTGATGAACTGGACACTTGTCCAGGGTGTACCCTGTCTTTCACCCTAAGACAGCTGGGATAGGCTCCAGCCCTCCTGACCCTATGAGAGGATAAGAGGGAGAAGATGGATGATGGATGTTTTTACACTTCATAATCTATGTCATGTCAATTGTCCAAATAGTAATAATAATACATTTTATTTTTTAAAAATTTGATTTTATTTGCCATTAAAATCTATTTATTTTCTGAGTTTTAGTACATAATGTAAATATTTTATTACTTATTCTATTATTTCATTGGTGTTGTTTATTGTTTGTTTACACTGCTGTAGCAAGTGCATTTCCCCCAATGGGCGATGATTAAATAACTATTTTATTCTATTCCATGAAAACTTGGTAAACTTGGTAATCAGCAATACTGCTAAGTTAGGGCAGTGGAGGCAAACCCCATATAATATGGTTATAGTTATAATATAGTTAATAAAGGTGTAATAAAGTAAGAGAGTGGTTTCACCATTCAATCAGGACCAGGTCTTCAGTTATTAGACCTGGTCCAGTATGGTCTAGATGAAGGAAATAAATGCTGAATTGTCCCCTTTTCTATTATTACAGCTTGATTAAAGGTCACAGTTATTATTTTTTTATTTGCATTTAGGGATTTACCGTGATGTCTACTTGTTCAGTTAACTTCAGTTTACTATACTTTCTGTACAGTACAGTATCTAACATCTCTACTGTGAAAGTCCTATTCACACTTCTGTTGGAATAAACTGGTGGAACAGAAGCAACCCTTCTCTAAGGAGAAGGGTTACAACTCTAATATCCCAGATGACATGTGAAAATCACACATGAGCATCATACTGTTTCTGGTGTGGTGAAAAAACAGGTGATTGGTGGACTTGGCCAGTTCCTTACAAATGCGCCATCAGGAGTACAATCCTTTGACCTTTGACCATTTCATCCTCTTTGTTGCCTGTTGTGTTGGGGCTTAATCTACTAGTGACCTCATTGTAATGTAGAGTGCATAAGTAAGCCAGCCAGGTGTTAAAAAGAAACACTGTTCAAGATGTGAAGAGAGAGCATAATGACGTGGAATATGAGGTGGTTCAAAGCAGATTCATATGCACAGAGGCCATTCACCCACTAGATGTCATGGTAGTATTTGAGTATAAATCCAAGGGGGAGAGTGAACTGGTGATGCACTCCTGCAATATTGAAATATGCCATGCAATATGTCAAATTTGTATGGTAAAGAACAACTATCAAATACCTGAATCTATTTAAAAAAAATGTTGAATTCCTTATTAAAAATAAATATAAAAAAAATAAAATAAAATAAAAATAAAATAATATTTTTTTTAATATTAATATGGTATGAATGTTCAAGACAAAGGAAAAGATGATGGAATAAAACAAACATAAGAAAAACTGAACAGAAGATAATAGGTTTGGGTGTTATGATAAACCTCTAATCAAGCTACATGTGACTAGCAGTAAATGTGAAATGAGTGTTTCATAAAAAAAAGCAAGAATAAGGTGTTTGTCCCCGTTTTCTTTCCTTACATGGCACTGCTCCATCCTCCCCCATGCTTCCTTCCACACCCACTGTTTACTATTCAACACATTCCTGAAGGTCGAGTAGATTATTCTCCTCCCACAGTTTCACTGTGCTACATGAAGTGGAGTACTTTTACTGTTCTGAAGGCTGAGGATGCTATTGCAGCATCCGCCACTAGAGGCGCCGTCGCGCCGCACGCAGCTGAGACCTGCACCGTAAGTGAGAAAGAGGAGAAGGAGACAGAGAAGTCCGACGAGAGAAGGAAAGGAAAGGAGAAAAGTTGTGTTGCCACGGACATTGTGTGTGTTGCCTGCAGTGTAATCAGTGTGCGTCCATAGAGAAGTAAGTCACTCTGTTCTGATATGTGCATGTTCATTGCATCTTCTTTGAAGCAGGCGATGTTAATTTAAGTTAGTCTGTGGCGGCTATGCATGATTAGCATAGCAGCGCTAATAGCCAGTAGATGCTAACACTGACGAGTTAAAGGGATATTCCCACAAATTTTCTGCTGTCAGAGTGTCATGGTATCGTTGTGCCATGTTTATTGATCTTATGGTAATTATATTTCCGGACTGGGTGTTATAAGATAATCGTGGTGATTTGTATTAATAGTTGTTGTTCTTTGTTTATTTGCAGAACCACACACGCACACACACACACACACACACACACACACACAAGCACACACATAGACCTACCACCACACATAGCATCAATAAAGCTCCATAAACGGACAGACGACTCTGTGGATTCATTGGGACTAAGTCTTGAGGGGGAACATTATAGACTGCGTTCTAACAGACGTACACTCTGCGATTGCACCCTGGGAAACCCAGTTAAAGCATAACATTGAGCCTCCACCACATATGGTCCTTCGAGCCGGATTGAGTGATTACAGAGTGAAAATGGCTCATGTTCCCCCAAGTGAAGATGTACGTCCACGTTGGAAGACACGCCCACCAAGATGGATGGAAGACTATGATGGCTATGCCCTGCCCAACGCTGTAGGCCACTCTGCGCACCCCACTGCTGCTACTGAGGAGACCGACTGGAGCAGGACCAGAGAGGGATTTGCCGAGATGACACCCCTCATCTTGCGCCGACCACTACACCCTCAGTATCCTACTGAGTGGACAGAGACCTCTCCCAACCCCATTGGAGCTGCAGCACCAGCATATATGAGTACGCCACGGCCGTATCCGGGTCCACATAGATGCGTTGCAGCAGATTCAGGAAGATAACAGGAGGTTGCATCTGATGATGAGGGATATGCGACGCCAGATGGACAGGAGTGGTGCACCCCCCCCTAATTTACAGCCGCCACAGCTGCACCATCAGCCAGAGTCCCACCACCCTGCCAGGGGTGAGAGCACTAGGCTTCCACTGCCGCAACCACCCATCTTACACCCACCACCTGTGACACGTCATCCACCGCCATTAGAATGGGACCACCTGCCATTATCTCCACCCCCTTCGCCAGTACCACCGCCGCCTCCGCCAAAAGAGCCGTATCGCCCACCTGCAGTACAGTGCAGGAATACAGCCGATGATGACTGGCCGCCACCCCCACCACCAGTGGCCGTAGATGACGAAGATGATGAGCCACCAAGGGTCCAGCCTAGACAGTTAGGACGACCGGCTGACCTCGTGGAGGACCTGAGAGAGCGCTTACAGCAGCTGGAAGCGCGACTGTCACCAGCCCCATCTGTGCGATCAGACCCACAGTATGACAGCGTGCTGCCATCTGTTGCACCTCCACAATCTCCACAGCAGCTAGCACCCCCAGCGCCACTGCTGAGCAGCACTGAGCGGACCTACAGAGGCCCAGCACCATCGATCCCCAAGTTCACACGGGGTGATCCAAGAGAGTTCTCCAGACTGATGCTTGCACTAGACAATATCCTTCCCACTGACGCAATGGAGATGTTCAAGTATCAGGTGCTCTGTGACCACCTTAAGTTTGAAGAGGCTCTCCTGATCGCCTACTCCTACAGCAACTCTTCATTCCCCTACTCTGACACAATGGCCTCTTTGACCAAACACTATGGCCAGCCCCACCAGTTATCGCTACAGCGGATTGCAGAACTGATGGAGGAGCCTGCCATCCAAGCTGGTGATACCGTCGCCTTCAGGAGATTTGCTCTGAGGGTCCGAGCTCTAGTCAGGATGCTGGAGCAGCTAGGGGAAGATGGGCTCATTGAGTTAAAGTGCGGCTGTCATGTGGCCAGACTAATGAAGAAGCTCCCCCAGGATCTCCGCGCCGCTTTCCGACGCCACCTTCACTCATGGAAGGCCGGTATCCCGTCATTAATGGACTTCGCAGAGTGGCTCGACTATGAGCTGGAGATCCAAGAGGACGGCGATCGGTTCGAGAAGATAGAAGATGTCAAGAGAGGGAAAGGTGGGCTTAAGGAGGGGTTTGAGAAGGACAAAAGAGCCACTAAGAGGACAATGAATGTGCTGCATGGGACTGCCCAGGACACAACCTCACGCACAGGACAGATTGAGGGTTCAGAGTATCGTGAGACCATAGACAGACCCAAAGCGTACTGTCCATACTGCAGTAATAGTCAGCATTTTCTGGATCAGTGCTTGAACTTCAAACAGTTAACCAAGGAGCAGAAGGTGACCTGGGTGAAGTCCAACGACCGGTGCTGGCGCTGCGGACGGCACCATCAGGCAGCCCAGTGTAAGCTGAAGGTCACATGTAAGTTCTGTAAAGGGAAGCACCTTGAGGCCCTGCACGAAGTGAACCTCCGACCTGGCAGGATTGAACACACTGCAGGGGATGAGACTGGTGCAGATGTGAAATCAGCGACAGACGTCCTGTACCTGGACCGGCGTGCTGGATGCAACCAGGTCCTGTTGAAGGTCAGTAAGGTGCTGCTACGCAATGGTGATCACACTCTAGAGACATACGCTATCCTGGACGATGGCTCAGAGAGATCAGAGATCCTCCTCCAGGAAGCTGTTCAGAAGCTGCACCTTCGGGGAACTCCAGAGAGCCTGACCCTGCGAACAGTTAGAGAGGATACGCGAACAATACATGGCTCATCATTAGCGTTCAAGATTTCCCCATCTGATCAGCCAACTAAGTCATTCACTATCGAGAGAGCCTTCACAGCGGGTGAACTAGGACTGGCTGAACACTCTTACCCAGTCAAAGGACTTCAGCGCCTCAACCTCAAGTCTCTCCCCCTGAAGCCATTCACGGACGTCCATCCACTCCTCCTGATAGGCTCCGACTGTCCGCACCTGGTGACACCTACTGAACCTGTTCGTCTAGGCCCGCCAGGGGCCCCAGCTGCAGTGAAGGCCAGGCTCGGCTGGACACTTCAAGGGCCAGTCAAGTTGCTTAGACGGTGTAACCGCCCACAGCAGTGTCTTTTCGTGTCTAGCATCTCCCCTGCGGCCGACCTCTTCAGCCAGGTAGAGAAGCTCTGGCAGCTGGATACTCTGCCGTACAGGAGTGAGAAATTGGTAACCAGGTCGAGGAGAGACCAAGAAGCCATGAACCTTCTAGAGGCAAAGACTAGAAGAGTGGAGGTGGATGGTGTCCTCCGATACGCCACTCCACTGTTACGGGTGAGAAACATGCCTGTACTCACAGTTCAGCCTGAAGTCGTACTCCCCAGCCTGAGGAGCACAGAGAAGCGCCTGGTTAGAGACCCAGCAAAGGCAGAGGCTTATCAGGCAGAGATTGTTAAGTTGAAAGAAGCAGGCTACACATCCAAAATCAGCTCAGACCAGGTTAAGACGTCCAGAGAGTCGTGGTTTATCCCACATCACCTGGTAACACATAACGGGAAGAACGGTATTGTCTTCAACTGTTCTTACACCCACAGGGATAAGAATCTCAACGAGCTGCTGATACCTGGTCCAAACTTGGGTGCCTCTCTCCTGGGCGTCCTGCTGTGATTCAGGGAACACTCTGTTGCCGTCAGCAGTGACATTAAAGGAATGTTCCACCAAGTGAGGTTGCTGCCCGAAGACCGCCCTCTGTTGCGCTTTCTCTGGCGTGACCTGCAGAGAGACTCTCAGCCTGATGTCGATGAATGGCAGGTCCTGCCATTTGGGACCACCTGTTCCCCTTGCTGTGCCATATACGCTCTCCAGAGGCATGTATATCATCACAGCTACCCAGGAGATGAAGTGCGCCGGTCCATCGAGAATAACTTCTATGTGGACAACTGGTTGCAGAGCTTCCCTACATGAAATATGGCCAAGGACACTGTAGAGCAGCTGAGAGGGCTGTTGCTGGAGGGAGGATTTGAGCTGTGACAATGGGCCAGCAACATACCAGAGGTCGTCGACCATCTTCCCAAAGACATCAGGTCAGACAGCAGTGAACAGTTGTTGAACTACACAGACATGGACCCACAAGAACCCGCTCTGGGGCTGCGTTGGCTATGCCAGTTTGACACGCTGCGGTACAAGTCACGTATGACAGAACATGCTCCCACCACCATGAGGAACATTTATAAGGTATTGGCGAGCCAATACGATCCCAATGGGTTCCTCACGCCATACACCATGAGGGCCTATGTGCTTGTGCAGCAGTTATGGGACAAGAAGCGAGAGTGGGACGACCCGCTGCTGCCAGAGGAGCTGCTCACAGCATGGCAAGATTGGGAGAATGAGGTACCCCATCTGGACAACATCAGACTGCCTCGCTGCTGCCTCACTCCAGCTATGGACCATGCAGCTAATCAGTGGGAAATTCACATCTTCTGCGATGCATCTCAGCGTACTCAGCTCGCCGAAGACGCAGACGGGCATGTGGAGGTGGCATTCCTCACAGCCCGGTCCAGAGTCGCCCCTAAGCGGCAGCTCTCTATGCCATGTTTAGAACTGTGCGCAGCGCTCACTGGAGCCCAGCTGGCAGACATGTTAACCCAAGAGCTCACACTGAAGATATCCAGAGTGGTTATGTCGACTGACTCTACAACCGTTCTTGCTTGGATCCAGTCCGACTCTTGTCGCTTTAAGGTGTTTGCGGGGACCCGCATTGCAGAAATCCGGGAGCTCACTGACATTCAAGCCTGGCGCTATGTTGGGACTTCAGAGTATCCAGCGGATGACCTCACCCGAGGGAAATCACTGCAGGAACTCTCCGGCGAGAACCGTTGGACCCATGCACCCCCACTCCTGCAGCTACCATCCGACGAGTGGCCTGTGCATCCAGCCACAACGAGTGAAGATATAACCAAAGAGCTGCGTAGACCCACAACCTGTCTGGTTAGTACAGTAACCAGCACAAATCAGGCCTTGCCTGACGCTCAGCAGTTCAACACCTTCAGCAAACTGGTGAAGGCGACAACTGAATACCTTCATGGGGCGGCTGCTGATGCTCAAGGGACACCGACTGCAGGAGAGTTCAAGAAGGCGGAGCTCAGCATCCTGCAGTCCACACAAAGAGACAGTTTCCCCAAGGAGGTTCAGTGTCTGCTAGCAGTTTAATCATGCTGGCTCCAGAATATGACACGTCATCCCAACTGATATGAGTAGGAGGTCGATTGCGACGCTGTCAGGATCTGGAGGAAGATGTGATACATCCTGTATCACACTGTGACCAAGCTACTCATTTGACAGGTCGATCACGATTTGAAACACCCCGGTGCAGAGCGACTCTTCGCGGAGTTGCGAAGAAAATTTTGGATTCTTTGTGGCCGTGAGGCCATAAGAAGAGCAACGCTCATGCCCTGAGTGTCAGAGATGGAGGGCCCAACCTGTCAACCCCAAGATGGCGGACTTGCACCCCGCACGGCTCAGGCTGCACCAACCAGCCTTTTACTCGACGGGGATCAACTGTTTTGGTCCGATGCAGGTTAGAGTCGGCCGACGGAATGAGAAGCGCTTGGGCCTGCTCTTTAAATGCTTCACGACGAGAGCAGTCCACATCGAGGTGCTATCCAGCATCCTTCCTGATGGCCCTAAGGAGGTTCATACCGCGTCGTGGTAAATCAGCAGAGTTGCTCTCAGACCAGGGAACCAATTTCAGAGGTGGGGATAGAGAGTTACAAGAAGCTTTCCAAGCCCTTCACCCCCCTCTCCAAACCCAGCTAGCTGCAAGCCAGATTAAGTTTCGCTTCAACCCACCTAGTGCCCCCCACTTCGGTGACTCCTGGGAACGAGAGATCAGGTCCATCAAGGCTGCTCTGACTTCGACCCTGGGCTCCCAAGTTGTCAGTGGGGAAGTACTAGCCACTGTTGTGATCGAGATTGAGGGCATTCTCAACTCCAAGCCTCTCGGCTACGTATCTTCAGACGTAGCAGACCCAGACCCGGTCACCCCTAATCTGCTGTTGATGAGGCAGCTGGACCCCTCCCTACCTCAGGCAGTCTATCACGACACCGAGCTACTCAGTCGTCATCAGTGGAGAGACTGCCAAGTGCTTTCTGATCATTTCTGGGCGCACTTTCTACGTCATTACCTGCCCACACTTCAAACCCGGACCAAGTGGCAGGCAGACACCTCTCCTCTGCAGGTAGACACCATAGTCCTGATCATTGATCCTCAACTCCCTAGAGCATCTTGGCCTGTCGGGAAAATCAAGAAGGTGTTCGTCGGAGCTGATGGTCTGATACGTACTGCAGAGGTCCAAGTTCAGGACCGCACTTATGTCCGACCTGTGAGTCGTCTCGTCAGACTTCTAGCGGTTCCGGAGGAGGATGGCCAGTGCTAGACTCCATACTGCAAATTTGTGGAAGCAAATTTGGGGGCAGCTGTTCTGAAGGCTGAGGATGCTATTGCAGCGTCCGCCACTAGAGGTGCCGTTGCGCTGCACGGAGCTGAGACCTGCACCGTAAGTGAGAAAGAGGAGAAGGAGACAGAGAAGTCCGACGAGAGAAGGAAAGGAAAGGAGAAAAGTTGTGTTGCCACGGACATTGTGTGTGTTGCCTGCAGTGTAATCAGTGTGCGTCCATAGAGAAGTAAGTCACTCTGTTCTGATATGTGCATGTTCATTGCATCTTCTTTGAAGCAGGCGATGTTAATTTAAGTTAGTCTGTGGCGGCTATGTGTGATTAGCATAGCGGCGCTAATAGCCGGTATATGCTAACACTGACGAGTTAAAGGGATATTCCCGCAAATTTTCTACTGTCAGAGTGTCATGGTATCGTTGTGCCATGTTTATTGATCTTATGGCAATTATATTTCCGGACTGGGTGTTATAAGATAATCGTGGTGATTTGTATTAATAGTTGTTGTTCTTTGTTTATTTGCAGAACCGCACACACACACACACAAGCACACACATAGAGACACAACTTCACCTGTTGAGCATCAATAAAGTTCCATAAACAGACAGACGACTCTGTGGATTCATTGGGACTAAGTCTTGGGGGAACATTATAGACTGCGTTCTAACAGACGTACACTCTGCGATTGCACCCTGGGAAACCCAGTTAAAGCATAACATTGAGCCTCCACCACATTTACTGTGAAACTAGGCTGACACAAAGCATGTTGTATTCTAGTACTTTTGTGATTCTTTCCCATTAAGCGGCTAAGGGTAATGGCAGTGATAATATCACATTTGATGCATATTCAACATCTCCTTTTGGTAAATCACCAGCTAAATTTCCAGCTAAACCACAATCTAAATTGCTAGCTAAACCTCAAACTACACCACAAACTAAACAGCTAGCTAAAGTGCTAGCTAAATTGCCAGCTAAATCATACACTGTGTGTAAACAGTGGATTGACCAATTGTGACATCACCTGTTGGTTTGTGAACAATGGCAATGAAGCCCAAATGGAAAACACTTAAACTTGCATTCTTTCTAATAACCAGCAGGGGGCGATACTGGTGGTTTTGAACAGAAGTTTGGGAAAATGACCCTTTTCTTTTCTGATGTATTACCTCTGTAAACATGAGTTTATGGTCTGAATGATTAGTTTAAATACTGTTATAATACAACGGGATATCCATTTCCTGAATTATGGTCAAATATATGGTGAAAACAACACATAAATCAGGAACTGCTTTGGGGCATGGCTACTGTGTGATTGACAGGTCCCTGCTGTCAGTCAAAGCCTGAAGAGCTTCATGTGAGCCTCAGTCAGCATTCCACTTAATATCACAGTTCACCTGAATTATGGAAGATCATCGTTAACCAAGTTATCTTGCTATAGCAAGCGTTAGCTGACGGTACCAATGTAATATATATCTCTGTCTCTGTTTCCCTTCCTGTGAAGAACTGATCCTCCCAAAGACCTCAAATGCAAGTCATGCCACTCGTCGGCCATCTTGACAACGCCTCCAAGGACACCAAGGAGACCAGACCTCTATCTAAATGAATGGGGACATGGTCAAATGCACGCTTTACCATGAGAACAGGAAAAAAAATATATATACATGATCACCAGTGAAATTAGACGCAAAAAGAAACCAAAAAACATACTCTTTAGCGTAGAATGATGTTTAAAACGCTCTTTTTCAACAGGGAGCACTCCACTGCGCATGCGTACAGATTTACGACACCTGGTCCACTGTACGGCTGAATCCATACCGGTCTGAAACCAATCTGCTCATCTATGATCTGCTCTGCTCTACCTGACCATGGATGTATGGAGCCGAAAGACAGACGTGACAGTTTAATGTCTAATACATGATTTCTTATCACCCACTCAATAAATTACACCATATTGCCAAGTATTCGCTCACCTGCCTTGACTCGCATATGAACTTAGGTGATCCCATTCCTAATACATAGGGTTCAATATGACGTCGGTCCACCCTTTGCAGCTATAACAGCTTCAACTCTTCTGGGAAGGGTGTCCACAAGGTTTAGGAGTGTGTTTATGGGAATTTTTAACCATTCTTCCAGAAGTGTATTTGTGAGGTCACACACTGATGTTGGATGAGAAGGCCTGGCTCTCAGTCTCTGCTCTAATTCATCCCAAAGGTGTTCTATCAGGTTGAGGTCAGGACTCTGTGCAGGCCAGTCAAGTTCATCCACACCAGACTCTGTCATCCATGTCTTTATGGACCTTGCTTTGTGCTCTGGTGCACAGTCATGTTGGAAGAGGAAAGGACCAGCTCCAAACTGTTCCCACAAAGTTGGGAACATGGAATTGTCCAAAATGTCTTGGTATGCTGAAGCATTCAGAGTTCCTTTCACTGGAACTAAGGGGCCAAGCCCAGCTCCTGAAAAACAACCCCACACCATAATCCCCCCTCCACCAAACTTTACACTTGGCACCATGCAGTCCGACAAGTATCGTTCTCCTGGCAACCGCCAAACCCAGACTCATCCATCAGATTGCCAGACGAAGAAGCGTGATTCGTCACTCCAGAGAAAGCGTCTCCACTGCTCTAGAGTCCAGTGGTGGCGTGCTTTACATCACTGCATCCGACGCTTTGCATTGCACTTGGTGATGTATGGCTTGGATGCAGCTGCTCGGCCATGGAAACCCATTCCATGAAGCTCTCTGTGCACTGTTCTTGAGCAAATCTGAAGGCCACATGAAGTTTCTAGGTCTGTAGTGATTGACTCTGCAGAAAGTTGGTGACCTCTTCACACTATGCGCCTCAGCATCCGCTGACCCCGCTCCGTCAGTTTACGTGGTCTATCACTTCATGGCTGAGTTGCTGTCGTTCCCAAACTCTTCCACATTCTTATAATACAGCTGACAGTTGACTGTGGAATATTTAGAAGCGAGGAAATTTCACGACTGGATTTGTTGCACAGGTGGCATCCTATCACAGTTCCGCGCTGGAATTCACTGAATCTCCTGAGAGCGACCCATTCTTTCACAAATGATTGTAAAATCAGTCTGCATGCCTAGCTGCTTGATTTTATACACCTGTGACCATGGAAGTGATTGGAACACCTGATTCTGATTATTTGGACAGGTGAGCGAATACTTTTGGCAACATAGTATAGATAAAGATTTAAAAGCAGTTAATGTTTTTAGACTACTAGGGATGACATTTAAATGGATGGATGCTAATTATGTTGCTTCAACAGGAGAGCTTGAAGATCATTTACCAATAAATACTTATAGAGCACTACGTGACAATTTACGTTCGCACAATATTCTGGTGGCAAAAAAAAATAGCGATCATTTTGACAGCATACATTAAATACACAAACATGACACATTTGTGTGCCTTTTATGACTGCAATAATAAATCTGGTTGTGGCCGATCTTTCAGCTGGCTCTGCTTGCCACCACGTAGGTTGGTCTGTGATATAATGCTATCTGTGTGCAAGCACTGGTGAAACAACATGACTGGGTTATAATTTTCCTGGTTTGGCTGTAACAACGCAGTGATTGGCTGTTCGTGAATGGAGGCAGGACAGACGCCATCTTTGCAGTTACAGATCTCTCAATTAACAATGATCTGAGTGGTCTGTCTCTACAATATAGAACGTCTCTGATCCTCCTTAAAGTAGTGTTACTGTACATTGTGACGTTTGTTCCCATTTATTTTTTTATCAGGCTTTGAGAGAAAAATTAAAGTTACCATCACATTTGCACATGCAGCTCAGTCTATAGTTAACGTTAACACAGGTTAGCATCCCACCGCAACCAGGTACCTGTACTGTTAGCGTAGCAACCACCCTCTGCTGGCTGTTGGAGGAAATGCAAGTTTAAGTGACTTCCGTATGGGAACATTGAACAGATAAAGTTGCCCATTGGGCTAAACTGACAGCTAAACCACCAGCTAAATTACTAGCTAAACCACCAGCTAAGCCGCCAGCTTCATGGCCCCTGAACTGCATAAATGTTAAAAACTAGATATATTACCACTACATATATTAATGGTAGGTTGTCATTAACCTGCACTTGATAATTTGCAAGGTTAAGTTAGCTAGCATTAATAGCTAGTGGTAGTTCACAATAAGCTGAGTTTACTAAATGTGCTTGAAAACAACAGATCGATTACCTCCCTTTACAGTAAACATACCATCAGTCTGTCTCTGTCTCTAGCTATAAAAGGGCCAATGATGGACTCTCCTGTGTTGGAGAACAATGCTAACTTTCCAGAGAGAGTGATTGCTGCTGGCCTGCTTTCCATGAATCCCTGAAAGTGTATAACACAGGCCAAGGAAAGACCCTTTACTGTAAATTTTGGAAAGGATTTGTTCTGTATAAAGAAAACTGTTCTGGTTCTATAACAAAAACTTTCAAAACCCAACTCTGTTTGATAAGAATTAAAGCATATTTTATTCTTGTTTTGTGTGTTTTTATATTTGAGTATGATAAATAACATGGGGTTGTATGTATAATATAATAAATCAGAAAAATATGTCTGCAAAAGGGACAGCGGAAATTTCATGCTTCAAAAAATAGCGATTGTGTCAGTAAATTGGCCAACAGCACCAAAATGAAATGATGTTTTGTTCTACTGAACACTTCCTGTACAATCTGAGTGTCAGTTTTGTCTGGCTGAAGGCTATGTAGTACAAGCAGAAAATTTACCTTTAAGCTTTCATGTGAAGTTACACACAGTGAACAGTACATTTGCAAAAAAGGCATTCATGTCGAAAGGAAAAGAACATTTAACAGTCAAGAACCTGCTGTAGTTCAGTAACTAAAAACCTGTATATCATCACAGCATATAACAATATGTCATATACGCTATATTGATACAATAAGTACTGTATGTCTGTCAGGTGTTTTAATAATAATAATTGACTGGATCGTTATGCATGTGATGGCTCAAAACGTGCAATGTTTTTTGAAAGACAGAAAAATTCAGATGAACCCTTTTTTCTCATGCTTCACAAGAGACCCATTTCCACAATGTATATTTTTCACACATAATTTCTTTACGCAAATATTAGGAACCTGGTGCTGGTTGCAGGTCTATGACTATAAGGTATAATATCTACACATTTGACTAAAAGTGCCTCAAAGTGACATGATGTCCCAATGTGTCATTAAAACTTTATCAAACAAGGAAAATTAAAAGGAAAAGAAAAAGTTAATTAAATTAAACATCTGAAAAATGTCATCCAAATCTTATTTTTCCTATTCATAGTTACATGGACAAAAAACAAACTATTGCTCTAATTAAAGAATCTGTTGGAGTACATGTGAAAATTTAACATATTTTTAACCACAATTATTAAAAAAACATTTCAATAGATTTTAATCAGGTTTGATGCGACATGAGGAATAAGAAGGACAAACACTTTTAATCTGAGCTATGAAAGGGAAAAGTGGTACTTTTTGCACATTGATGTCCACGTCCAACAGACAGTGATGGTTTTACAGGCTTCATGAGCAAAGAGAAACAAAACTCATGAACACATAATTTTTTTTTACATTTACTTGAGTAAACACAACACAATGCAGTTCTTTTCATTTGGCTGTATCCTACATTAGCAGCAGCAGAGCCATGTTTTCAGCCCTCTCTTCACACCTACATGTCAACTGCTGTCTGTTTCCAGATAACAGCCTCTATGGCTGCTGATGATTACGAGTGAAGGAGGTGCTTTTAATTTGTTTTTATTTGTTTAATATGCTGTCTGGATGACAGACAGTTTTGCTTTCTATTATCATTTTTCACAAATAACGATTTTGTAAATGTACTGCACAAAGTTCAAGTTCAAATAAGAAACATTTAAATTATATATATATATACTGTAACCCACGTAATTTGGACATCACATGACGTGAGGCTGCTCTGTTTGTGAAAACATGTCGGATTACATTCTCAGTGGAATAATTTATCAGTTCGGGTGCATTTTGATTTCTAGCGGGAAATATGCATTTTATTTCCATAAGCCATCACTGGAAGTGTTGTCAGGGCGTATTTCAATGTGTGAGCTTTATTGTAATGTTACAATTTGAACTGACAGTGAAAGGAATGTCCGGCATTTTTAAGGCTGTCATTTCTGGGTTCTCTTCGGCACTCACGCATGCGCTGATCGCTCATGTTGCCGGTCATTCGTAAGATATGCACAAAAATCTGTGCCTTACTTTTTGTATGATATCAGTCGAACCGCTTCATGACAATACGTTGGATAGGGACATCACCGCTAGTGATGGACAAATGAAGCTTCATGAAGCACTTGTGATGTTTTTTGACTCCTCTAGATGGCACTGTCCATCACTAATCACCGCTAACACATGGGAGAAGTTTCAGTTGGTTGCAGTCTGCAACCTCTCCACTTGATGGTGCCATATCCTACACATTGTACCTTTAACGTCATCGTTCATCAGTGCATCACAAACATGTTTGTTTTCTTATGCATCAAGAGCTTGTGCTGGAATAATAATTAGTGAATAGATAAATGAGGTTAATCAAATCAATCCTGTTTTATGAACCAGTGGATCTGTTAATGTGTCTGTATCAGATAAAGTATCTGTTTTAATCAATTCATCGCATTTTAGAGTGAATTCATCAAACTCTCATTAACTGTTATCGTTTCATTTCCCCCAGTACACATCAGTGCCAGGTGGTCTTCCTGCAGAGCAGATATGATTAAATCACCTACGTGACATGAAAAATCGGTGTGGCAGTCCTCTGGCTCAGGATCCAGGGAGCGTCTCTGACACGTCGCACTGTTTACATCAGGGGTTTATACACAGGCCATAAAGCAGCTGGACACTGCTTCACGTTTTCTGTCGGCACATTTTAATGTCGTGTTGATACTTTCTCCCACAGCAGGGCAGCCGATGGTCTCTGGCTTTGTTTAAATATGTGCCACTTCATCCTCGCTCCGCTTTCACAAGTTTACTGACGCCAAGACAGGAACCATATACACATCTGAGAGTGAGTGCATGTTGCTCCAAGGAGTCTCCTCTCAGGGTTTCAAGTGGCATTTTTCATCACACATATTTCATCAGGCAGTTCGCTGGCCTTCACTTCATCGTTTGAGACATAAACTGCATTTCAGCTCTGTAGTGCTCTGCTCGTTCGGTCTCTCTGTGTCTAAATTAACTTTTCATCTCAGTCTCACTATCAGTGTCTCTGCTGATATCATCGTTTGAATTACACAGTGGCTTTCTGCGGAGCCCTATTTTATACTACTTCCCAATTTTGACATGTGATTTTCTGATTTTCTAACCCGGGTCGACCCGCCTTGGTTCAGCATTAGGGAGCTCTCACACTGCCAGCAGTCACAGGTCTAACCCTCCTCTGTGAGAAATGCTGCCTGTTTTTTTCCCTCCCTCTTCTTCTCCATGGATGCTGAGCATGGACCAGATGATCTCACCAGATCACTGCCGCGATCGATAAAAAAGGTGTGTTCTCTCTTAAAGCTATAGTCTGTCATGTTAAGCTGGGCATATTTTCATGCGTTGTACTCAGCTCTAGGTTCAATAGTTCGCAGCTCACGATTCACGAGCTCACACTATACGACCCGATGCTCTGATGAGACCTGACTGCTCATACTGTACATCCATACATGGCCCGTCGGACTCTTTTATTGGTCATAGTTGTGGTGGAAACAGCACAGCTTATAGTTTGTGTGAGGTGAAAGGAGGGGAGATGAATGAGCGGCTCCTGATCAGAGGCGTGTCTGTTATTGATCATATCATTTACTCATGCACAAACAGCTGTTAAACACAGAAAATGCAATATCTGATATTATCAGGTTCTCAATGGGGGGCATGACAGAAAATAATAGCTATAGACCACGGCGGCACGGTGGTGTAGTGGTTAGCACTGTCGCCTCACAGCAAGGGTTCCTGGGTTTGATTCCCGACCTGGGGCCTTTCTGTGTGGAGTTTTCATGTTCTCCTCATGTCTGTGTGGGTTCTCTCTGGTACTCCGGCTTCCTCCCACCATCCAAAAAGAGTGGGGATTAGGCTAATTGGTTAATTTAAATTGACCGTAGGTATGAGTGGTTGTCTGTCTCTATGTGTCCTGTGATGAACTGGACACTTGTCCAGGGTGTACCCTGTCTTTCACCCTAAGACAGCTGGGATAGACTCCAGCCCCCCTGACCCTATGAGAGGATAAGAGGGAGAAAATGAATGGATGCTATAGACCATCAGGCAGTATGTGAGCTGCTTTGGTCCTCCTCTTGGTCGTCACTGAAATCTGCTCACAGCGTTGTTCAGAGCCTCCTCAACTTCGTCAGACCATCGCTTCACAGTATGAGGCAGGAGGCTTATTGTCTCTGGTGAACAGTATAAATGTGGGCAGAGTGGAGCAAAGAAAGGCATGGTTGAAATCTCCAGATATGAGGAGGAGGACTTTTGGGTGCTGAGTCTGCAGCACAGGCTGCAAGAATCTGCCTGCTGATCATTTTGCAATTAAGTCCAAAACTGGTATCATCCTCTTTTGAAAACTGGATAGAATGTGCACAATGGCTGCTGTGCTGTTTACAGTATATTTGCTATTTCTTTTGAAAAGATTTCAGTTCGGCTTTCAGAGTCCATGCTCTGGGAAGCCTTCACACAAACAAACCCCCACTGGACCCGGCGCCTGTTGTTCTGCTCAGCCTTCCTCTATTGTGGGGAAACATGAGGCACAGGGCCTCTGTTTGGCTCTGATAGTCTGGACTGGTTTGGAGTTCAGTGGTAATCAAAGAAGTGGATCTGGTGAACTGCAGGTGGTGAGCATCATGGGCCAATTAACCGCAAACATGAAGCAAGTCTGTTTTTTCATCAGGAAGATGAACACGGAGAGGGAGATAGTGGATGTGGATGTACCGAGTACTGGACACTGGAAGCCTGTCTCTCACCATAAGAGACTGGTTTTCATGTTAAGTTACTGAAAATCAACCAAACTTTAACCATAAAGGTGTCTGATCAGAAAAGTTAAATTAAACAGTGATGATCAACACGTGATGGATGAGTCCTAAATACTGACCCATGCATTTTTTTCTAAACGCTTTCTAAGGACTTTGCTTCCTGTAATCAACACCTAACTAAATGCAGATATTTTGGGGGTGCTTTTTTTTCTTATGATTTTTTAAGCTTTTTTTTTGGTCTCTACCAACTCAAAGTGTGTCCGTCTGCTGTTGAATTACAGCTAACTACTGTCAGCTGTGGTCAGCAGTATTTCACTGTTAGGTTAGAGTGTGTTAGAGTTAGAGTTAGAGTGTTAGAGTAGAATGTGAGGTTTACAGCTACGTCTGCCAGTGATATACAGTATTTATGTATATATTCTTACAGTGTTGCTATTGTGATCTGCATCAGTGGTTTCTAACTGCGTGTGACTGTACATTTCCTTTGTGTTCACATTGAAAACAACTATGACCAGCAGATATATACTGAGAGGATGGGACAAGTGTTAAACTTTTATGATCAGTGGCATGTCCACTGTCAGTGTCAGTGGCACTCACAGAGTTAAAAGGCACCATTTAATGAATATTATTTAGCCTTCAACTCAAACTCAAGCAGAATCTCCGTCTCCTGGAGCCATTCAATGCTCTGAAATGAAACTGGATTTCGGGGAGGACAGATTCTTCCTGGGAGATCTCTGAGGAACTTCAACCATTACAACAAGTTCACAATTCAATGCAACATTATTTGAATCCAAAGTCACAGTGTATTATTTGAGGATTCAAACAGGCCTGTAGAGCAGTGGAGGATTGGACAGAGTCAAATTATTGGTGTCTGCTCGTTCATTGTATTTACTTTATTCTCAGTTCCTCTGGAGTGAAGTGTCCTCCTCAGCAGTCAAGTCACTTTTTAAAGACAACAGTGAGACATTTGGAGAGCGGAAGAATTGTTGGAAGTTTGAACTAAAAATGTTCCTATAATTTCTCTCCCTGTGACAGCAATAGTTGATCCAACTGTGAAGCTGTTACCCATTGTAGTGAAAGTATACAGCATAACACTGGAGAGAAGAAAGAACACATTATTTTTCTGAAACACTGTCAGTTCCTGCTCTGATATTAGCAAGAAGAAAACAAGAATAACAAATGTAAGACAAAAAGACGAATAACATATATTAAAAAGGGAAAAAAAACAAGTCTAGTAATTATTAAAAATAAGGCAAAAAACAATAACAATTATTAAAAGTAAGCAAAAAACTAGAGTAAAAATTATTATAATAACACAAAAAAGAACAACAATTATTAAAAAATAAGCCAAAAATCAAGAATGAAAATGATTAAAAAAAGGACAAAACAAGAATAACCATTATCTAAAGTAAGTCAAAAATCTAGAGTAACAATGATCAAAAATAAGACGGTAAAACAAAGGCCAGTTTAAATGAGTGATAACATGCAATGTTTTATTTTGAAACGCAGTGTCGGAAGTGCCGGTGCCTCTCGGTGCTTGCAGACAGGCTCTTATTGCTGCGGGTCACTGATCCGTGCTTCCAGCTCAGAGGGTCCAGCTCAGTGGTCCAGTCCATGGTGCGGGTCCGTGGTGGACCAGCGCACAGCATCCAGAGCAGAGCGCCAGCTGTTCACTTCTTTTTGTTCCACATCCCTGAAATGAGAACCAGGCGCAGATCCTGTCAGCGGGAGGAAAAAGTCTCCAGTGGAGTTTAAATGAAGTCCGGACTCCTTTTTTTTAATATCTAAGCTGCGTTTATGCTGCTGGGACCTGAGGAGTGAAGATGACAAGTTTGCTCTTCATCACCGCGTGTTTGTGGACGTGTCCGCTCCTGGTGAGTCCCGATATCTCCACTGTTAGGGTTATTATCATTAATAAAGATCATGCGTATTATTATTATTATTGTTATTATTATTATTACCACCCACACAGTGAGTGTTGAACTGAATATTAATTCGTATATTTATTATTATGAAGCTCAGGCTCTGATTATTAGAATAGAGTCAACTTTATGTAAATGAACATGTCACATGTACAAGGTAACAAAATCAGTAAACAAAAAATAGCATCATACATATACAGGAGTATAGGTTATGGAATGATATGCACATATGTAGAGAAAAGTTTGAATGTGCAGTACAATGGTATACTTTATTTTTCCCCCATAAATATCACATTTACTGGATGTTGCTCATGATATTGTAATTCTAAGGACTTGTGTGTGCAGCTGTCCCACTTTATGCTATTTTTATTTTCTACTGTCCTGTTTTCTGTAAATATTCCTAAAGAATGGGGCCAGTATTGTGGCTGAGCTGGTGACAATTAATACCAATAATAATGATAATAGTAATGCTGCTGCAACAGATTATTTTCATAATCAATGCATCTGCTCCTAGCTGACTAAAGATTTTCATTTTAATAATTCTGCTAAGTCTCTGTGCATTTGCAGTATTAAGTATGAGGTGTTTTCTAGCGCTGCAAATAAATAGTTACTGTGGTCGAACAAACTAAGAAAACAGGAGGTGAATCTACAAATCCAAAGAAAAATGAAAAAATAAAATATGCTTAGAAGGCAAACAGTGAAAGAAGCGATGCAGTTATAGCGAATCACCACAGGTGCCGCCAAACATAAAGAAATGGGAGCCACTTAATTTCACTAAAATATATACAGTCATGGAAAAAATTATTAGACCACCCTTGTTTTCTTCAATTTCTTGTTCATTCTAATATCTGGTACCACTAAACGTATAATACAATGAACACAACAAAAAATGCAGCTGGTCACATAATACTTTATGTCCTATTTGACATTCTTAAGCTTAATTGATTCCCAGGGTATATAAGAGGCCATTTCATGTCACAAGCAGCACTGCACATGCAAAGGCCTAGAGTGGTTTCCTGCTTACATTCAAGCCGTAGCACAACTCAGAAGTTGTCAGCTCTCACATAATGCCTAAAACAAAAGAATTATGTGAAGCAACAAAGGCAGCCATCTTGGCACTGCTGGAAATTGGCATGAGTGAGAGACAGGTAGCGAAAAACTGAAGATCTCCAAGACAGCCGTTCATTCCAACAAAAAAAAACAAGCTGAACATGGCACTACCAAATTGCTACCTGGCCGTGGCAGGAAACGTCTTTCTACCCCACGAGATGACCGTGCACTCATCCGTTCCTGTGTCAGGAATCGTCGTCAGACCTCCAGGGACCTTAAAAATGAGTGGGCACTGTCGAGAAATGTGACTTGCTCGGCAAGGACAGTTCGAAACCGACTTGTTGAAGCTGGTTTGAAGTCACACAGAGCAGGCAAGAAGCCCTTCATCAATGAAAGGCAGAGGAAGGCCCGGTTACTCTTTGCTCGAGACCACAAGGATTGGACTGTTGATGATTGGGCTAAGGTTCTCTTCAGTGATGAATCCAATTTTGAATTGATGCCCACTCCAGCCAACTTACTGGTTAGGAGGAAGCCTGGAGAAGCTTACAACCCAGACTGTCTTGCCCCTACAGTAAAACATGGGGGTGGATCAGTCATGATCTGGGGTTGTTTCAGTCTGAGTGGAACAGGGCAAATGCAATTGTGTGAAGGCCGAATGAACCAGGTCAAGTACAGGACTACCCTTGAAAACAGTCTTCTTCCATCAGCTGGAAAACTCTTTCCTGCCTCGAATGACTGGATTTTCCAACAAGACAATGCCCCTTGCCACACGGCAAGGTCAGTTAAAGCCTGGATGGAGAACCACAACATTCGCACCATGCCTTGGCCTGCTCAATCACCAGATCTTAATCCAATTGAAAACCTGTGGAAAATCATCAAACTCAAAATGGAGAACCACAAGCCCAAAAACAAAGAAAATTTGTTTGAATTTGTCCAACAGGAATGGGCTGCTGTGACAGCAGAACAATGTCAGAAGCTGGTGGAGAGCATGCCAAGACGCATGGCTGCAGTCATCAAAAACAATGGTTATGCAATCAAGTATTAACTCTTGTGTGTATCATGTGTTTAAAGCAAACAGAAAAGAAAACATGGAATGCTTAAAAGTAGTGTTTTTGGCGGTACAATGCCATAGCTATTGATGTAAGAATTTAAGTAATTTTGGTTATTATCAAGAAAACCATGGAAAATGAATAATCCTTAGTTCTTAAATTAAACTCTCATGAGCTATTTTTGTTGTTATCATTATAATTGTCCAAACAAATGTACCTTTAGTTGAGCCAGGCATTAAAATTAACAAGAAATTGAAGAAAACAAGGGTGGTCTAATAATTTTTTCCATGACTGTATATTCTTCAAAGTATAATGATTCTTCATATGTCAGTTTGGGCTTCTACTAAGTACTGATATCTTATGGATTAAATGCTAAATCACTCATGAAAATACTCCTTAGTTGCAGACAGAAAATGGCAGCGTGTCAGTGAGTTGATATAGTGATGCTGTCAAATAGCACCAGGAAGTGGCTAGAATACGTTCTCCTCCCAGTATTTAGACGTGATGAAACGGGTTTTATTGATGCTAATGAAAGTGAATGAAGTCGGGACCAACTCCACTTTGACTGGAGCGTCTCAGCTTCCACTGAAAATGAGTTTGTTGTCTGTAGCATGAACTCAACTTTAGTCCTGTTTGGTTCAGTCCACAAACTGAAATATATTCACCTTTAATTATGAAAAGTGTCACCAAATAATAAGAAATGAGCTCTTACTGCTGATCCTCCTCTCAGGATAAACACTACTGATGTGAGGTTTAATTATCTGACAGATCAAGTCAAGTCAACTTTATTGTCAGTTTCTTCTTATGCACAGGTCATACAAGGAAATTGAAATTGTGTTTCTCTCTATCCCATGCAAAGACATAGACACAAGACTGACATTTGAGCAAGACATACATTGGAGTGCAAGATCAACGTCACCACGTCAAGTACACAAAAAAAAAAACCTTTTCACATAAGCACAGGTTCTTTCGTCACCTCTCTCTCTTTATATTCTGGGATGGATTAAGAGTGTCATTGGTTGGGTTTGGTCATAACTTCAGACACACTGATCCTTTTGTCCGTTCGTTGTAGTTTGGTGTGAATGTTTGATAAGTGAGCACAGCTCTTTCCAAATAATAACAGTTTATAAAGTGAATTTAAACATGTGGAAGATGTGAAAATCTTTGAAAATCTTGTAATTTCAATTCCTAGCATCTCGAGTTTGATTCAGAATTGACTCCTGATTCAAAATCAATTCTCCACTGAATAAAAAGGTCTAATTTCAGCGCATGTTTTAGTGTTCAGACAGAGCAGATGAAGCAGAGAAAGGTGTGTTTTTCCCTCCGTCTATATGATGACAGTGTGAGTTGCCGTCCTCCATCACTGACGTGGTCGTCATGGTGTTGTTAAGTCTGTTCGCACCAGTTAAATCTGCAGCTCACCCCGTGCAGCAGCTCGTTTCTTTTCTCCTGCTGCTGCTCTGTAGTGGTTTTAACGGCCTTGTAAAGGTGGAGGTGGTGCAGGAGTCGTGTGTTCCCTCGAAGTGGCTGTGATGCAAGATTTTAGACAATTAATCATGTTGCAAAGAAAGTAAAAAAATTGGCATCTGTTTTTAATTTTCTTTAAAAAAACAACATAAATGAGATATTTTTACCCAGTCTGGTCGTACTGTCGTACAGAGGGTCCTGCATTCCTCTATTAAGAACCGATTTCAGACGGGAGGCGTGAACTCTGTTGAACTTTGAAATGATTGGATCTGATTTTACCCAATCACTAACGTGTGGTCGTGACGTATGTAAAGCGCCGCTAACATTCAGGCTAGCCAACTCCTTCTCCACTAACGGAGCTATAACTGAAAAATAAGACTTTTCCTGAACCCCGTGGGGAGTAAAGCCACGACATCTTTGCAGCAATAAAACTGGTTAAACCGTCCTCTTGTTCCAGTTGCTGAATATTTGGCAGTTTAGCCAAAACGGACTGAATGGCTTCCTTCACTTCCGTCTCCGCTTCCACTGCCAAACTACAACACAAACGCTGCGCATATGTTTGACGTCATCGTTAACACCCGCCCCCCACCATTCGCTGATTGGCCAGGATGGAATGGATGAGTCCAAGGGGATTAAAACCTGACGTAATCTGTAGGGAAATGATAATTGAGTGGAAGATTACGGAGGGCTACGGTCAGGCTAATTTTTACCCAATTTGCATTTTCTTTTGTTCATTTCATTTAACACATTTGCGCTTTAAAATATTCTTGTTTTATTTTGGTTGACTTCTATTTTTTTCCTCATCTTAACTAAACACATTTCTTCCTCTGTGCAGGAAGCTTGTGATATACAGTAAAATCAATCAATCTAACAATGTTGTTATTTAAGCAAAAACTGAACTTTTGAGGATTCACTGCCATTATCAGCTTTATTATACTTAAAGAAATTGAAAGATTTTAATAGTATATCTCACTTTTAGGATGCATTTTACAGTACATAAAATGTTATTCATAGATGAATGAATGAATTATTATTAGATGCAGTTGATTCATGTAGAACAGATTTGGGAAATCCACCTGCCACAGCAGCTTTTAAACAAGTTACAGTAAGAAAGAATGAAACAACAGCAGTGAAATATAACACAATAAGCAATAATAGTAATAGTAGTATGTACTAAATGTATATTATGTATTTTATATTATTATATTGCCATATATATGTTATATATCATATATTATAAATACATATCATCTTTCTGTGCAATAACAGGTAACAAAAAACGTGCTATAGTTTCATTACTGCAAATGTGAAACAAGTATTTTGCATTTTGTATTTTTTATTACAAAACTTTATTTATGTCTTCTTTTAAGCTTGAATATTTTTTACAATTGACATGTGGAGCAGAGCTCCTAATGTCGTGGTCATATAATGACAATAGAGACTGTTGATTGATTTGATTTGAATAAATATTTGCAGTATGCATTAAAGAATAAAGGAAGAAATATATATTTTTTAATGGCAAATATGTATGTGACTGGAGTTACAAATGAATATATCAAGAGCATGAAAGCTTTGCTTTATTCTGAGTGTAAAACACAGTAAAGCTGTTCCTCATCTATTATTTATGTTTGCTATAAATCACAGCTATGTATGTCACATAGGAGCCGTGGACAGGTGGAGTAGAATAAAGAGCTGCAGTCTGCACACAGAGGTGGCTGCTCTTCCTGTCCTGTTTGACAACAAGTTGACTCATTTGTTCTGCTACTGATATAGATATTTTCACCTAAACCAAAGTCGTTTCCAAAACCTATACAATTAGTTGTGTTGCCTAAACACAGCAGGGCTTGACTCAGAGGTCCTCTGAACTGTTTCAATTAGACCATAAATGTGATCATTAAGAGCTGAAGAGGTCAGGCCAGTATTTGCCTCTGTGCTGCCTGGGTTCCTTCATTTGCCCCCTTTAATGTCCCAGTCTGAGCAGGTTTTCTGCATCAGAGCACAGCAGGGACTCAGGTGTGATCCAGCTGCAGGCCACTCTGGTATATTCAGCTCATCTGTCTGAACATGGGCAGCAGGAGAGAACAGAGGGATTTCAACACAAACCAAGCACACAGTGGAGAGGTCACATAGAAAACTTTTACACTGCCAGCACTCTGCCTCCAGGTCATCTCTGTGGATTTGGGCTTTTGAATTATTGAATCATTCACTGACAACCATGACATGCAGTGTGCAGAAATAATGCTTTAAATTAGGTGTCATCTAAACTCTCAGATATCATGCCTGTGATAGCATCAGTCCATTCCAGACTCCAGTCCAGCTCTTCTATCCAGCAGCAGAGGCCAGTGATCACAACAACAGCTGTGCTGAGGTGCTAACAAAGTAGAAGGAGGAGGAGTGATGTCGGCCCTGTGGCAGCATTGTTCGTTAAATTCTGAAAAAGACGTTGAAGCTGAGAGCAGAACTGGTCATGAACCAGTTTCCTGTGGTGGAACAGAACCAGGAAGTTTAATACGACCAACCTGATCAGCATTTGAAGCAGCATCATTACAAACAGGACGAGGATTTTCAGGGTCTACTAATTTATTTTTTTTATTCTATTCAGTTGAAGAATATTCTTATGTTTAAGTTAAACTAGTGGTTACTTTGCACTTTAAAAATATCATTTTTCTTTTTATTGGATTTATGGAGGTTATTTTTCTTCTTCTAGTCTTATATTTTTCTTCATTTATTTCATTTAATGGTAGAATATTCGTCTGTGTAAGGTTAAATTGATGTAACCCATTGGTTAATAGTAAATGGCTCAGTGTTTCTCAGACCTGCTGTTGCTGACTATTGTTCTCTGTTTGAGTAATATCACTTGATCAAGCCTCTTCTAACACTCCATACTATAAAATAAATAAGTCTGTATGATTTGTGCTGATATGTATCTTATTGGATCAATATGGGTATCGGCCAATACTCGGCTGCAATATCAGTACTGTATCAGACTTAAAAAGTTGTATCAGGACAGCCCTACTTTAAATAATGTTTTGCCATGATGTAACTTGATACATTTACAATTAAAAGTACAATGATACAAGATGATATATGTCAACATCATCATACACACATTTACAACCTAAAACTACCTTATATTGTATATAAGAGAGTCAAAACAGTTGAAGAAGGGTGATACAGCTATCAGGATTCACTATTAATATTAGTTAAGTATCTATATTTTTATATAAGCATGGCTGTGCATATAGGGTTTGTGTTTATGTGTCAGGGGGAAGCAGAGAGCTAGCACTGAGGGGACTTTCTATGTGTTGATGTAGAGAAAGGTGAAGGAAGAAGCCGGCCTCCACTTGAAAAGAGACGTCACTGCTCTTAATCACGTCTGCAACGTTTGGACATATGAAACATGCTGGTTCGGACTGCCTGAGGACAGAATAAACATGTCAGAGTCTGTTTTATTACTTATTTCTCCAGCTGTGTTCACTCACTGGTGCAAGTCGCAGTGCACAGATTTAACTGAGCAGCATCACGAGAGAAGACTTAATCATTCATGGAAGTCTCCTGAGCTGCTCAACCTGTGCCAAAACTGAATAATTCTAGGTCTTCTGTAATATATATATATTGTTTGTCAAGGTGTTATTTATTAATGCCCAGCCCTAAAAGAATAACGCATGTGGAGAGAAAACTCATAGAAAAACTATATAGCTCAGCCTGGTGTGAATGACCTGTGGTTATTTACTAGTCATAGGAAGAAACTTTCACAGGGAAAATATGGAAGAAACAGGAGATGTTGTAGAGTGTCGACTACATGGTGAACAGGAAGCGCTTCCAGGTGTGAAACAGGAAATCCATAATATGAAGACATCAAAGCCTGTTGAGGTTGGAGACTTCTCCCATGTTACCATTTCAGGATAATCTCTTAATTCTGCCAATTAAGGGAAAAAAGGGAAGAGGGGTAAGCAGCCTTATTCCTTTCATCTGTTTTGAGTTCATTTGCACATAACATCCGTTCATCAAAAAAATCACTGCAACATTATCAATTTACACATTCCTACATAAAGGTAGCCTGACAAGCTAGACTGTAAAATCAGATGTGTAGTCTGGTGGCAGTCAGTAGGCAGAGTTGAAGCCTGTGGGTGGGATCAACCATTGTCATTCAAACTGCCTCTGCACGTAATAGGCCAGCGCAGTGACCAATCAGAGCAACGGACAATGTGACGCTACCAGCAGAGCCAGCTGGTTTATTAGACTTTTGCCGTAATCGGTCGGCAAAACAGCAAAACACATCCTTCTTTAAAACGATTGATTTGTGTGCTTCTTTCTGCTCAACTTTCAAAGAAAAGCCCAAGTCTAACTCTTCCAAAATCGATGACAGAGCTGATTCAAATGACCGCTGTCCATTAGCCACAGCCATCTTGGTGGTTTTGCTGTCTACAGCGTCACACAGCGCTGTTGTCATCGTGCTATGGCCACCCCAACGATCCTCTACGCAGATAGAGCGTTGTGATTGGTCAGCCAGATTCTTGTCTGAGCCAGGATTATCTTCTGTGGTGCAAAAATATTTGTTGCCGTTAGGGTGCGTCTAGCTTTCTAGGCAGACAGTAAAAAGAGCTTCTCAAAATGAATATGTACTGATCAAAGCGCTGCATGTCCATCTACACTGTGTCCTCCATCAGGACCAACAACCATGTCAGCCTGTGCAAGTTTCAATTTCCAGGCAGATTTATTGATTTAATGTGGATTTTCAGACTGTTGGAAACAATTTTATCAAGCCAAACAGAAAGAACTTGATCTCAGAAGTGATCAACTTTCTTGGTCTTTCCAGACTAAACCCTCATAACAAGCATGTGAGATTCCGTCTAGTTTCTCTCTGTGAGAGGGAACATGAATGAACTGGCACACAGTGATGTAGAGGTTAAACACTTTCCTCGGTGGTGCGACCAAAGCATTGATGTTAAAATGAGAAAGAGAAGCACTGAAAGCTCTGCATATTTACAAACTCCTGTCTAGCAACTGTTGTATTGATTAATTAAAAGTCAGTGGAAGCAAAAGTCATTTCTTTATGTACAATCTGTATGCAAAAATGGAGCTGCTTATTTCTTATTATATTTGTTTATATTGTGAATGCTGCACAGTGTGGTAAACATGAATCATTTCAGCTGCTGTCTATTAATGAACTCACAAAAAAATTCATGGGAACCGTTTTGCAGTGGCTTTGAGTAAATTCTTTCTCAGACTTTGTTATGCATGCTAAGCAAATGTGGGACATCTGTGGTCACCCTAATAATCTGATATACACCCAGAGGAGTCGCCCCCTGCTGGCTGACAGACTGAACGCAGCTTTAAGACTCTTCAGCGTTCGCTTCACTTTTCAGAAGCAGAGTTTGTCTTCCTGGTTTCTAGATAGGTTTATTCTCCATGTTCTTTCATCTTACAGACATTTATATCTACATAGTTAACTGCCATGATCCTATGGTAGCCCAGAATGGACAAACCAAACACCTGACAGGGACATTCATGTTTTTGCTTCAGCCACTCTTGTTCTCCTCAACACTTGTGACATGGGAGAAGTTGTGCAACACACTTGAATTCATGGCATATCAAACATCACAACAACCTCTTGTCAAAGGAACATGAAAATACATTCATGACAGTCCTTGTTAGTCCATGTGACCTCACGTTACATCACATTACTTTTTTCATGGTCGGCTCCAACTGACTCTGGTTTACAGCACTCACTTTGTACCAACAAAGGATAAAAAAGAATACAAGTGACAGACAGCAGCACAAGTAATAAAAATATATGTAAACGATAAATAACAAACAAACAAACTACCAGCGGCTCGACTGAACTTAACATAACTTATACTGTGTGAGATAAAAAAAGTGCAAATGACACATGGGATAAATAGTAAATTCATTATTAATAGATAGATGTTATAAACAGGTATAAATTACAGTGTGATACATACATATATATATATATATATATACACACACACACACACACACACACACACACACAGTATATACAGACAAGTCAAGTCAAGTCAAGTCAACTTTATTTGTATAGCCCAATATCACAAATTATGAATTTGCCTCATTGGGCTTTACAATCTGTACAGGATATGACACCCTCTGTCCTTTACAATGACCCTCGCATCGACTAAGGAAAAACTCCCCAAAAAAAACCTTTTAACAGGGAAAAAGAAACGGAAGAAACCTCAGGAAGAGCAACAGAGGAGGGATCCCTCTTCCAGGATGGACAGACGTGCAATAGATGCCATGTGTACAGAATAACAACAATGAAAACACATTAACACTAACATACAAAATTGTATGGAAATGTCCAACTCAATATAACAACAGCTAATATACAGTGTGTATATATAGAATTGTATGAGAGTGTCCAAGGGGATGAAGAGCATCATCAAGCTATCAGCAAAGGATGAGAAGCATGTCGTCCTCTCCACCATGCCAACCAGAAGAAGCCTGGGCAGCACATCTTCCACTCCACCACACCAAACAGGAGAAACCTCCGCAGGATGACCTCATCACCACCACGTCCACTCAGAACCAGAAGATGAAGCCTGACTGGTCTGCACAACCACTACTCCACCAGGTAGACTGGATCCATGGATACCTGTGAGATGAGAACGCACAGGGACTACGAGGCACAAAACTAATCTGCAGCATGTGTTAAAGGGAGGAAGAGTAAACTGATCCTCTTCTCCACTTCTCTAACAGATACAACCTGTGCAGCCTCGCCTCTTCTCCTTCTCAACACCATCTGGACAGACGAAGACTGGATGACATCAACTCCTTCTCAAACAAGTAGCCTCAGCTCACAGACACCTGGGAGCTGGGAGCACAGGGCTCCGGGGAAGAAGATGAGTTAGTAAAATGACTTAATGGAGGCATCCAAATGAAGAAGAAGAGAAGCTCAGTGTGTCAGAGGAAGTCCCCGGCAGTCTAGACCTAGAGCAGCATAACTGAAGATTGATCCAAGGCAGCCTGAGTCAACCTTGGATCAGTCCTAACTATAAGCACTATCAAAAAGGAAAGTCTTAAGCCTAGTCTTGAATAAGGGGATGGTGTCTGCCTCCCGGACTGAAAGAGGGAGTTGGTTCCACAGAAGAGGAGCTTGATAACTGAAAGCTCTAGCTCCCATTCTACTTTTATAAACCCTAGGAACACCGCTAATAGTCCTGCATTCTGAGAGCGTAGAGTTCTAGCAGGATTATAAGGCACTATTAGCTCTTTAAGATAAGATGGTGCCTGACCATTAAGTGCCTTGTAGGTGAGGAGGAGGATTTTAAATTCTATTCTAGATTTTACAGGAGCCAGTGCAGAGAGGCTAACACCGGAGAAATATGGTCTCTTTTCCTGGTTCTGGTCAGAACACGTGCTGCAGCGTTCTGGACCAGCTGGAGAGTCCTGATAGACTTATTAGGGCAGCCTGATAATAACGAGTTACAATAGTCCAGCCTGGAAGTTACAAATGCATGGACTAATTTTTTCTGCATCGTTTTGGGAGAGAATATGCCTTATTTTTGCAATGTTACGCAGATGAAAAAAGCTGTTCTTAGCTGTTTGTTTCATGTGGACGTTGAAGGACATATCTTGGTCAAAAATTACCCCAAGATTCCTTACAGTGGTGTTCGAGGCTGGTACAAAGCCACCTAGAGTAAATAAGTCATTAGATAGGTTATTTCTGAGATTTTCAGGGCCAATTAGAATAACCTCAGTTTTATCTGAATTTAACAACAAGAAATTGTGCGCCATCCAAGTTTTTATATCCTGAAGACATGTTTGGAGTTTAGCTAACTGGCTGGATTCGTCTGACTTAAATGACAAATATAGCTGAGTATCATCTGCATAACAGTGAAAGTTTATGGAGTGTTTCCTGATAAATATTGCATAAAGGAAGCATATATAAAGTAAATAGAATAGGCCCAAGCACAGAACCTTGAGGAACTCCATAACTGACTATGGACTGCATGGAGGACTCATCATTAATGTGAACAAACTGTGATCGATCCGATAAGTAGGATTTGAACCAGCTTAAAGCAGTTCCTCTGATGCCAGTTAAATGTTCTAATCTCTGCAACAGGATATGGTGGTCAATAGTATCAAAAGCAGCGCTAAGATCTAACAAGACAAGTACTGAGACGAGTCCATGGTCTGGCCCTTAATTAGGAGGTCATTAGTTATTTTCACCAGAGCGGTCTCGTTGCTATGATATTTTCTAAATCCTGACTGAAACTCCTCTAATAGATTATTGTTCTGGAGGAAGTCACACAGATGACTGCACACTGCTTTCTCAAGGATCTTTGAGAGAAAAGGAAGGTTGGATATTGGTCTATAGTTGGCTAAAACCTCTGGATCAAGACCGGGCTTCTTCAGAAGAGGTTTGATTACGGCTACTTTAAATGACTGAGGTACATAGCCTGACAGCAAAGATAAGTTGATCATGTTTAATAAAGAGGTGCTCAGTAACGGTAAAACTTCTTTAAGCAGTGAAGTTGGGATGGGATCTAAGAGACAAGTAGAAGGCTTAGATGAGGAAATCAATGAAGTCAGTTTGTGGAGGTCTATGGGAGAAAGGCAGTCCAAGTATACATCAAGTTCTTCAATGAGTCCTATGCTTCCTGTGTTTAAAGACAAAGCATTTTCAGTCAAAGGCACAGTGTGACTGATTTTCTCCTAATAGTTATAATCTTCTCATTAAAGAAGCTCATGAAGTCACTACTACTGAGGGTTGTGGGAACAGATGGTTCAATAGAGCTGTGGCTCTCTGTGAGCCTGGCTACAGTGCTGAAAAGAAACCTGGGGTTGTTTTTATTTTTCCTCTATTAATGATGAATAATAAGCTGCTCTGGCCTTACGGAGAGCCTTCCTATAAGCTTTCAAACTATCATGCCAGTCCAGGCGAGGCAGCTTGCAGACCGGTTAAACGCCACTTCCTTTCAAATCTTCTTGCTGCTTGCTTTAAACTGCGGGTGTGAGGGTTATACCATGGAGCCAGCTTTCTATGCTTTACTATCTTCTTTTTTAGAGGAGCAACAGAGTCTAGAGATGCTCGCAGAGAGTCTGCAGCACTATCTACCAAATTATCAATTTGAGTAGGACTGAAGTCTGAGCCCTCAAGTATATTGATATTAGGTATTGAATTAAAAGCTAATGGAATTATATCCTTAAACTTGGCTACAGCACTATCAGATAAACATCTAGTGTACATGGATTTACCTGATGGAGTGTAGTCCAGAAGAAAAAATTCAAAGGTTAACAAGTAATGGTCTGATAGGAAGGAATTCTGTTGGTGGACTGATAAATGTTCTACTTCAATGCCGTAGGTCAGGACCAGGTCGAGTGTATGGTTAAAACAGTGAGTTGGTTCCTGAACATTCTGACAGAAGCCAATTGAATCTAACAGCGAGATAAAAGCAGTACCAAGGCTGTCACCGTCAACGTCCACATGAATATTAAAGTCACCTACAATAATTACTTTATCAGTTCTCAGGACTAAAGTTGATAAAAAAACTCAGAGAACTCAGATATAAATTCAGAATATGGACCTGGAGCACGGTACACTATAACAAATAAAACTGGTTTCTCTGTTTTCCATTTAAGGTGAGAAAGACTAAGAACCAGGCTTTCAAAAGACTTATAATTTAATTTAGAGTTTAGGTTTGATCGATAGACTAGAATCAAAAATGGCTGCAACTCCTCCTCCACGACCTGTATCTCTAGGAATATGAGTATTAATATGACTAGGAGGAGTGGATTCATTCAGGCTGACATAATCATCTTGACACAACCAGGTTTCAGTTAGACAAAATATATCAACCTGGTTATCTGATATTAATTCATTTACTAGTAGAGCTTTAGATGATAATGACCTGATATTTAAAAATCCACATTTAATTCTCCTGTCCTGATTAACTACTTCAGCAGTGGATTTAATTTTTATTAAGTTATTTTGTTCAACTCCCCTTTTGTTTACTATGGATTTAACTGATTTCAGTGGTCGTGGGACAGACACCGTTTCTATGGGGTTCTGGGTGGGTGACTGCTCTAATGGAAGCACAGAGAAGTGTGTTAAACTACAACTCTGTCTCCTGGTCTCAACCCTGGGTTGTCATGGGTTAGGTTGACTAATAAACTTGGCCATGTTTCTAGAAATGAGAGCTGCTCCTTCCAAAGTAGGATGGATGCAGTCTCTCCTCATCAGACCAGGTTTACCCAGAAACTGCTCCAATTGCTCGATGAAGCCCATCATTAACTGGACACCACCTCGACAGCCAGCGGTGGAAGGATGACATGCGACTAAACATGTCATCAGAGGCCAAGCTAGGGAGGGACCAGAGAAAACTACGAGTCCGACATTGTTTTAGCGTAAGCACACACCGATTCCACATTAATTTTGTGACCTCCGATTGGCGTAACGGGTGTCATTACCGCCAGCGTGAATAACAATAGTCCCATATTTACGCTTATCCTTAGCCAGCAGTTTCAAATAGGATTCAACGTCGCCCGCTCTGGCCCCGAATGCATTTGACTATGGTTTGCGGGTGTCGCTAATTTCACGTTTAGAAGAATAGAGCTGCCAATAACCAGGGTTGGCTTCTCAGCGGTGTGTGTCGCTGAGTGGGGAAAACTTGTTAGAAAGCGTGGAAGGGTCGGTGGTGAGCCGTGGGCTGTTTAAAACTACGCTTCCTTCGGACAGTCACCCACTCTCCCGGCTGCTCGGGAGTTGCCGGGGACGGCTAGCAGGAGCTACGCTAGGTTGGCTCGCACCGCTAGGGGCTGGCTAGCTACGGAGGCATAACTAGGACTTTGGATGGTGCGGGCTGGCTTCTAACTCAAGCTAAGCCTAAGCCTCCAAAACCATGAACATGCTACACTTGTTACACGTACCATTATCACTAAAGGAGGCAGAGGAATAACTGAGCATGAGACACACTGAGCAAGAGAAAGCAGGAGAAGGAAGAGGAGAAGCCATGGCTATACGCTAAGATAGCTGCTAAGCTAGGCTATGGAAGCTAGTTGTTAGCCGAAAAAAGCCGCTGGAAAACACCAACGAGTGACAGGGAAAGTCTAGGGAAGTTTTAGAGTGCTTGATAGGATTAGTACACTACAAATGTACGGCGGGACGTTAACCACTGTGGATTAAGACAGTAACAAAACTATTTTTGTGGCAGAGCAGCTCAGAGTGCTGTAGGAAACAACAGAGTAGCGGCTGAGAGCGGAAATGATGCAATACGCTTACCATATAGGAGGAGACAGGGTGTGATTCCACAGGGATTGTTCTGACACTAAAGACTGGTGTTCAGTGTTCATCAGAGTGACAGCCTGTGGAAAGAAAGGTGTGATGGATCTGCAGAGATGCTTCCTGTTTCCTCATTCTGGACTCGTTCAGGTCCTGGATGGACGGCAGGCTGGTGCCAATGATTTTCTCTGCAGTCCTAATAGTCCCTTGTAGTCTGTTCTTGTCCTGTTTGGTGGCCGACCTGAACCACACAGTGATGGAGGAACAGAGAGCAGACTGGATGATGGAGGTGTAAAACTGGATCTTCCACAGCAGACACTGTGCTGCTCAGATTGGAGAGGGGGAGCAGAGATGAGGGGTTTCTCCTGAGGTCCACTATCATCTCCACAGTTTTCAGAGTGTTCAGCTCCAGTTTGTTCTGACCACACCAGAGGGCCAGCTGTTCCACTTCCTGTCTGTATGCACACTCGTCGCCGTCCCTGATGAGGCCGATGACAGTTGTGTCGTCTGCAAACTTTAGGAGTTTAACAGTCGGGTCTCCTGAGTTGCAGTCGTTTGTATAAAGAAGAAGAGCAGTGGGGAGAGCACACACCCCTGGGGGGCGCCGGTGCTGGATGACCTGCTGCCTCCTGTCAGTCAGGAAAACCACAGGTGAAAGACACCTGAACATTTTTTATGTCATTGAGCTGAATGGAGCCTTTTGTCCAGATGTCAGGATCTGCTCTGTGCTTCTCCCACATGGACAACTGGCAAGGCTGATAGAGATGAGCATTTTTCCACCTCCAGAGGGATCAAAAGCCACGAAACCTGCACCACACCTACACTACTAAGCTCACAATACAGTGCAGCCAGGCAATAACTCATCCAAATAGTTGCTTATTAACTGAATGCTACTCTTGAATTTTAAAGTTGCCTTTCAGCATCATGGCATCAAGGCACCAGTGCATGAGTGACTGACCCTCCACACACCTCCTCTAACAAGAGATCCAAAGCATCCAGACTGCACTTCTCCAACTGGAGCACACAAGACTAAAGACACACTTTGAAGTTTCATCCCACTGCAAGCTCCACATGCTTTTACATATGTAAAACAGTGTCACACACACACACACACACACACACACAGTTTGCAGAATGACAGTATAAAGCAATAGACACAGTTTCAAGCGTGAGGAAGTGTAGATGTGATGAAATCAGGCTGGGTTCACATCCATAGCAGCTCTCTCAAATGGACATGTACTGAATGGTCACTGCAGGGCTGTGTGGTGATCAGTGTTGGTGATGTTACAGTGGGCAACACCAGGGTCTGTTCACATGGAAGAAACTTAAACTTCTTTCTCTCCAAACATAATGCAGTAAATGGACATCCTGATGTATTATAACATAATTTAAACTAATCAATCAGAGCATAAAACTCATGCTTATACACTGTTTACTGAGGTAATACAGCAGGAGAGAAAAGGTTCATTTTCCCATAGACTGAAATACAAGCAGACTTCTTTTTGAAACCACCAGTATCGCCCCCTGCTGGCTGTAGGAGAGAATGAAGTTCAGTTACTTCTGTTTGGGCTTCATTGCTGTTGTTCACAAACCAGTGGGTGACGTCACGATCGTCACGATACATATACATATGCATATACATATACATATGCATATACATATGCATATGTATATGTATATGCATATGTATGTATATATATATATACAGTCATGGAAAAAATTATTAGACCACCCTTGTTTTCTTCAATTTCTTGTTAATTTTAATGCCTGGCTCAACCAAAGGTACATTTGTTTGGACAATTATAATGATAACAACAAAAATAGCTCATGAGAGTTTAATTTAAGAACTAAGGATTATTCATTTTCCATGGTTTTCTTGATAATAACCAAAATTACTTAAATTCTTACATCAATAGCTATGGCATTGTACCGCCAAAAACACTACTTTTAAGCATTCCATGTTTTCTTTTCTGTTTGCTTTAAACACATGATACACACAAGAGTTAATACTTGATTGCATAACCATTGTTTTTGATGACTGCAGCCATGCGTCTTGGCATGCTCTCCACCAGCTTCTGACATTGTTCTGCTGTCACAGCAGCCCATTCCTGTTGGACAAATTCAAACAAATTTTCTTTGTTTTTGGGCTTGTGGTTCTCCATTTTGAGTTTGATGATTTTCCACAGGTTTTCAATTGGATTAAGATCTGGTGATTGAGCAGGCCAAGGCATGGTGCGAATGTTGTGGTTCTCCATCCAGGCTTTAACTGACCTTGCCGTGTGGCAAGGGGCATTGTCTTGTTGGAAAATCCAGTCATTCGAGGCAGGAAAGAGTTTTCCAGCTGATGGAAGAAGACTGTTTTCAAGGGTAGTCCTGTACTTGACCTGGTTCATTCGGCCTTCACACAATTGCATTTGCCCTCTTCCACTCAGACTGAAACAGCCCCAGATCATGACTGATCCACCCCCATGTTTTACTGTAGGGGCAAGACAGTCTGGGTTGTAAGCTTCTCCAGGCTTCCTCCTAACCAGTAAGTTGGCCGGAGTGGGCATCAATTCAAAATTGGATTCATCACTGAAGAGAACCTTAGCCCAATCATCAACAGTCCAATCCTTGTGGTCTCGAGCAAAGAGTAACCGGGCCTTCCTCTGCCTTTCATTGATGAAGGGCTTCTTGCGTGCTCTGTGTGACTTCAAACCAGCTTCAACAAGTCGGTTTCGAACTGTCCTTGCCGAGCAAGTCACATTTCTCGACAATGCCCACTCATTTTTAAGGTCCCTGGAGGTCTGACGACGATTCCTGACACAGGAACGGATGAGTGCACGGTCATCTCGTGGGGTAGAAAGACGCGTTTCCTGCCACGGCCAGGTAGCAATTTGGTAGTGCCATGTTCAGCTTGTTTTTTTGTTGTAATGAACGGCTGTCTTGGAGATCTTCAGTTTTTCGCTACCTGTCTCTCACTCATGCCAATTTCCAGCAGTGCCAAGATGGCTGCCTTTGTTGCTTCACATAATTCTTTTGTTTTAGGCATTATGTGAGAGCTGACAACTTCTGAGTTGTGCTACGGCTTGAATGTAAGCAAGAAACCACTCTAGGCCTTTGCATGTGCAGTGCTGCTTGTGACATGAAATGGCCTCTTATATACCCTGGGAATCAATTAAGCTTAAGAATGTCAAATAGGACATAAAGTATTATGTGACCAGCTGCATTTTTTGTTGTGTTCATTGTATTATACGTTTAGTGGTACCAGATATTAGAATGAACAAGAAATTGAAGAAAACAAGGGTGGCCTAATAATTTTTTCCATGACTGTATATATATATATATCTATATATATAATATGTGTATACTGTATTTAAATGGCACTCAAAGAGTTAAAAGTAACTTTCTAGTTCCTCTTTTTTAAAGCACCTTCTAGAAAGCTCCATTTATGCCCTTATAGCTTCGTTTCAGTGCTGTATGGAAAATAATACACTGCTGATCAACTCTACAGTTTGTATTCACTAAACTCTGCTCAACATTATGGTCGATACAAACACAAACCAGACTGGAGGCATGGAGCTTCTGGAAGGGGACCACATTTATGATACGAAATCTCGGGACATTTCCAGCTCAGAGATAATAATACTTATCATGGTAGTGACCGGCGGCCATAATAACTGTTGTTCTCGTCTCTGCCTCTTTTTTCCTCAATCATAAAACGCTGAAATCAGGGACATTTTCAGGGACAGCTCTAACCAGGGACTGGTCATCCAAAACAGCGGACAAATGCAGCATATTGTTACGGTAACTGAGTGTATTTATTTCAAAAGTAATGTGTCAGATTACGAGTAGTGGGTTAGCGCTTAACACTGGTGACGATACAGCCTCCTGTCGTCACTTTCCTGCTGTACATGTTTTCACTTCGCTGAAAGGTAGCGGTTAATAACAGCGTTTACACAGTGAGTCTGTGACTCTCAGGGTGATAAATATAAAGCTGCCTGTCTGAGGCGCTGCACAATGAGAGGAAAAGCTTTAATGTTTGTTTCACAGGGAGACACAAGGAAATGCCCCCAAAAACGTCATAAACTATGTCAACATTCAAGTGACAATAAGGCTGGATAAATATGTTTCCTGTCAACTGCCAACCGTCAGTCAGCGTTGTTTTATCATAACCTCCACTGCCCCAGTACTGTTTATTATTCAAGATTCAAAGTGTTCATTATGATGTGAACAGTCAGCAAATGTTTCCCTGCACAGTAAAAGACTTCCTTCGTTGCCCACATTGAATGCTGAGCAATCAAAGGGTTAGGGTTAGGGTGACTTTTCCTTAAAACTGAGCCAAGTTGCTTTTGTGCCTAAACCTAACCCAACCTTAATCATAGTGTTGTGACGTCAACATTCATCAAAGGCACAGAAAAATTATTTCCGTGTCAGATCTGAAGCATGTTGTCTTTTATTTTGAAGGCATTGCTGGTCTCTGGACCCAGCTGCTGTCCACCAACAAGTAGTTGCAGCCCTGAACTCATCATTTTGACGTTAAGTTTGTCTGCGGGTCAAACAGACAAGATGCAAAGTGTTAACTAGTCAACATGCTGTCGACATGTTTCTGCTCTGAACAGATCAGCTCCTGTCTCCTGCCTTTTGCTAAGCCAGGCTAACTAAATTCTGTGCTATGCTGTTTATTCATGTGTTTTTTAGCTGCTATTAAGCAAACAGGCACACATCGCTGTGATGATCAATCATGATCAATAATTAAAAACAGTCATTCTTTCATCAGTTTCATATTAGTTTACTGTGACAAACGTAATGTACTGTACAACTGTAAATGTGTAAAATTGTTCTTATTGCATGTTTTGTTCATGTTTGGGAGGATATTTATTGTATTTAGGCCACAGAAAGCAACGAGGCGTAACCCGTTATGATGAAGCCACATGTGCACTTTCTTACCAACAGTTGCTTTTGTGCCGCAAGCACGGACATCAACATAACAGAGCAGAAGAGAGGCACTGAAAATACTAAAAATATGAACAGCTCTTTCTGGTTTGATGGTGTTTCAATCCACTGTAAATCACATCAGACTCTGCTCTGCTGTCACTCATCCTGTTCATCCCATGTGAAAAACAAAGTAGCCCAATAAAGGTTTAGTATCACTTTTCGAAAAGAAAATGTATGAAAATTCACTTTTCTTTTGTAAGTAACTTGTATTTTTGTGTCTGCTAAAATGGTGTTCTCATAAAATATATACAGCCTTGATCAGGAAGGAGATTTGTTTGATCCAGGACAGCAGAATTTATTCCAATGCAGCTCCAGATGCACCGGCAGTGAATTTACATCATTTTAAATCAGAAGATATTATTCAATACACAAGTAGATAAACTAAACCTCTCTGACTCTTATCAAGTCTCTGTGGTCAGAGAGTTTTCAGCATTCTACGTCCCAAAAGCTGTCACACTAGATCTCCCAGAATCCCTCACAAATCTGTACAACAGACAGTTAAGACATGTCGGTCTATGAGTTGGAGGACCAAAGAACGGGTAAATCATCACGTTAAAAAGAAGGCCGGGAGCTGAAGAAAGTCACATGTAAAATGATTTCTGCAGCGTGAAGTATGAAAGCTTTCTGGATAAAAATCAGAGCTGCATTTGCTGACTTATCCCTCTTTCTAGGCTGCCTAGGATGCCTGTGGCCTTGAAAAACATGAGATTAAGAAACAACAACTGGAATGTATGAAAGCCTTTATTTAAAAAAAAAAACTGTGTCCTTGCTGTTTGCCAAGTCTCTTTCAAAGCCAGCAGCACACGTTGGTGTTTTGTTCACTTAAAAAGTTTCACATAACTTGTCTTCACATGAAAAGAATTCCCAAACAGTGGAGATGCCCCTGCTGTTGAAAGGTTATCAGCTCATTAAAACAGAGAAAGTCCAGAGATGAGATGTGAAAGATAAGAGGCCGTCTTTTGTTAAAGCAAACTGGCAGGTTTAAGGCTAATAAAACACAGCATTCAACGAGGGCTTTTTTTTATTTACAGTTATTTATTTATGTCTTGGTCTATTTATTCAAGTCACGTTCCAAGAAAACAAATAAATGAGTATTTGAAGAGTCAGAAGTGTTCCTTCCCTTTTTGTAACAGTGATTTCAGTTTGACCATCATCTGTCTCCACTGCACCTCATGAAGACAGACAAACATGTCCGTGCTTAGCTACATTATCCAGCAGCTGACAGGTAACAACAGGTCCAGAGACACACTTTTACAGGTATGTCACATCATTTCCTGTGTCACTGTCAGTGAAACCGACAAAGACAGTGTTTTGCAAAATGGTGTCTTTTTGGCGTAGAACTGTTAAGATGTGGATCCTAACATCTGGTTGTTGTCAACTCTTTCTGACCACGAGTGAATGCTGGAAGCTTTAATTCAGCTTAATAACAACGAGTGTTTGGCATTCAAGCCTCTTTATGCCAAAACCAAGTCAGTGGAAGTCAGTGTTAATTTTGACAGCAAATTTAAATTTAGTCTCAGTCATAGTCTTTTGACGAAAATGCTGTTTAGTTTCAGTCATACTTTAGTCGTCTGAATTTTACTTTGTTTTACTAGTCCTAACAGGTTTAGTTCAAATGCAACGCATAATTTAAGAGTTTTTCTAGAAATTTCAAACTCACAAAGTTGTGAGGCTTGAATGTGTAATATACAGACACAGACTTAACTGTGCTGATGTTTTCATTTTAAAGTTAAAGAAATGTCAACCTGAGTCTCAGGTTGATAAAGACCAAAGTGGGGGACTTGATATTTTAATATAATAATAATAATAATAATACCCCATGGCCCAGACCGCCCCTCAGTGACACTGTGGTCCTAATAGATAGTATATAAATATAGTGTATAAATATGTAGTAAGCAGAGCATAACGGTCATCGTCCCAACCAGTAGAGCAGTACGTCAGGTCACATGACATCTTCTGCTCTTTTGATTGGATTTTTATTCAGACATGTTCATCTCCAGGTTTGTTTTTATTGGATCATTGACCGATTCGTCATTCCTTAACATTTCGTCTTGTTTTTATTTGTTGACGAACGTGTCATTTGTTTTTATCATAGGTGTCGTCATCAGAGATTATTTTTTATTTAGTTATCATCTTGTTGTCATCAGAAAAAAAAACTGTCATTGACGAACATTATAACAAAAATATATTCATCGACAAACTGAACATTGGTGGGAGCAAATGAGACAAAAGATGATTTGCTCTCCATCCATTGGAAATGAAACCAACCTTGGGGTGACAGCAGTAAAATCTTTCATTGTAACGAGTGACTGGTCTGTAGAGCAACACTGAGCACTGGCCAACAATTTATTTAGTCTCTCCAAAAATGTTTCAAAACAGTCAATAATGCAAACTGCCTAATCAAACAGTCTGCTCCTAGATGTGTATGGAATAAGTTTTCTTTATGATTCCCTGTCAGGCCATATCACAAGACTACATGTCACTGATACTGTGTTTCTTTGAAACACTTTGAAACAGTGGTTGGATCAGTGCAAAAATAATAAGTCAAAGAGTCGCTCATCTCAGTCTCAGGCTAGACTTTTCTTCAGACATTAAACCAGTGAGAATATTAACCTTGCTATCACTGATTTGCAGACTCATGTCTTTATTCCAGTTCTATTCATTTTCTCTCTTAACAACATGTTCTCAGTCCTCAGAGCTTGGCTTGGCTCAAGAGATGTGATTTCATTCCTACAGTTGTGGAAATCACACAATGCTCTGTTCATTGCTGTAATCAGAAGAACTAGCAGACATAATAATGCACTGAGTTTTACCTGAAGGAAGACTGAAATGACTCTGCAGACAAACATTTTTATGTTTGTTTTTGCTGTGTGAGCAACAAGAAGCACCGTGAAATCCATACCATAATACTTTGGTCTAACGTGCGTTTAATGAGAGTACAACCTTTAGGAATCGTAATAAAATCATGTAAAATAAATCAGATATAAAGTTTAGGGAATGTTGGATTCTGTACCTGATATAAAGTGGTCGCTCTGTTTTCTTATGATCACTTCTTATATGTTTTATATCAGTTATCATCTCTGTCTTTGTTCAGGATCTTTGGTAATCCAGTAAAATCATCTTCTCTTTACTCGTCCTCGGCTGTTCTGTCATCCCGGAGCACAACATCTATCCACCATCTCTGTGAGAAACATTTACAGACGTTTATCTGCTAGCAGAGAGATCCCTGACAGTAGTTTAAACAGAGCGCTTTACTGACAACATGGTGGTGTTTTGGTTTAGACTGGTGCATGCTGGGATTGTGTGACATCATCTGTCTATAAAACCATTGTTTCAAAAACCACAAACTGTGAAGCAAGCAGACCTGATAAACTGCTTTTCAGACAAAACAAACCTGTGACACTGTTACATTTGACAGTAGCTAATACTCTAATGCATTACTTTTTAAACGAATAAACACTGCTACTGTTAGAATATGGTGCCTTTGTCTGTTATGTGTTAAATGATTTCCATGAAGTCAGATCTCCAACTCAGAAAGTCAGATTAATCTCACCCACCAGACATAGACTTCATGCTATCTGCTACTGATGTAAACAGCAGCTCCATGTTTTGTTGTTTGTCTGTAAGGCTGAAGAGCTGGAGCACTAAACTTTGAGGTTAAGATGATCTGAGCTCCACGTTCTGACTTCCAGTGAATTCATCCAGAATAACAAACAACCACTAAAAAATAACAACAAAATAAATAATTGATATTTTTTTATGCTGTCTTTGGTAAAACAAATGTTGATTTAGGCTGGGTAATTACACAATAAAAACAAGAGCAGAAAAAAGAGGAGCTGAAGCTGGAGCACAAAGCAGTACTTGTGAATGAGAGCATGATCCAAGTGCGAGCAGAGGCTATTTGAGTGCAAGGACAGGGTTTTTGAATCTGACTCAGGATCGCCGGAATTTTCATCTTTGTGACGCAGCAGAGAAGCGACTGTTTGATTCAGACAACAATGATGGCTCGCAGCGAGGAATCATGCGTCAACACTGATTCTGCTATTTCAACTGTGTTGTCAAATCTATCGCATATGGATTCTTTAAAAGATGAACACACAGGTTTGAAGGCATTTATTGGTGGCAAGGATGTTTTTGCTCTTCTCCCGACCGGGATTGACAAGAGCTTGATTTATCAAATCGCTCCACTGGTGGTTAAGGAAGTGGGACGAGTGCAGGACCCCGTCGTTATTATCGTCTCCCCGCTGATTGCTCTAGAAGAGGATCAGTTGATCTGAGAGCCTGAAAAACCGTAACCTGACTCTCGCCAGCTGAATGTTGTTCTGCTTAGCTCCACATGGCGTTCCACTGAGCTCCATCCATCTGGACTTCAATGGAGCAAAAAAAGACTCAGCCATTCAGGATCGCCGGGCCGGATTTTCATAGACATGACATAACTGTTTTGGTTTTCCATCCGTCACTCTCGTCAGCGTCACAGATTGGTTTCACTGTGAGTGGTTGAAGTAGCACGTCACTAAAGATGATGGACAAGTGGTTTATCCAATCACATGCAAGGATTTTTGATAAGGCCCCGCCTTCTGAAATACATCTCCAGTGGAGCTATCCCAGATGAATGTGTGGAGCTGGGCAGAAGAGTGACATTCAGCTGGTGAGAGTCAGGTTAAGGGTTTTTAGGGAAAGCGTTAGAGAACCTGAACACAGAAATCAGTGAGTGATGTTCCCTCAGTGGAACACCACCTTCTCCATCAACTGCAGTGCAGGGAATTTGACTGAATGATGAACCACAAGGACAAAACTAACTGAGGGACTGTGAAGCTCCGGATAGGCTGAGGACAACTGTCACAAATCTGTGGCTCTCTTTTTGGCTCTCACATGGCCCCCACAGGAGCTGGATCAATGATTGAGCTGCCAGAGCTTGAACAGGCCCTCAGTACGAAATGATTTTCATTCAGATAACACTTTTCTTTTGGCAAACATCAAAAGACCATAAGAGTGAATTTATAAAGCGAACCACAATGTCAGCTTGTTGGAGAAGCCTCGTGTTGCTCCCAGTCGCCCCTGCAGTGTGATTATTGTGATAAAAGAAATCAGGAAACATTTTCCAGCGTTTGTGTGACCTGATACAAGCTTTGTCTCCTAACAGGCTTTGCTACCCACACACACACACATACATATGCACGCACACACACACACACACACACACACACACACACACACACACACGCATGCATACACACACACACACGCACGCACGCACACACACTCTTTTGTAGGAAGTCTTTGCTTGTGGGATCCGTCTCACGAACACCACCGTCTATTTGTTGATGTGCGATGCCACGTTCACACTGGAGGCGTTCAACTTTCATCCACAGTGAAGAATATGAGTCATTCCCTCGATATGTCAAGGATTTATGTCCTAATAATGTGAGACACAAAGACAATATAGTGTGGTGATTCGTCACCCACACAGAGCCAATTCAGAGTGTTTTACATAAGGTATAGAAATTCATTCAATTAACATAATAAAGAGGGAAGTTAAATATGACTGAAAGAAAGAAAGAAAGAAAGAAAGAAAAGCAGTGACAGATTTGCTCGTTTGAAGATTTAAAGTTATAATCCTGAACGAGTAACTTTACTTTTTACTTTTACTTATCCTTGTTCTTGCTTTGTGTCAAAGTGACTAAAGGTTTCTGCCACTGACAGGCTTAGACTGTTATTAGACGTGTCTGATGACATTATAGATATATTATACAATATATTATGTTAATAGATGTATGTTAATTCCCTGCTGGGAAATAACATCTTTTTTTGACCTTTGACTTCATTCAGTCTGTTTCTGATATCTGTATATTCTGGCTCTAGTAAAAGCATCATTGAAATATCCAGACACTTAGATAACACTGAGCAACACTTTCCAAGGTTCTTTCCAGCATGTCAAACACATTTTAATGGAGGTAAATGACAGCATCTGCTTGCACCAACAGGAGCATATCTCTCTCAGCACTGGACCACTTTCAGAAATGATTGTCCCTGTTAGTCAGTTAGACACAAAAAGGTTGAAAAACATGAGTGAGACCTGTGCTTTGTGGTGGTGTCAGGGTATGAGGCCTCTGAAAACACTGGCTGAGCAGCTCCTCACACTGGTTTGCTTTGTGTGTAGTGTGATTGTTGGAGGTTGGGCACCACGGCTGATGGATTCAGTGTTAAATGTCATTATTAAAGCTGCAGGCTTGCATGTGACTCATGAGTCTTCACTGTCGCCGCTCGTCCTCCACGCCAACCGCCGTCATCACTGACTGTGATGCATCGACTGAAGCCAAACGTCTGTAAGAGGCTGAGATACAAACTGGAGGTCAAGCATGAAATGCTCTCATGTGCTCCTGTGTGTCATCTTGACAGATGGCTCATTTTGTCCCTCAGTTCGTGGTACTTGCTGATTAAAGTAACCACGTCTTATTGTTCTGCAGTACTTTGTATCTTCACCTAAGACTTTACTGCACACTGCTGACACACATCCAGCAACACGACAGATGATCAAACAACAAATAGTCTCATGTGCAATTGACTACAATAACATTTTTGTTTAGAGAGCAAAGCAACTCTCTAATAATCCACATGTGCAGACTGCATCACATATTTTTTTTACACCAGTAGCTCCATGTTGTCATCACTTTTTCCACCTTATTTTTTTTTTTTTATAAAGGTCCTTATTGTTGCTCTCTCCACTTTTTTGCTGTAACCATACAGATTTTTCTGTCTGTGGGGCTAATAAAGGACTGTCTGGTCTTAGCCCTGCGATGAGGTGGTGACTTGTCCAGGGTGTACCCTGCCTTCCGCCTTAAAGCTGCTTTCACATCGAATGCGCAAGGCGCAAGCCGGCGCAGAGCAGGGTGCATGGTGACCTAGTTGCTAGGCTGCGGCTAGTGGAGGGAAATTGAAATCTCTTCAGTTAGCATGTATTTCTCTGCGTCCCCGCAGAAAGCCCTTGCTTTATTTATGATGATGATGATGATGATGATGATGAGGAGGAGGAGATCAGCAGGAAGGGTTCGGGTACATGTCACTTTGAGGGGGAAGCAGGACATGGGAGAGTTTCGCCTTGTCCAGGAGCTACAGCCCTATGATTACCGCTTCCGAGTCCACTTCAGACTGAGCAGGGAGCAGTTCCACAGTCTGACCGAAAGAGATCAAAAAGCACCTGGATGGCCACTAATTTCAGGCTCATTTATCGCCCGTCCCACAGCTCCTCAAACTGAGACACCGCAAGGATCAGCTTTTCCTCCATCCTTGACACACCTATGAGTTTTGTCTTTTCCCCCCTTTCCGTGCAGCTCCTGGCATTTCTCCTAATGGACATGCACATGTGACGTAACAGCGCGCTGCGCCCAGTTGCAACATTTTCAACTTGGGCAGCTTAAGACAGCTGGGATAGACAATAGCAATTTTTTTTCAGTTCAAAGTGACCTTTGGAACTGCTCCACATTAACTTTTCAGCACAGGTGAATTAACTTGTCATTTTGTCTCTACCAAGAGAAAAGCTCATTCTCTTGTTCAACTCATTCTCTATTTTTCACGTTGAGTGGACACTTTATTAATTTCCTTTTTGATAAAGAAAAAAACGCAGAAACAGTTAATGAGAGTGAGCACTTACAGACATACAGAGGTCACACATCCAAACGCCCTCCATATTCACCTGAAACTCTTTTATTCATGCAGAAATTAATCATTTTGCTTCTCTAGTCTCTTCTCTGGAAAGATAGATGGATGTATGGATGGACAGACAGACAGATAGACAGACAGATAGATAGATAGATAGATAGATAGATAGATAGATAGATGGATGGATGGATGGATGATAGATAGAAAGTTGTGTCTGGACTGCTGCAGGAGCTTGCTTTTTCTGGCTCCTGCTCCTCTTACTCCTTAAAGTTCATGTGCTGGATGTGACCACGGAGGCTGCGGGCCCATCGCCTGCTGCCAGACCTGCTCGGTCAGCCCTACTATCTACTCCAGTGAACAGTGAACTCATTATGATGGCGGCCAGCAGCCACTGGTGCGCATCACTGCTGAGTGAAGCCGCAGCAGGAGACAGAGAAGATGTGGTTCATTAGCATTTCTGAAAGTCCAATGTGACGGGAGCCAAGCTACACTCTTATAAACACATGAATATGATTTCTTTCGTCTATAATTCGTCCATACAGGGCCTTTGAGGAGGCACAGCGTGTGTTTGTGGGTTGTGTTTTTAAGAGAATGAGAATGGGTCAAAATAAAACATGAGGATGAATTTCCTTTGTTCCCTGTAGTAAATTATCTTCAGCAGGAGAAAAAATTTGACTCAATGTGAAACTTATTGACTCGTTCTCATGGACAGAATTTGACTAGAACAGTTTACTTTTTGTATTTATTACAAGCAAGAGCAAGGTATAACAATCCATGATCACTGAAGGTCCATAATGTTTAAATCCCCATACAGTACATGCATTTGTCACTAGAGACACTGGGGAATGGCCGTTAGCATCTTCTTTTTTTTTTGCAACCAAAAGTGACACAAGAAAGTGGAGCCCAACTGAATGTTAAAAAGACATTTTTAGATGAATAAAACTATTCTAATCAACTTTCATGAAGTTGAAAGGGTTAAATTTCTAAGCCAACAGACACAGAAAACTAGTCTGGTCTGGTGGCAACCTGTCAATCAGCAGGTACTGTAGCTGGAGTATGGAGTGTGGTGCACCTACAGTGTGTCTGCACAACATCACACCATCTCAGGTTGATGCACATTGAGATTAGATTTTACATGGACTCCAGTGAAGGTGCCCTGACCTCTGACCCCTGAAGGTTTACTCTGTGCTATCTGACTCCTTCCTATCTTCAGCAGCATGAACTCCTCTGCTCTGTTGGCTCAGACCACCAGGACCAGCCTTCACTCAGTGATCCTTGTCCTCTCATGACCCTGTCTCTGGTTCACCTCTGGTCCTTTCTTGGACCACTTTTGATAGATCCTGACCACTGCAGATCAGGAACAGACCACCAGAGCTGCAGGTCTGGAGATGTTCTGATCCAGTCCTCTAGACATCACTGTTTGCTTCTTGTTGTCAAACTCCTGAAAAATCCTGATCCTGCTTCTAACATCAACTCTGAGCACTAAATGTTCATCTGATGCCTCATGAAGAAGAGATGATCAGTGCCAATCACTTCATCTATCAGTGGTCACAGTGTTACAGACTTTGTTTTTGCAGCATTTATCTGGCTCAGAACTTCTGGGAGAAGAAATACTGGATTTGAATGTAGCTGCCATCCAGGACTGAGATAAATGTCTTCTCATGCAGTCTGCACACACACAGATAGATGTGGGAACAAAGACTGCAAAATGTCTCTGACTTCAAACACCAACGGGAAGAAAAGCCAGGAGTAACAAGACGAGAGATGAGAGGAATGGAAAAGAAAGTAGAACTGGTGGAGGCCACTGCAAGCACTGTGTGTGTGTGTGTGTGGGCGTGTTTTGCCGAACATATGGGGACATAAGTCTGATAACACACTCACATTGTGGGGACTCACGCTGACAATGTGGGGACTCACCGTACTTATGGGGACAAAGTGCAGGTCCCCATAATGTAAACTGTTAGATTTCAGGCTGAAGACTTGGAGAACATTTAATGTTACTGTAAGGTTAGACTTTGGTTAGGGTTAGGATTTGGATTACATGGGTATTGGATATGGTTAGGGTCAAGGGAAGTGTCTAGGAAATGAATGCAAGTCAATGTAAAGTCCCCACAATACACAAATACACAGCTGTGTGTGTGTGTGGGGGCGTGTGTGTTTGGATGAGTAACAGTGTTTCCATCCAGCTGTCATATAAATCTTCATCCACATGCACATGTAAACAGATGTCAGATTTGCTGGCTGCTGATTGTTGGTCCAGTTTGTTAACGTTTTCCTACAAGCTGAACCATCTCTGTCTGGAGGAAAAATGCTCAGGTGAACAGGAAGTGAAGCGTGTTTAACACTTTAAGGTTCAGCTGGAAGTCAGTAGAAGAAAAGCTGAGCACTCAGGATGCTGAATTTACTTCATTTTTGCAATTCCTGTCATCAGAAGTCAAGTTTCTTGAGCTGTCCTGAACTCCATCTGTCATTACCAATATATGTTTACGTGTTATCCAAGTTATGTTTTTCAGTTTTGTCTCATGTTCTTCTTTTTCTTTGAAGTCTTCTTGTGTCTTGTCTGGTTTTACTTCCTGTCTGATAGTTTCCACCTGTGAACCAGAACCTCAGGTATAAACAGTCTTTGTCTCCTGGAAGAGAATATTTTTTATTTATCACTCATTGGGGGAAATTCACTTCCTACAGCAGCATGAACAAGTTTAAACTTAAGAAAAAAAACCCAATAAAATGACAATAATAAAATAATAGAATAAGTAATAATATAGTATGTACAAAAAGAATACATTAACTAAGGAAATTAAACAATGTTTTACTTATAAATTACTATTAATATGAAATAAACAGTGAAACATTAGTGCAATTTATTATTTCATTTGTCCTTGTCTCTGTGTGTATTTTGCCTTGTTTTTGTCACTTTCATTGAGAGTCATTGATTATGTTTGCAACTGAAAAGTTGATACTTTTATTTCATAGTTTGTATTTTTTTAGCCTTTGTTTAGAAGTAATTGTTTACTAAAGATTAATTTCTGCCATTACTCATTAGCTGGTTGGTTTTCATTTCCTTGAAGGCATTTCTGTTTTCTGTTTGTGTCTTTGGTTTTGTTTGTTTTCTTGGCTCGTAGAAAGAAATGGTTGTGTGAAGAATGAAAAAAGAACTGGTGAACTGGTGTGTTTGTTGGGACGTTGGTTTTGGTAAATTACAAATATTGCCAGAGACTCTTTGTTTTCTGCAGTCGCACCAGTTCAGGGGTGATATCAGTGAAACAGAAAGAATGAAGTGTTCATCTGTCATTTCTATCAGGCCAGCCAGTTATACAGCATGCCTCTTCACCTGGCCTCCATGTGCCCTTTAAAACTTTTTTCATTGATCTTGCAACAAATAATGAACATTTTTTTCTGGACATTTCCTGCCTATTGTCTGGGCAAACTGACCCTGCATCAGTCATGGTATTTTCACTGTTTGCTTCACATTAGAAAGTGAATCAGTATCACAGCAAAACGCAGCTCCACCTTCAGCATTCCTCTATTAGTATTGATCTGGTGATCTGCTGCTCACAGACTGGGTCTGATTTTTAGTTTTTATTGAAGATTTATTACATATAACTTTTGTTCCAACAACATTTCATTGATTCTATTTTAAGCATTGCAATGTAGTTACATACAGTGTTGGAATAGCATGTTATAAAGTATAGTAATCAGATTACATTGGTGTGTAATGCAGTATTGTGACTTACTATTGTCAATTTAGTGATCTCATTACAGTTACTAATCAATAAGTCCTGTCATTACTCTCTATAACGCTCTTTATATCAGGAGGACAGAGGAACAAAGCAAACTTTCATCATGACTTTGACTTTAGAGCTGGAGCTCATGAACAAAGATGGAGAAGCTGGTTAAGAAGTGGTTTAGAGGGTGGAAATATGAACATTACTATTTTTAGCAATTTATTCCTATTGTTATGATTATTTTATCGCTGCATTGTATTGCATTGAATTGCACTTCATCGTTTAGTCCTCCTGTGTGTCAGCTTGAAATATTCCTCTCTTCCTTTTAGAGGAACACAAACAGATTAAAGAATAAGCACATCATCACATGCAAAGAGTGCATATACATGTAGAGGACTAGTTGCTGTCCACTGCAGGGATCCTCTATAGTTTTATTTGATTTGCAGATTTTGCTCTCTGCTTCATCAGTAATCCTCACAGCCATGTTGAAAAATAATTTCATTTACTTTGTTTTTTCCCTGAGTGGGTTTTAATGACGGCCTCTGTGTGTCGGTACTACAACAGTCTTAAAATGACAGAGCAGATAGTTGTCATGATCGTGGCGTTGTGCAGAATTCACTTTTCCTCTTCCTCCACAGGTTGACGGCCGACATCCAACCTGTAATTTCATGCTGGAGGTGGAGAGGGACCAGGCGGAGTGTCTGAGGAGGCTGAGGGAGGAGGACGCTGCCGGCAGCCATAAAGGTCACAGTTTCACTAAACTAAACCTTCCTTTGCAGTTCAGGTTACCGTCTCCTGTTGAATAGACAGAACCTGTGAGGACTAAATCTGAGTCTGAGGCGCACCTGATTTGATTGAACTAATCAGATTACAATATATCTGATGTTGAAATATGAGAATGTTTTTCTGCCTGACTGCATTCTGACAAATATCCAGCACACACTATTTATGACTGTGACACACATCTTTCACTGTATTACTGTTATTGTGTTCAAGGATTAAGTGCTGGATAATTAATTCAAACGTTTAGAAAACACCAAATATCTGTTGGTGTGAATAGAAACTGATGTATTCAGATTTCTGGTCTACAGAAATGTATATTTTAACTTTGCACAGTGGAACTTGTGTCCAACTAATATTGCAGTGCATGTGACCAGAGCATTAGAACTGGAGCAAGACATGATAAGAACCCAAATTTATTCACATTAACAAACAAAAGAACACTTGAACACAGGTACTTTAAAATAAAACAGGAAATGATGAGGCAGACAGTAAAGCTGCTTCATGATGAAGTATTAACAGTTACAGAGAAAAAAAACACACCCTAATCCCAAATTATTTTATCATTATTTTATCATGTAATAAAATGGAAAGGGGATTCACCTGGACTGAAGCAGGAAGTGATTAGATTTTGTCACATGTCTGGAGGAGCACAGAAGGACACTGTAAGAACACGGCTTGGCATGAAAAGAACCCAATAGCATGACTCACAAAGTTTCAAACAAACAATATTTATTTTACAAACAAAATAAAAATCAGAGTACAAGCAGGAAGCACACTCAAACCTGACTGGAAGGAAGACTAACTAAATTGATTCTAACAGTACTACAAAAATGATAAAAAAAAAAAAACTAACTAAACAAACTCAGTGCTCAACAAAAAAGGGAAACTAATGATCAAAAATAAATAAAGCGCTCACTTAAGGTGAGGGAACAAACAGACTACACTGACAAGGGATAACAAACAGGTAGAAACTAAACTACAAGATGCAAACCAAAAACTGCTCTACAAAAACACTCACGGAGACCAATTAACAAGACGTGGATCACTTAGTGGTAGAGTGGCGACAGACAACAATGTACTGGCACAGGACTGGGGACGAATTTACGAGGTCATGGGAAACAACTGGAAACAATCAGGGGCGGGGCAGACGATCAACAGACACAGGACACACAAGGGCAGGAAGTAATGTGGCTGAAAGGAGAGGACAACAATTAATTATAAAGTAAAACAGGAAATAACATGACAAAATGACAAGACAGAAATCATAAAATCAATTAACTTGACTGACATAACAGTACCCCCCCTTCAAGGGACGTCATCTGATGGCCCGTGATGAGGGCCTTGTCCAAGATGAGGGAGGCGGATATCCATTCCCTCTCCTCCGGGCCATACCCCTCCCAATCCACCAAAAACTGTCGTCCACGTCCTCTGTTGTGCACCGGACTGTATAGGCTGGTGAGCCCTCGATGATATGGGGCGGTTGGGAAACCATGGGACTCTCCTTAGCTGGTTTAACTCGCCTTACATGAAAAGTGGAGTGAACCTTGAGTGACCTGGGGAGACATAGGCAGACTGCTGCTGGATTAATCGCCTTGGATATGGGGTATTGTCCAATGAAGCGAGGGCCCAACTTCCTGGATGTGATGCGGAGAAGGAGGTTGCGGGTGGAGAGCCAGACCCTCTGGCCCAGTTGATACTGCGGTGCCACTCTTCTGTGGCGATTCGCCACTTTATTCATTCGTTCCACATTCCGCTGCAAAATCCTCTGGGTGGCCTCCCCAAAGGGGGACTTGTTCTCCAAGTGAGGACCACTCCTGCATTCAGAATGCTGCAGTTCCCGTCCGGCCGCTGGGGCCTGGCTCCAGAAGTGAGCAATTCTGCATTGACCGCCATGTTAAAATAGCAGATTTGGTCTCTACCGAGAGTTTCCACCTCCATGAACACTGAGGGGGGGTGAATTTTTTTTTTTACCACAATCGTTTTAGTGTTATTTCAGCTTAAAATTCTTCCATAATTTAGGGCGTGGTTACGTTGAGTGACAGGTTCACAGACAGCTACCGGCAGTTAGCTCTTTACTAAAGCATCGGCTGAGCGAGGCTAGGCTAAATTAACTAAATTACCTCAAGGTGTGAACGTGAGTGTGAGTGGTTGTCTGTCTCTATGTGTCCTGTGATGAACTGGAGACTTCTCGAGGGTGTACCCTGTCTTTTACCCTAAGACAGCTGCGATAGGCTCCAGCTGTAATTTCAGCCTCTTAACCAACTCCTTTCTCCATTGCCTAAACCCAACCAAAGCACCAAGCAAAGAAATTAATTTTTTTTCTTCCCCGGTCTGCTGTTAGCAGGAGTGGCGGCTGCAGCCGGCTCGCGCCCATGTGGGCTCAAATCAGGTTCAGCCACGCTCGAGTGCAGCGGGGAGGGAGGAAAAAGTGCATTGGAATGGAGGCGTTTCAGAATGGAGAGCTGTCCAACTCCTTCTCGTTACATTACACTAGCTAATGTTAGCTAGTGAGATGAGATAGATAAACTTTATTGTCCCCCGAATTGAAATTTATCTTGGGCAAGTACACGCAGCTGCTGCCTGCAAAATAGCATTTTCTTTTTGTTTCAACAAAACTATTATCATGACAGATGCGCAAACTGGCGAGTATGTTCGTTCCTTACATCTCATTTCTGTCTCATCACAAGCAGAGAAGCTCTTCTTCTTCACTTCTTCTTCACCCCATAACCAAAACCTGTTCATTCAGTGCTGGTACATGTGATGCGCTGCGGCGTGACGTGTAAGGCTAGGTTACGAGACCTCATATGCACAACTCACACAACTTTTTTTTTTTAAGAAACACTGATTGTTGGCTGTAAGGGTTAATATAATTTGTGATCTTTCTATGAATTAGATTTTCATATTTTTTGTAAAAAAAAAGAATAAAAAATATATACAGTCATGGAAAAAATTATTAGACCACCCTTGTTTTCTTCAATTTCTTGTTCATTCTAATATCTGGTACCACTAAACGTATAATACAATGAACACAACAAAAAATGCAGCTGGTCACATAATACTTTATGTCCTATTTGACATTCTTAAGCTTAATTGATTCCCAGGGTATATAAGAGGCCATTTCATGTCACAAGCAGCACTGCACATGCAAAGGCCTAGAGTGGTTTCCTGCTTACATTCAAGCCGTAGCACAACTCAGAAGTTGTCAGCTCTCACATAATGCCTAAAACAAAAGAATTATGTGAAGCAACAAAGGCAGCCATCTTGGCACTGCTGGAAATTGGCATGAGTGAGAGATAGGTAGCGAAAAACTGAAGATCTCCAAGACAGCCGTTCATTACAACAAAAAAACAAGCTGAACATGGCACTACCAAATTGCTACCTGGCCGTGGCAGGAAACGTCTTTCTACCCCACGAGATGACCGTGCACTCATCCGTTCCTGTGTCAGGAATCGTCGTCAGACCTCCAGGGACCTTAAAAATGAGTGGGCACTGTCGAGAAATGTGACTTGCTCGGCAAGGACAGTTCGAAACCGACTTGTTGAAGCTGGTTTGAAGTCACACAGAGCACGCAAGAAGCCCTTCATCAATGAAAGGCAGAGGAAGGCCCGGTTACTCTTTGCTCGAGACCACAAGGATTGGACTGTTGATGATTGGGCTAAGGTTCTCTTCAGTGATGAATCCAATTTTGAATTGATGCCCACTCCAGCCAACTTACTGGTTAGGAGGAAGCCTGGAGAAGCTTACAACCCAGACTGTCTTGCCCCTACAGTAAAACATGGGGGTGGATCAGTCATGATCTGGGGTTGTTTCAGTCTGAGTGGAACAGGGCAAATGCAATTGTGTGAAGGCCGAATGAACCAGGTCAAGTACAGGACTACCCTTGAAAACAGTCTTCTTCCATCAGCTGGAAAACTCTTTCCTGCCTCGAATGACTGGATTTTCCAACAAGACAATGCCCCTTGCCACACGGCAAGGTCAGTTAAAGCCTGGATGGAGAACCACAACATTCGCACCATGCCTTGGCCTGCTCAATCACCAGATCTTAATCCAATTGAAAACCTGTGGAAAATCATCAAACTCAAAATGGAGAACCACAAGCCCAAAAACAAAGAAAATTTGTTTGAATTTGTCCAACAGGAATGGGCTGCTGTGACAGCAGAACAATGTCAGAAGCTGGTGGAGAGCATGCCAAGACGCATGGCTGCAGTCATCAAAAACAATGGTTATGCAATCAAGTATTAACTCTTGTGTGTATCATGTGTTTAAAGCAAACAGAAAAGAAAACATGGAATGCTTAAAAGTAGTGTTTTTGGCGGTACAATGCCATAGCTATTGATGTAAGAATTTAAGTAATTTTGGTTATTATCAAGAAAACCATGGAAAATGAATAATCCTTAGTTCTTAAATTAAACTCTCATGAGCTATTTTTGTTGTTATCATTATAATTGTCCAAACAAATGTACCTTTAGTTGAGCCAGGCATTAAAATTAACAAGAAATTGAAGAAAACAAGGGTGGTCTAATAATTTTTTCCATGACTGTATATAGATATAGACATATATATATATATATATCTGTATATATATATAAATCCCAGGAAATAATACTGTAACTGAGGTATTTACCCCAGGTACCTCATTGCTAGTTACGGCCATGCATGAGGCCCCTGGTGTGACTCTACGCCACCGAGCCAAATGATGTCACATTTGCAGCTTTCGACTTATTTTGAGCCAAACTATGATGACTTTTCTAAGCTGAACTACTGATATACTATACTACTATATGATGTACAGCTGAGAGACACATTGCGCTAAAGGAGAAAGGATTCTGCAGTTATTGAAGGATAATGGAAAAGTGTGATGCAGCACATAAAAAGAAGTCTGTTTGTGTAACTAACTGCATGAAATGGAAGCAAGGCAATGCTGGAAAATGGCTCAGAGTTCAGTCAGCCTTCGCTTTGTAGTGAATAAAGGATGAGAAAGACCATAAACCAGAGGATTCCCTCCAGATGTGTGCAGCTGTGCATTTGAGTTTCTGTGAAAGCCAACTGAGAAAGGATGGATCACTTAGTGGGGAGACGTCTCTGGTCGTCTCTGGTCCTCTTTGGTCTTCTCTTGTTGTCTCTGGTCCTCCTTGGTCCTCTCAATCATGAGGAGGGTAAAGGTCAGAGAGACTTCAATCAGACAGCAGGTGCTGCAAATAACCTTGTGCTCTTCATCTTGGGTATTTTGGACGTTCAGATGCAGCAGTCCTGATTCCCCTAGATTTCACTGACTGGGGAGAATTTTGGGAAGTGCAGATCACTGAAATATTTATCTGTAGAAACAAATCTCATCAGTGCCCTCATGACTAAAACAATAATACAAACAGGTCTTTAATAATAATAAAATTTAGATGAAGTGGGTTTCAATGAAAATAAGTTTTTGTAAGGTCGCTGAACGATGCTAAAGTCCACCCTGATGCAGTTTAATAATCACTCCAGGTTTGATTAAGTATCACATAAGACAGAAGGTAATTAAGGAAAAACTGAAACAATAAAGTACTAAAAGAAAAGAAAGGAAGCAAAGTAGAAAAAAGATAAAATAAGGTAAGATAAAACTAGTAGGATAAGACAGAATATACATAGTGGGAAAAAGTAAGGATATTTATAAAAGTATATACAATATGCAATGTTGTGCAAAACCAATAATATAGGCAACATAACAATAGACAAAACACCATAAGAGCATAAGAACACAATAAGCTGCTGAAGTTAAACAAAAAAGTGCTTCTGTTAGCCTTCATCCTTATCACATATTTATCACATTGTTGTTTGTTCATCTGTTATTACAAGAAATGTAGGAAGTGATGTAGATTCTCCATAAAGTGAAGAAATATGGGATAAAAATATCCAGCCCAAATATTATACTGTGAACTTGCAAAATATTGTCCTACAACATATCAATCAAATATGAAAATAGGAACAATTTTTTTTTTTTTTTTACTAATAATACTCTCATTGACATCACTAAGACTCAGTGTGTACCGTCAAAATCTTCAAAGACTCATTTATGTTTCATACTTTACAAACCTTTTCTGTGAATAACAGCGTCCAGCGCGTCTGGCTAACACATAATGAGTCTCAGTGTTTGTTCTGATGTGGATGAAGATCTTTGCAAAAACCTGAACAGGAAATGAAGATGAATGCTGCCTGAAGGTCACACAGCTCTGAGTTTATCTGTCATTTAATCTCTCAATACAACCAAAGTTACTGTGGATGAGTCGACAGCAAAACACCTGAACTGTGTGCAGTTTATGTTACAGAATAAAAGTGGAAGCCTTTCACCCCCTCCAGCGATGTTTTTCTTTTTCTCGACGTGACACTAATAGGTTTCTTTTTATAGCCTTTTCTCTGTCTCCCTCTCAGTCTGATGCCTGGCTGGCTGCCTGCATGTGCTCCTTCAGCAGGGATGATGGAGATGAGGCTACATTTTACCAAGCACACCGTCTCCATTCATCTGTGGCTTAAAAAGCCCTGTTCACTGTTCAGTTTGCCATCAGCACTTTTGGACCCATTAAAGCTATTTTAGGAAGGCAGTTTGTTTGTTTTGTCTCTGGAGGGTGGGTGGGAGTTTTTCTATCCATCCTCTCTTGTGTTCTGCACTGATAGTTTCTAAATCCTCCACATATGGATGTTTAATTTAAGAAAAGGATATGAATGTGTACGTGTGCTGGAATATTATGGGGTCCTAGAAACCTCCCACAATTTTTTTTTTTACTACAACTCTTCATCTTCAAATTAAACTTTATGGAAAAAAACACATTACTTCTCTTCAACCAGCAGCAACATGTTGGATATTCTAATATATGAATATAAATATATAGTTATAGATGTGTTTTTGACCAACAGCACATATTTATACACACATTTTCAAACAAAACACTGAAACACGAAATAACCACAACTTTCCCAACTGAAACAGACTCCTGAAGGCCTCTCGCAGATGGTTAGACACTCCCAACATACAGCAGCATGTCACAGCTGTCAGGCTTCAAGTGAAGCGCTTGTGTTGGTCCAGCTAGAATAATCATGGATCGATATTGAAGAAAATTCTAGATCGGGTATCGGTGACAATGGGCTCAAGTTATAGGTGCGGCTCTATTCAATGTAATTCTATGCTGTGCGCTGTGAGTTGGTCACGAGCTGGCAAAACGCTGCGTGGAGGCTCTCTGTTTTTTACAAAATAGGACGAGCAAAGTTTTGTTACAATTTTTATGGGGCTGCCAAAATTAGCACATTAACACGTTAATCCGCGTTAACGTGTTAACATGCATGATGGTAACTTTACTATTTGGACAAACTGTGGTGTTCTTTTCCTCACTTTCGCACGTCTCTGGCAATGCATTGCGGGCAGTTTGTTCAAGTAGATAAGTAGCAAATAAGTAATTCAGTTCATTTTTATCTGTTTATTAGTTAATAAAAAAAAAAAAAAAAACATTTAGAAAAGAAACGTGTAAGTGAAGTTTAATGTTGCCTTGAACAAAAGAATGATCCAATCTTTTCCACACAATGAGACATAGTTTGTTAGGTAACTCAGTATCGGTATTGGAAGTGCATCCCCACTGAAGAAGTTAGCTCAGATAGTGCCTTATCATCAGTTCTAACAGATCAGGGGTTCGTTTCACAAAGCAGGTTTAGAGAAAACGCTGAGTCTGTTAACCCTGAAATGAGGGAAACTCAGAGTTTTCCGTTTCAGAAAGGGAGGTAACTCAAACCAGAGACAGAGGGGTAATTCTAGCCTGTTTCAAAGAGAGAGTTAACTTAAGCTCTCAGTCAGTTACCGTAGTAACAGACTCTATGAACCTAACCTGGTCGGGACCAGGTTTTTCCTCAATGAACCTCGAGTTTCTCTCTGTCTGTAACTTTCAGCCACACACGCTGTTTGATTTCATTCATTCATTCATTCATTCATTCAGTCAGTCAGCAGGCAAGTTCTGCCGTCTGTTAAAATGGCATGTCCGTTCATAAACGATCCAGTGGATGAAGGAGCAGCATTATTGCGCAGAGAACTAAATATTCGTCGGGAGATTATCATCAGACTGCACATAGATTTTCTCGCATTTCCGGACAGTTATCTTTTTGAGCGGTATCGTTTCACGTCACAGTCCATAATCTACATACACAACCTAATCCATCCTTACATTTGCAACATGACCCACCGCAGTCATGCTCTCACATCCCATCAGATAGTGTGCTGCGGTTCTTTGCAAATATACTATATACACACACATATATATATATATACAGTATATGTATATATATATATATATATATATATATATATATATATATATATAAAATATTACATTACATTTTATAAAAGCACTTGTATCTTTGGGGGTGGTCTCAGAAGATGAGCTCCCTCCAGGGATCCCCTCAGCCACCGGCCTTCCAAAATTTTGGCTTAGGGCCATTTCTTCTACCTCCGTTAGAGGTGGCGGTGCTGGAGCACCATCCATTTTACGGGCGTCTGCTTTCTGTCTGTTGGCTGCATAGAAGTCTGTGTTAGTTTAAATGAGCTTAATTATTTTGTAACAAACTCGCAGAGAGCTGTCATCAGATTAACGTCATTGGTTCATAAAAACACGCATTCAGGCATCAAAACTCAAGTGCTCAGTTTTATTTAAGTACTTTTCGTGAGTGAAGTGATGGAAAGAGGAGGGGAAAAAATACCACTGTCTTTGATAGTTAAATAGTCCCACACCGCTGACGCGGCACAACAAATAAAGGCGTTTCTTTTGATCCGTCACAAATCCCGGAAAAAATAGGAATACAAAAAAAATCTCAGTCCTTATCCAAAGCCCAACAAAATCAATAATGATACTGGTCCAAGATTATCACAGGAATCCAAGGATTGCGGCACGACAGTCTTTCAGTTCCCACAATCAAAAAAACAAAAGGAGAAAAAAAAAGGATCGATCTCACCTGCTGGATGACGGGCACGAGTTTAATGTCCACAGGAAAATAATCCAAGACAAAATCCATCTCCGCTTTGAGGCTGTGTTTAGTTCATATTCTGAAGAGGAAACTATCAAACGATAACCGGCGTCTACCTCCTCATTCATTCCCCCCCTTTTCCTCTTCCGTGTCTCATTTAAAAGGTGGACATGTGATTCACTGGGAGCGCAGCCATAGGATCAGGACAGGGAAAGTGGGACGTGCGTGAAGCTGGCCCCCCACCCCACGCAAAATTTCGGGAAAATAGTCTGTTTCGTTTGTGCTTCGTTTGTGCTGGTTTGTGCCGTAAAAAATTACGTTTGTGCTGCAACCGTTTTTGAGTTATTAAATATTATTTTATAGGTCATCCAGAGTTCATCCAGCCCCCCATTTGCTCCGAATGGACCCGAAATTGTACCGTTCATTTGTGCTTCGTTTGTGCTGGTTTGTGCCATAAAAATTTTCGTTTGTGCCGCCACGGTTTTATAGATATTACACACTTTCATTTCCGGTGATGACGTCATCCAGCCCCCCATTTGCTCCAAATGTACCCGAAATTGTACCGTTCGTTTGTGCTTCGTTTGTGCTGGTTTGTGCCGTAAAAAATTTCGTTTGTGCCACTACGGTTTTGTAGATATTACACACCTTCATTTTCGGTGATGACGTCACCACCGGAAAGGCTCTCGTCGTGCTCGTGTTATCATTTGTTTTGGATACGGTCAGACAAATTTTGTCTAGTGCTAGCACGGTAAGTAAATCGCTCATTTTGTTTTTAATGGCATGTAACTTCATGCCATGTATGTTTCTGCGCATTTTTCATACTCCAAGATCCTGGAATGCGACCGTTGCAGGACGAAGGGAAAGGAAAACTTTAATTATACTGTTCTCACTGTTAATGTCCGCTATTTTGGTTTTGGAGCAGTAATTTTGTGAGTTGTAACCTGTGTTACAGCTACAAACCTGCAAAACATCTACAGAATAGTGTGACAAATTTATTAGTCCACCACCTAAATTTTATTCCAAAGCTGCTGCAAATTAACACTGGTAATGACCAAAATGATTTGAAAATGAAGTTGATTACTGCATGAAGAAAAAACTTAGGTTTGTAGCAATTATTTTATGTGCAAAATGGAACATTACCAAAATCAACGTAAACAATGTAACAATTAAGCAATCACTGCTTTGTGTAGAACACAGCATGGGGGCAGATCTTGGTGTTCTCTGATGCTGCTTTCACTTTGCTTCCGAGGTCATCATACATCTCCCAGACACTTGCAGCCCTCTTGCAGTATGCCACATAATGTCCAAGAGCATCTTGGGACAAGCCTCTTTGAAATGCAATGACTGCCCTCAAAGTAAAGGTCTTCTCTTGAAGCACCAGACTGGAGGGAAATTCAGGCAAGGCAACTTCTGTACAACTGCTGCCAAGGTCAGTGTCAATCCACACAACCTCTCCCAGACTGTAGCTGTGGGTCACATTCCCTGAACACAGAGCCTTTCCTGTGCTGTTGTCTTGCTTTTTGAATGCAGAGGGACACAGAGATGGACTGTGGACAGGCCTGAGGCAGGGAGAGTCAGGAAGGCTCTGTCCTTCTTTAGCCGCAGTCTCAAGATGAGCCATGCCACAGGTCTGCAGGACAGCAATGTTGGTACACAGAAGTGGAACTTCCCTTGTTACTTGTGTGCTTAGACTGCAGTACTGTGAGGAACATTGTTTCATCAAATAAACACTTGGAAGATCCCTCATGGTTTTCTCAATCATAGTAGAGATGTGGCATTGTGCATCAATTTGGAGAGCACCAGAGGTCAGGTGGACAGGTTTGAAGATTTCCCTCAGCAGTGCTGCCCTCTGTGTGTACACCTGTTGGGTCACACCCTGTGTAGTGATTGTTTTCACCAGCTGGAGAAATTCGTTGTCACATTTGTTGCTGCTAACAACCTTTTCAAAAGAAAAGCTGTCACAAAAAGAACAACATAAGCTCTGAAAAACAGCATCAAATGCACAAGTGTTGAGCACAGAGACTTTCGATTTGCCAAGTTTAACAGGCTGTTGATGGTTGCCATTTTTTAACAGTTGCACCTTGACTTTCTTCTGGCCTGAAGATGCATCTACGTGCAGCCATTCAGGACAAGGAGAGAGATAAGAACTCATCTTCCTTTTTTTGGGCGGAACTCCTAAGACTCTCCAGTTTTCAACTGCATTCTCTTCTGTTGAAAGACTGTTTGCGGCTGCATCAGACCCCTCACCAGGGTGAACATGTTTTCTGTTGTATTCTTCACTCTGGGAAGTAGTGGAGACAGGATCAGGTCCTAGGACGGCCGTTGCAGCAGCTACATCCTTTTCACTTTTTTGTTTTGCAGAACAAAGACGCATGTTTCCCTCAGTGAAGGAAAGGTGACGAGCAACGAATCGGTCGACTCGAATGGGTAGGATTTCATGCTTGAAAAGTCCATTTTTTATGTTCTTGAACTCTGCTTTAACAGCAGCAGAACTTGCAGTGATGCTGGTGCCTCGGAAGAGAGGGACCATTACTCCTGTCCAGAGTGGTAAGTAACTTCCAAGTCTTATTATGTGGGGAATAATCTCAGGGAGGAAGTGGATGTTATCTCTATCCCCATCGGCCATGGCAAGTGACCTGCTCTCTTCACATATTTGTGTCACCCACTGTCGGGCGTTAGTCTGGATCTGCTGGTCACATGCATCTACTGGTTTTTGTCCCTCAACCTCTTCATCTGGAATGCTGACAGATTCTTCCGCAATTTGAGCTTTCAGGTATTTCTTGCACCTTTCTGATGGGAGAGGGGCTCCAGAACTGTCATTACCCTCTGACTCACTCAGTGCCACAGTAGTGATGGCATGTAGCAGTTGTTTTGCATTTTCCACAGATTGCGACTTCAGAAGCTGTGCTATTGACCTCACGAAGAAATCTTTAACACGATGTGTTTTATTTTTCAGGCAGTCCCACTGGCAGATCATCTTGATGCAGTGTGCAACATCTACCCTGATAAAACATGGGGGCAGTTGTGCATGTTGATCCCCGAGCAAGACCTTAAAGCATTCATTGATGTAGGTCTTCAGATCAGGATGAGGGGTAAATGCCTTGACCAGAGCTCCAAGAATGGCCAGAGAAAAATCACATACAGCTTCTTTTGGAACAGGTGCACCTGCACGAATCCATTCTGTCAGCCACTGTGTGATAGCATTAACGTCATGTTTCTCTGACAGCATTTGCACCACTGGGACACTGGAGCTGTTAGGCCCTGTCATAACACCCTGATATAAGAAGATGTGACCAGACGAGCCATTTGGTCTCACCATTTTTTTGACTACTGAACCAGTTGCATCAAAACATACTGTTGGGTGAGAATTCTTGGATAAGGTCTTGTACACATGCATTTGTGTTTGAATCCAGTAGTGACAGAAAAACTTGTCCAGTCCAATGTCTTTAATGCTACCACTGTGAGGTGCACTGTACTTCAGTCGCTGCAATGAGAAAATGGGATCTTTGTCACCTAATGCCATCTCATTTCTCTCTTGTTTGGCTTTGCGCAGAGTGGCCAAATTTGGTAGATGGCTTGGCTCAGGATCTCCAAAATCCATCAGCTTCTCTGCCTGTGATGCCCTCCATACATGTGGTTCCATTCTGCCCTCACAGAGTTCTTTGGCTATCTGCACACGTGACTGTCCAGACATGAAGCGCTTTGAGCTGCCAGTGTGCAGGGAGTCATCCCTGTTCTTAAGAGAACAGTTGAGCACCATTGGGCTGTTGATTTTGGGCTCTCTGTCACAATTGATGTCAAGAAGGCCATGACACTCCTTACAGTATCCTCTGATTTCAGTATAATTAGTTGTGACTGATGGATATACCTTGGCTCTTTTAAAAACAAATGTGCAAGGAATTTTAACTGCTTTCCAGATTTGCTCATTTATGATGTGGGTCCAGGTGCCAGGCTTCAAAACTGTATATTCCCTTTTTGGGGCTTGAGAAGACTTGTCTTTGTATTCAGCCTTTTCTGGAATAAATTCTCTCCACTTGTCAAAAGGAACTTGAAGCTGAAATGACTGTTCAGGGAAATGGGGACCAGATTCAGAGCCTGTGTCATCACTAGTTTCAGGATCAGTTTCACGATGACTGAATCCCAAAGCTGACCAGATGTTGTGTCTGTTAGCTTTGACAAAGGTGTACAGAGCCTTTGCAGAGGTCTTGTTTCCCAGCTGCTGACTCAGATCTGTCCACACACTGGCATTTGGAGTGGCTATTTTGCCATTTTGGACAATGGCCTCTTTTGATGAGCAGAGAACAGCAAAAATTGAATCTCTGTCTACTGCTGGTTTTCTGGGCATCTAGTTTAAAGACAAATAAATGTGATTAGGATTTGTTGCATGAATTATTTTGGCCTGAATGTTGTTGGTTTATGCGCAAATGGCAAATGAAAACCTTGAACTTGAAGTATTCGTTTTGTAATTTATTTTTTTTAATTAAGTTTCCTCTTCTAAGTATTTTGTGGAGTTGCTAAATTACACTTGCCTTGTGAAAATGGTAGCTAGCTAGCTGGCTAACAGCTGAAAATTTTCAGTCATTTTGCAATGTAGAGATTGTTCACAGACTATTGGTGATGCAGAAAGCAATGTCTTTCATTCTATATTGTGATATCTGTTTTTACACATTTTACTTACATTGGCCAGAAGTTTTCTTTTGCAGAGAAGTCATGTAATCCGTGCTCTCAAAGTGCTTGTGGAGGTTCTTTTTTTTTACCCTATATGAGTGCACCTCAGTGTCAAAAAGGTGCAGGGCATGAGCCTTCTTTCAAAGAAAGAACAAAACGCTGGCTGTGGAATATGATCTTTTATTGGTATTTCAGACATGTTTTTGGTTGACGGGACTGTTGAAAAAAGACATGGCAGGGGGTTAGTGGAGTTGCATGATAATTAAACAATATCATTAACCCGTAATAGCACAAACAAAATGATTTACAGCCCCATGAAGGAGGAGTTTGACATCATTGCAAATGAATGCTAGTACGAACATATAATTCTATAAATGTGTTGTTCTTATGTATACTTATTCATTTTTCTGAGCATTCCTTAAGGCCAGGGTACATATAGCTAACGCCAAAGTCGGGGCTTTTATTTTGAAAAGTTGCCTCGTGGGAAACGAGGTATTAAATCCTGTAGGGCTATAACAAGTTTATCATTTTAAGGAAGGGTACCTGTTTGTTTTGTCTTCTTTCATAGCTCTTACGGTGTGTTCATATTTGAATACGGTCCACAAAATAAATCAACATGAACCATCAGAGAGTATGACCATCATTCAGTTTTTACGGCACAAACGAACGGTACAATTTTGGGTCCACTTGGAGCAAATGGGGGGCTGGATGACGTCATCACCGGAAATGAAAGTGGGTAATATCTATAAAACCGCAGCAACACAAACAAAAATTTTTACGGCACAAACCAGCACAAACGAAGCACAAATGAACGGTACAATTTCGGGTCCATTCGGAGCAAATGGGGGGCTGGATGAACTCTGGATGACCTATAAAATAATATTTAATAACTCAAAAACGGTTGCAGCACAAACGTAATTTTTTACGGCACAAAAGTGGGTGCGTGTGACTGCAAAGGTGAGTGACAGCTCTGAACCCTATCATTTACCTAGACCTTTACTCCGAACCACTAACCTCTGGCCACGGAAGATGGGGAAGGTATTAATTTATTCTTATTTAAACAATGAAGCTAACCGACGTAGACATTTCCTACGAATCCATTTTTTTTTCCAAAGAATAACCAAGATTCTCCCTAATGATGGAGTACTGATGAATTACTCTTCATGGCAGATGCCACAGTCTCTGCCCCCAGACTGGAAACGGTAGGAGGAGGACCAAAATAGGTCTTCAGGTTCACTACGTTTACAGTGTCATTAGAATTATAAGGGAAATGGACTCTGTACACTGTAAGAAGTCTTTCAGTGGTATTGTCCATTTTACTTTATTTGTAAAAGTATATTTATTCCAATAAATCAATTTATTTTTCTTTTTTAGTTTTTTGAGTTATCTGTAAGTAAAAAGTGTGACTATTTTCCTATCTCACTTTTTATGTGATAAAATAAATTTTTATGGGACTTCAACATAAATTGATTTAACAAAACTCAGTTTAAACGTTTATATCAGACGTAAAACGTCACGACCCGCCCACCTGTATGCAGTAACGGAAGAACAAGCCCGGGCATTGCAGGCTTCACTGTCAAATGTTCCTGAAGACACGTCTTTTCACAAGGAAGCCCAAGGAAAACACTACCGAACTCATGTAAGTAACAATTTATGTTGTCAAAAGTCAGATTTTGACAGAATTGAAATGTCTAAATTTGCAATTTGCAAAAGCATGGCTCAACGTTATATAGCTCATTAACTTCAACCAAACACTGTTTGTAGCCAACCTGTGCAGTTTATAAGTAGCGTTTTCTTTGCATGGCAGTTTAATACAGATAGATATAGTGACTTGTACTGAAAACTATCGCCGCTTCGACGTGGTATTATTGGCAGTGTAGGCTGCCACACACACATACACAATGGTACTGGCAGGCAAGGGATAATCGTTTGGTGGAGCTGAATGTGGTGTGGTTTATATCTTCAGTCCTTTATGCCATTGTCCTTATGAAAAGGATCTGTAGTGTCATAAATAATTGTATTTTTCAACTTCTACAATTAATATCTCAGAGACCCGACGCAATGTCGATGTGAAGTTGTGATTCTTTATACGAACGCCGTATTGTGTCTTATTTTGAAATGGTGCGGAAGTGTGTTACGTTGATTCTGTGTCGGCTTTCCTGCCTAGTATGAGCTGCTCTGTTGAGCTTCGCCACAATAGAGAACGTATGTGACTTCACGCGGTTTAGCAACGACTCTGTTAAAAATAGAACTGTTACTGTACAATTACCGCGATATCGCGCATTTACTGTTAGCGTGAAGCGCTACATGTCCATGCTCCCGTGTCTATGTGTGCACGTGTGTGTGTGTACTACGTGTTTGCGTGCGGTACGACCGACATCAGGTGGAGGTGCTGACTGGCAGAGATGAGAGATGGTGAAACCTGTTTATTTCTTTATTTTTTTTCTTTATGTGAGAGACTGCTGCGGGCCTAATGGGAAACACTGAGGTTGCTGTATGGTATTTTTGTAGTTAGCATCACTCTGGCTCCTTTTGACAGGAAGTCAGTTGGGTTTTTACATCATGCTTTGGATATTGCCTTAGAAAATAAGCTGTGTGTGTCTCACAAATCATTTGTTTTTTGTCTTGTTCAGCAGTATAATCTTCACAAATGAGTATATTAGGGTGTAAAAAAAAAAGATATTAAGGACTCTTATCAGGCTTATATATCCAAGAGGTAAGAGATTAACCATGACTTATTTTTTCTCTCTCTCCAATGACAAATGGGATGGCCCTGTAAATTGTGCAGCACTGTTGTTCCAACCAAGAGTGACATTTTAAAGCATTACAGACTGCACCATGGGACCTTTGGACACAGCCATGCCTTGCCTTGCATTCACATAGGTTGCCCATGCACTTTTAAATGCTGGAGTTCCCTACACTCTCATCTGTCAAGATACCACCCAGAAGTCAAATTCCTCAACTCACCTCAAGTCCTTCATTCACCTGCCCCCTGTGTAAAAAACCTGGATTTCCTAATGAAAAGGATTTTTTTGGAAATTGGAATTTAAGGAAAGATGGCCTGCCCTTTTCGTACCATTCCAGGTAAATGATTTATCATTCTTTTTTTCCTGACCAAGTTTCCATTGTGACTTGGACATGACACACTAGACTCACTTTTTGCCCGATCATTTGCTGTCTTACAGATTAATGAAGAGTTCCGAAGGTGCACTGCTGTTCCACTGGAATCAACATTTATGTCCCAGCTGGACAGGTACACTCCAAAGCTCCTGGAGCTCTTCAGTGCAAAAGGCGGAGTGACTAGTCAGCGCATCAAGAACTTGTTGATGGAACTGATACAGGTGGGTTAAAAGTGGTTTAAAAGTTAAAGCTGACTGTAATCATGCCCTAAATGAATAGTAGTATCACAGATTTGGAGTAAAATTGGCAACAAAATTAATTAATTTATTATTATTCTATTAACTCTAGGACCCAAGTGCCTCTGCAGTGAAGAAGAGAGATGTGACTCTGAAATGCCTCATAGAGTACATGGGAGAGAGTGGACAGGAGCTAATCTCTGACTACTGTGTAAGTATTGTTTAAAAGCAGGTTTGGGTCAGTCTGATGTACAAGCTTAAATTGGGTTGACTTTTATGTGAACTGACTGAACCAGCAGTTGTCAGGTGGAGGTGGAGTATGCAGCTCGTTGACAGGACCCCCAGGATAGCCGATTAGCACAGCACCACAAAGCAATGTCTTTCTATCTTTTGTTTCTGTTTGTCCTAAAAAATGCAAACAAAAAATGCTTCCCTTAAACAAGCATTAAACATTTTAGTGTTACTGTTTTTTTTTTTTTAATTTCTGGTGGTTCTATTCAGGTTTTTTATATGCAAATTAAAAATGCCAATAAAAAGCATGTGGCTGGAAATGCATCTATTGTATCAAGTTTAATGTACAAGATGTCAAATTAGAATTTAAAAGTTTTCAAAATGGTCTTCACAAAAGTAATCATTATCTGAATTAAATCAAATAACTTATATTACATCTAAAATTAGATGCATATTTTTAATTACTGTTTTTGTATCTCAAAGGGAACTGCAGAAACCACTGTTCATGAGGAACTGAAAATGAGGAATATGAGCATTTACATCTGTCGTGAGCCAAATGCAGTAGGAATCATCATTGAGGGAGTACCAGTCCTTACTCATCTTGGAAACCTGGCCAAAGCATGCTGCCTATTCCTAGGGTTGACATACGCACTTAATCTTGAGAATCCATCCAAGCTTTCCAAAACATTTGAGGTGTTTCAAAGACTTTTTGTGGGACTGGACACACTACGCCCAAAAATCAACCCCCAAATTCATGACTCTCAAAAACAAGCTTCTAGCTTAGGCAGTCAGCCATGACTGTCAGCTTGCACTCATGAACAGCTATTTTCTTGTGTCTGTTCAAAATCATTGTACATTGAGTGGAATTCTTCAGAATGTTGTAACAATTGTCCTGGTCAGGTTTTATACAAAGCTGCAGGTCATCGCTTCTGGTGTGTAAATTTATAAGTTTTTGTATGTTTTATACACACTAAGTTGCCCAACTGTGAAGCTGCAACTGGTCAGAAGGTCGGATCTGTGAGTTGTTTTATGTTAAGACGTTTAGTATAACGTGCACTGTTTAAAAAAAATAAAAGTACTCTGAATGCTCTACTAAGCAGCACATAATAATCTGAGGTCATGTATTCTTGTATGCACTTAATACAGATGTTCTTGACTGTTTATATGCTGCAGGTCATTGCCATTGTTTGGATATGGCTTGTGAAGTTGTTTTTGTACTATGTACACGGTAAACAAACAAAAACTGCTGTGAAGGCATTCAAATGTTTTATTAATAATATGTACACAGTAAAAAAAATAATAATCTGCAGGTCTTTTTTATGTTTTATACACACTAAATTGCCCTACTGTGAAGCTCCAGCTGGTCAGAAGGAGGGATCTGTGAGTTGTTTAAGTTAAAATATACACACTGAAAGACAGTACTGTGAAGGTGTTCTGCTTGTGAATTGTTACAGAAGTACAGACAATCTTAATGTTAAATTGTTTTAGTAAGAAACCGTACTGTGAATGTTCTAAGTAAAACTTGAGATGCTGAGGTCATGCACGCTTTTATTCAGTAAATACTGATCTTCTTGACTGTTAATACTGTCCAGCTTAGACACTGTTTGGATATGGCTTGTGAGAATGTTTTAATAACGTGTACGTTTAAAAAAAAAAAGAACTACTGTGAAGGTGTTCTATACAGCACTTAAAAAAGTTGAGGTCATGCACTATGTATTAAATATGGATGTTGATTGTTCATACTGTCCAGCTCATTGCCACTGTTTTGATATGTTAATGATTTAATAAAGGTTGGAATTTGATATGTCTTATTTTTTTATTGTTATGCTCACTATTTTTAAGCAGTTTCCATTTTCAAAAGTAAGAAAGGGTGAACTGGTCAAAATTAATAAAATAAAGTACAAAAAATATTTTTTTCATGTAAATGTTACTTATTTTAACGAAGTCTTGTGTGTTGCTGATGTTTTTTTACATTGATTTTACTCAATTTTTTGGCTTTTTCTGTAAACGCAACTTAATCTTTTTGTATACGTCGAAATGCATATTATTAAGTTGTCCTTACTCAAAATACCAATTAGTTGACTAAACTTACAAAAAGTGGTTGGAAACTGTTGCCTTGTTTTTATTGAGTTAGATCTAGGCAACAGTTTTTGCAGTGTAGTTCAATGGTCTTAATTTCTTTTCCACTATGCATGGTCCTGTCCACTGTGGTGCCAGCTTGGCAGTGAACCTCTTGGATGCATCAGACAGTGGATGAACTTTGACCCACACAAGGTCTCCTTCTAGGAACTTTACATCCCTTCTCTTCAGGTTGTAATATTTTGCTTGCCTTTTTTGGGCTTTTCTAATATTTTCCGCAACTTCTTTTTGGAGTTCCAGCTGTCTCTTTAGGACATTATGTCTGGATGAGGTTGGCAAAGGAGCTTTTGGCAGTAGCTGTTCAAGAGGGCCCTTCAAAGGGCGTCCCAGATGTAGGATGGCAGGAGAGAACCCAGTGGACTCTTGCAAGGAGAAGCTGATGGCAAAACAGAATTCATGGACCCACCTGTCCCAGTCATTATGCCTTCCTGCAACATATGACGCAATCATCCGTTTCAGGGAACGGTTCACCCTCTCTGTCTGGTTCGTTTGAGGGTGATAACAGGTGGCGAACTTGTTGGTCACTCCCCAGGCTTTGCAGATGCTACTTAGGAGATGGCTGGTGAATTGACTTCCATGGTCAGAAAGGAGGTATTTCGGAGCACCCCACCTGGTGAACACCTCTTCTGTGAGAACTCACCAGCTTCGATGTCTTGCTATTAGGGACAGGGAAAAGCTCAGTCCACTTGGAATAGTAGTCCACCAGCACAACCAGGTAGTGATTTCCCTTGCGACTGCGAGGAAAAGGGCCCATGATGTCAATGCCTAGCATCTCACCAACTTCTGACACTTGCGTTGACTGCAGCAGTCCACTGGGTTTGGTGTTAGATGGTTGGTGTTGTTGGCAGACCAAACATTCCTTTACAAATTTCCAAGTATCCTTACGAATATCAGGCCACCAAGCGACTTCCAGAATACGGAGAAGTGTCTTTAATCTCCCAAAGTGACCCCCTAAAGGATTATAATGGAAGTACTGCAGGAACGTCAGACGCAGTACTTCTGGGACCACTAGCTGGTGCTTGTGTCCATCTCGAGCAATTGGCACTCTTCGGTAAAGCAGTCCCTGGTGGTCAAGGAAGGAAATTCTGTCTGGAGGAAGACACTCAAGAGGTGGCATTTGTTCCTGGACATCTCTGATGTATTCATCCTTGTTTTGGGCAGTTGCAATTTCATCCAGTGAGTTTGGGAGATCTGTGGACACTTTGGCAGTACCATAAGTACCAGTACAGCCAGGCTTCTGGAAGTAGGTGCACACTCTGGCCTGGACTCTGGGATCCACGACAAAGCATCTGGAACAACATTCAATGTCCCCCTCCTGTACTGGACAGAGAAGGTGAAAGGCTGGAGTCTGAGGGCCCAACGGGTAAGGCGTGAGGAAGTCTTTGGGCTATTGAAAACCCAGGACAGAGCTGCATGATCTGTCACCACTTCAAATTGCACCCCTTCCAGGAAATGTGGCCACTTTTCTACTGCCCATACAACAGCCAGACATTCCTTTTCTGAACCCGAATAGTTTCGTTCAGCCATATTTAGTAATCGGGATGCAAAAGCAATAACATATTCCCCGTCATCTCCTTCTTGGCTCAGCACGGCCCCCAGCCCTACATCACTGGCATCAGTGGATACTGTGAAGGGCTTTTCTAGGTCTGGGTGAGAAAGAACTGGAGGGCATTACAAGGCTTCTCTCAGACCCACCCAACTCTTCTCACAGTCCTCTGTCCACATCCATTTTACATTCCTCTTCTTCAGGTTATTCAATGGGGCTGCGATATCGGCGAAGTTTTTAATAAACCTGTGGTACCATCCAGCAAGTCCAAGGAACCGCTGCAGTTCTTGGATGTTTTGTGGCCGAGGAGATTCACTTATGGCCCTGAGCTTCTCAGGGTCTGCTGATACTCCTTGACAAGAGACCTGATGGCCCAGAAACGTCAAGGATGACTTAAAGAAATGGCACTTCTGCAGGTTAAGTGTTAGAGAGGAACTATGGAGTTTCACAAACACCTTCCTTAGATCGTTTAATTGAGAAGTAGCTGACTTTGAATACACAATGATATCGTCTATGTAAACAAAGCAACAGACACCTTTTAGTTCCGCCAAAACCTTCTCCGTAAGCCTCTGAAAAGTAGCACCAGAGTTCTTTAGGCCAAACGGCATGGAGAGAAAATGAAAGAGGCCAAACGGGGTGAGAAAAGCAGTCTTCTCAATGCTGGCTTCATCCATAGCAACTTGCCAGTATCCGGAAAAAAGATCTAGAGAGCTGAATATACAGGCCCCGGCAAAAGACTCAAGGATGTCATGTATCTTCGGCATGGGATAGGCATTGAAAAGCGTCTTGCTATTCAGACGCCTATAATTAACACAAAATCGCCACTTCCCTCCAGGTTTAGGAACAAAGGACGACTGGGCTAGCCCAAGGAGAAGAAGAGGGTTCAATAATCCCCTCAGCCAGCATCTCCTTCAACTGCTGTTGAATAATGTCTTTTTTAACCGGCGAAACCCGGTAAGCTGGACAACGCAGGGGCATGTCATTGGTGAGGTGGATGGTACGCTTCACAAGGGATGTTTTCCCTGTCTTACCAGAGCAAACCGATGGCCACTCCTTTATCAACTGTAAAAGCTCAGGCCTAGAATCAGGGGGCAAGTCAGGCAGCATATTCAATTGAGCCCCATGTCCCGTAGGGGCAAAGCGAAATAAATACTGAGACTTGCTGATCCATTAGTTGTGTGCCATTCCCTTTCCCTTTCACTCTGTGGAATGAATGGATAATAGGTTCTCTGATGTCCATGTTTCACCCCATAGGTCCCTCGCATGAAGTCTAAGTGCAGGCCACTTTTTTGCAAAAAGTCTAGGCCTAGTATAACAGGAAATGCAAGGTCTTCCTCCGCAAGCACATACACTGAATGAGTCCAGTAGGTACCATGAAGGACAATGGTACATTGAGCTTTCCCCAAAGCCCTTTTTACTGTGCCATTTGGAAGAGCAAACTCCTGATTGCCACAAGGGGGCAGACTCTCTTGAGGTTTTTTTATCTGTTGCCATAGATTGTCACGCATGAGTGAAAAAGTGCATGCTTGTGTCCAGCAGGGCCGGTCCCTGAAGACCTCTGATGGAGATATTAACAGGAGCGAGTGAAGATGTCGTGTCCGAGTATGGGACTCTGATTTTAAAACTATCAGGTCAACCTTTTTCTTCTGCTGCTGTTCAGGTGGTTTAACACTATTGACCTTGGCCCAGTAGCTCTTCATTGAGGCCAAATTGTTCTTGATCATACTACCAACCTTCACCAGATCGGCCACCGTGTTCACAGTTCCCTTTAACCCGGGTGCTATTTTGGGGTTTGCATTGTTGAGGATGCGCTGTACTAATGTTGCCTCCTCGATCTCAGGTTTCCATTTTAGACACAGGGCTGGGAAGTCATAAGCAAAATCTCGTATGGATTCATGAGGGTTTTGAATGTGGTTTCGCAGGCGCTCCTCGATTTCCTGCATAAAATCATTAGACAGGAATGTGGTGACAAAAGCTGTCTTAAACTGTTCCCATGACTGGATATATTTACGCTCGGTTATCCACCAGCTTTTAGCAGAGCCTTTAAGTACCGATGACAGTGTTGCCAAAATATCAGCATCTGGGGTCGGCCTCACTTCAAGAAACTCATTGCAAAGCTCTATGTATGTCATTGGATCTTTTATCTGACTATCTCCGCCAAACTCAGGAAAATTTAACTTAATTGGAGGCTTAGCTCCCCGTGCTCCAGAGATATCAAAGGAACCCTGAGGGTCAAATGGAAACTTCCCACCTGCCATACCTCCTTCCCGGTCTAAAGGAGACAGTTTAGGTGTACTAGTGAGTTTTACTTGATTTATTTGAGTCTGCCACTGCATATCTCATCTCTGGAGACATCGCACAACTGCATCCTCCAAATTACCCACAATTTCAACAGCAAAATTTTTAGCATCTTCAATTTTTGTGTCAACAGTTTGTCTCATTATTTCCTCTCTTATGATTGTACTGGAATTTGCATTTAATACCTTTTTTTCAAGGGCTTTCAAACGTTCATTAGTTGCTTTGATTTGTTTTTTAAGTTCATTCATTTCTGCATACAGGAGTAGGCGGTACTGGAGCAGGGTTTGAGGGTGCGAGAGACAGTATTCTCATCCTCATCTTCATCTTCATTTTCATCTTCCTCTTCATCACCATTATTGCTCCCCTCTGCTGCTTCCCCCCTTCTATGACTACTGCTACTTGCCTTTGGTGTGCCAGATACTTCATCCTTACTGTCCTCTCCACTAATATATAGAGACCCAAGTGACTCAGTAAGGCGTTCTTCTCGTTGCCTAAAAGTAACGCCAGGAGGCATGGGGTGAGCCGGGTGTGGAGAAAACGGCATGTTTGATCTACCTTCCCCTTCCCCATTATCTGGTTCAAAATCTACCAACGGCCCTGACTCCATAGTGAGGTGAGAGAAAAGAGAATAAAGTGAATGAAATACAGATATCAAATAGAAGAAGAAAGCATACGCGATACAAATAATGCGTGTTTAAATTCCCCGTACGGGCCACCACTGTAACAAACTCACGGAGAGCTGTCATCAGATTAACGTCATTGGTTCATAAAAACACGCATTCAGGCATCAAAACTCAAGTGCTTAGTTTTATTTAAGTGCTTTTGGTGAGTGAAGTGAACCGGATAGAGGAGGGGCAAAAAAAAAATACTAGTGTCTTTAATAGTTAAATAGTCCCATACCGCGGACACGGCACAACAAAAAAAGTTTCAAAATTTCTTTTGATCCGTCACAAATCCAATCACAAAAAAAAATCTCAGTCCTTATCCAAAGCCCACCAAAATCAATAACAATACTGGTCCAAGATTATCACAGGAATCCAAGGATTACGGCACGACAGTCTTTCAGTTCCCACAATCAAAAAAAACAAAAGGAGAAAAAAAAAAAGGATCGATCTCACCTCCTGGATGACAGGCACGAGTTTAATGTCCACAGGAAAATAATCCAAGACATAATCCATCTCCGCTTCAAGGCCGCGTTTAGTTCATATTCTGAAGAGAAGACTATCAAACAATAACCGGCGTCTTCCTCCTCATTCATTTCCCCCCTTTTCCTCTTCCGCGTCTCATTTAAAAGGTGGACATGTGATTCACTGGGAGCACAGCCATAGGATCAGGACAGGGAAAGTGGGTGCGTGTGAGAGTGAGAAGGTGAGTGACAGCTCTGAACCCTATCATTTACCTAGACCTTTACTCCAAACCACTAACCTCTGGCCATGGAAGATGGGGAAGGTATTATAGCTACCATAGAATTAAAGATAAATGGATAAATTTACCTGACCAGGTTTTCAATAATTGATTCTTATTTAAACAAAGAATCTCACCGACAAAGACATTTCCTACTAATCCAATTTTTTTTTTTTTAAACCAAGATTCTTCCTAATGACGGAGTACTGAAGAATTACTCTTAATGGCAGATGCTACAATTTAACAAAAGCTGATATTATGGATGAAGATATTTAGGCTGTATGTGGGATAAAACAACTACACAGTCAAAAAACCACTTAATATTTTGGCGACTTTATAATGTAAAACATGATAAAATTGAGTACCTCCATGAGGTCTTACCTGTTTGAACAATGTTTTTATATTTATCTTTAGCTGCTGCCAGGTGCGCTTCTCCCCCGCAGGATTGCACCTAAATTAATAGGTTAATAGGCGTAAAAGTTAATAGGCTACTGTACCATTCAAACAGTTTTCCCCTATAATTATTGTGATCGCAAATGACTACATTTAAACTTACGCACTGACCTGGGCAGCAATGTTCTCCCATGCCATCTCCCTTTCTTTTGCTGCAGCAACGTTGTTGCACTTTTTCTTAAAAACATGTTCAAACTCGCCATAAGCGCACATTAAAATTTCTAATTCAAGCTGTGTGAAAAACGCTGCCCTCCTCTTGCCTGTTGCCATGGTGACTCGTCGACTCGGGGCTCCATTGATGCTGCTTTTTATCGCTCTGGTGTACACGCTTAACTCCAAGTGAAACTAATCAGAGTTGATCAAACCAACTCAAATCAGCTGTTGTGGAACCAGAAACTCAGAGTTTCATATCTCAGAGTAGATCAACTCAGAGTTCAGGGCTACACTCAGAGTTTGTTGAACCTGCTTTGTGAAACCTGGGGACCCTGGGGAATATTTCTGAAGTACCTGCTCTTTTCCAAACTGTTTCAAATCTTCTCAGATGGTTCTGTGCTCAGTTTTGGTGGCTTACAGTCATGTGTTGCCTCTGAAGGAAGTCCGAGCAGAGCTTATTCACTCCCAAACAGTTGATGCAAACAGGTCTAACTCACATTCACATTTTGAAACATTCCAAAAGTTAAAATAGAAACACCACTGATGTGAACCTGCCATTATAGAGGTGACAGTAATCCTACTCATGAAGCTACCTTTTGGTTCTTGACAGATCCAGGATGTAAAGGAGAGTGGGACAACATTGCATGCTGGGAGCGAACTGAGATTGGAGAGACCGTCACCATCCCCTGTCCTCGAGTCCTCAAGACTGTATTCGGCAGAAATGGTAGGATTTTTTTTATTCATTTGTGCTTACTTACAGATATCCATTTATTTATTTTGTATGTATTTCTTCCATATTCATGGGGAGATGAATAAACAGCAGAAACAAAGTTGAAACATGAATAACTGATGGAGACAAATTAACAAGGCAACTTTAAGGGAAGAACACATCACATGTTGAAGGTTTCTAATTAAGAAAGAAGAAAGAAAAACATGAGGGTCAAAGGTCAACCATGATCCACAACGATCCATGTTTGTGTCCTTGAAGTGATACCTGGTAAATGAAGACCATGAGATATGATCAAAAGGTTCAGAAAGAGCCACTGAGATTGAGACCCGTGACATAACAAGACATTTCTGTTTGTGTCCAAACAACCTAAAGCCTAATTTACACCGCATGCGTAAAGACAACATAAATGCAGTGTTCCAAGTTCGTATCAAGCGCGGCTTCACGAGAGATACGCGCTGGTTCTATTTCCAAGTTGTGTCTCCACTAACTAGATCAGCAGAGAGGAAGTCAAGCAGCAGATTAAAAAGGGTTTCTGGTGGATTTTCAAAATAAAATGTCACGAGTGAACTCCGGCTACTTCATTTTAGCAGCATAACCAGCGGAAGCAGCTTTATCTGTGTTTTCACTACGGGGTTGACTGGGTAAGACGGCGCCAGTGTTTCAGACGTGCCGTCAGCCGCTCCGTATGCTGTGTGTGTTTTTACTGTTTGTATCACTTGCAGTAAGCGTGGCGGCCGTTTGGTAAGGCTGAGGGTCACGCTGATGCGTCCCAATCGTGTCGGATTTGGAGCGGTGCCTCGCCTCTGTATCTCCCGACGTTGGCTGGATCCTGTCGCGGCCTGTTTGGTACCTGTGGCCGGCCTGGATGACCTGTTCCTCCCCCATGGCCCCTGCCCTCCTCAAACACGCTGGCGTGGAGCCGACCCAGGGAACCTGCAGCTTCTCCGCGGGGAGCGTCTGTCAACGGCTCGCTCTGACCCACCGGCTCTAGCCAGGTTTGGCCTGGTTAATGCAAGATCGCTTGCTAATAAAACATTCATCCTGAAGGATTTCTTCACATCGCATGATCTGGACTTCCTTTTTGTCACAGAGACGTGGCTGAGCCTTGGTGAGTCCAGTGCTTTCACAGAACTTTTACCTGCCGACTGTTGCTATTTTAATTCTCCACGGACATCTGGTCGAGCAGTGGTTGAATGAAACAACCCGCAGTGTCAGACAGGAGTGTCGCAAAGCTGAGCGTAAATGGAAAAAAGATAAACTAGAAGTGTCTTTTCAAATATTGAGGGATTGTTGGCGTCATTATCAATCCTCTGTGAAAGAGGCAAAAAGGAAATATTTATCTGACATTATTGTCTCTAACTGTCACAAACCTCGTGTGTGAAGTGATCAACTCTACCCTGAATGCATCACAGACTGTGGGAGCTGAGCCCTCTCCCCCTGTGTGTGAAAACTTTCTGCAATTTTTTATTGATAAAGTTTCTTCTACCAGAGCACTTATTTCACCTTCAGCCTCTGACCCCTCAGTGTTTCTCCCCTGTTCTGCTGTCTTTGACTCATTTGAGCCTGTGACCCTGGCGTTTGTGCAAGAGATTGTGGGGGGTTTAAAACCATCTGGTTCGCCCAATGATCCTGTTCCTCCTCAACTTTTTAAAGAGGTTTCCCCACTCTCGGGCCTTACTTACTCAGTATTATTAACAGCAGTCTGTCATCAGGGGTGGTTCCTGTTCAGTTTAAACATGCAGTTGTGCAGCCACTGATTAAAAAACCTGGACTGGATCCCACTGTTATGGCTAACTTTAGGCCCATTTCCAAACTGCCTTTCGTATCAAAGATCTTAGAGAAGATTGTCTATTCTCAGCTTTTTGACTTTTTTAATGACCACAACATTCTTGAAATTTTCCAATCTGGTTTTAAAACATTGCACAGCACAGAATCAGCACTCTTAAGGGTTTTTAATGACATCTTTTTAGCTCATGATTCTGGTCACTCGGTAATTCTTGTCCTTTTAGATTTAACTGCTGCTTGCGACACAGTGGACCATGATTGCTCGCCTGGAGCAGTGGGTGGGCATCAGGGGTCAGGCGCTGGCTTGGTTCAGGTCCTACCTATCACACCGGTCATTCTGTGTCTGCCTTGGTGACTCTGTGTCCTCCACTGCTCCTTTCTCTTGCGGGGTTCCACAAGGCTCAGTGTTGGGCCCACTTTTATTTTCTTTATACCTTCTTCCACTTGGGTCCATTCTCAGGAAGCACGGCATTTTATTTAATTGTTATGCGGATGACAGCCAGATTTATGTCCCCCTTAAAAAGGCTGGCTCTTCTGCACTTAAGCCACTTCTAAATTGTCTGGATGACGTCAAAGCTTGGATGGCTCGAAACTTTTTAAATTTTAATGAGAACAAGACGGAAGTGATTGTCTTTGGTGGCACTTCCATGACCTCCCCAGTCGACCTGGGTTCCCTGGCGCAGTTCGCCAAACCCACTGTTAATAATCTGGGGGTAAAAGTGGACGCGGAACTAAAGTTCGACAGTCAGATTAAAGCTGTGGTAAAAACCAGGTTCTTCCAGCTAAGACAACTTGCTAAAATTAAACCTTTTCTGCACAGACAGCACTTTGAAACAGTAATACATGCCTTTGTAACCACTCGGCTTGATTACTGCAATGCACTTTACATGGGGCTCAGCGGGTCCTCCATTGCACGTCTGCAACTAGTGCAGAATGCAGCTGCACGTCTCTTAACTGGCACTCGAAAGTCTGAGCACATTACACCGATTTTAGCTTCACTTCACTGGCTACCCGTCCATTTTAGAATTCATTTTAAAATTCTTTTATTTGCTTTTAAAGCCCAAAATGGCTTTGCCCCAGTGTACCTCTCTGAGCTTCTGCACCCTTACGCACCTACTCAATCCCTCAGGTCAGCTGACCAGCTGCTCCTGAGGGTTCCCAAAACAAGGCGGAAGCTCAGAGGGGACCGAGCGTTTGCTACTGCCGCCCCTAAGCTTTGGAATGAACTGCCGCTGCACATCAGGCAGTCCTCTTCCGTGGCCACTTTTAAATCTCTTCTTAAAATGCACCTCTTTTCCGTGGCTTTTAACACCACCTAGATTGTTTATTTTATGTGCACAGGTTTTTTTTTTTACCCTTTATTTATTATGTTTTCTGTTTTAATGTCTATTTTATTATTTATTTTATTATTTTTTTAATGTACAGCACTTTGGAAACTTTGAGTTTATATAAACTGTGCTTTATAAATAAAGATGGATTGGATTGGAGATGGATTATCATGGAAGTGGAGAAACAGCGTCATTTATGATGTCCAACATGCCTTTTATAAAGACAGCAACAGAAAGGAGAATACATGGAGGGAAACTACAGAAGTGGTTGGGGTTAAGGGTGAGTGAATTCTACTGGAGCCTATGTGTGCAGTGAATGTGAATGAGTTTCAAACACTTTCCAAAAACAGACAAAGAAAGAACAACGGAGAGATCAGCTGTGAAGAAATGAGCAGCTGTGCATAGTAAACAGGAAGTTCACTACGTTATGTTGTGAATCTCGTGAGAATGTGGAGCAGTCTGGCATGCAGCGCTACGCTGTAAAACACTCCTGGTCTAAATTGATGTTGCAAGCAATACGTCCGTAATACGTGCGAAAAATGCTACGCTGCAGTAACGCGGGCAGTGTAAATTGGGCTTAATGTGAAAATATTATTTTACAGCCTTCTAATGAAAATTAAATATTTATTCTTGTAATCCAATGACTCTGACCCTACAGGTGACATGATGAAATGACATAATGCAGTGGTTCTTAATTATTTTCTGTCATGCCCCCCCAAGGGAACAGAAGTTTTTCTGTTGGCAATATTCATGAAGTTTTCAGTGAAAAAAAAGTCCAGTGACTTATCGACATAATTGGGGTGTAAAGACCAATTTATCCTTGCATGGACCTCTGCGGAGCGGACACCACGGAGGTCTGCTCGTACTCAAAGCGGACGTCCGCAAGGTCCGTGCGTGTGACCGGACTTTTCACATCAACCCGCATTAAATGTGACACCGATCTTCCGATTCACGGAAATTTCACAGGAAACTACAGCATGGCAGCGCGTTGGACTATGAAAGCTCTGAGAAGAGTGGACATTCTGTCCGCTCACAGTCTGCACGAGTATGAACTAGCCTCTAATGAAAGTTCCCCCGGCCTCTCTAGCCCCCCCCCGACACCTCACTGTGCCCCACCATTTGAGAAGTACTGGCCTTAATGGTCCTACAGCAGGGGTAAATCACACCCAGATTACTGGGAAAAGCAGGAAGCCCTGATGGATAAGGATAATAATAAGAAGCTGTAGATAGGTGAATGTGTAAATTAACAAACTAACAAATAATAACACCACTGCTCCGAACAGAGCACGAGTAGATGGAACTATAATTAGTTTGTTTATTCCATGAAATGAATGTGAGTGAATGACAATATTCTAGCTTTATTTTGTCAGCTGTTATCCTGACGGTGTGAGTATCTAATAGAATAGAAAGTATATATTTAGAGACAACCTGTACATATACATGGTCAGTAAGTCTTGACGTCTTCCAGTGCATGTTAGCATAAGTTACCGTGGCGATCAAACTCAGTAAGAAATGAACCAGTCGTAGGACTGAAAAACCTGAGTTCACCCTGAAGCTACCTCCACTGAAGTCCACATCCTGCTCCATAGCACATCAGTGTCTCTGGTGTTTATAGTTTACTGCTGCAGTGCAGCAGGAACAGAGTGGAAAGTAACTTTACCATCAGGATGTTACGAACTGACTGAGGCTGTGAATGAGTGATTTTAGAGCTCGATTAACATGTTTCTGAACAAGACAGTGTGAATGGTGAATGTTTGCATTTGTTGATAATTCTTCATAATTAAACAATAATAACTAGAAGTCTTGTACTCATTATGAAGCTTGAATTATTCTATTCTATTTTATTCAAGTTTTTGTACAAGGTGTCTGATCAGGATCATTGATACCAGCCTGGATTTTACTTGGTATCAGATCAGACAGGAAAGTAAATGTGTGTTACAGTGACTTGATAGTCAGGTTAGCAGTTATCATCCTGTCTGTGTGAATGCGTGCAGAGGATTCCCTGCAGATTTTCTCCAGCCACTGACCAGATGGCAGCTTGGATTTCCACTCTTGAGGCCACGCTCTGATTGATGACTAAACATTATGTAAGAACCCAGTGGCTCTTTCAGGGCCAAAGCTCAGTCTGAGGTTTCCCTATCTGGGACAGGTCCAGCCCTGAAGTTACTACAGTTTACAGAAATACTAAATCCTCATGTGATACTGTGCTAACAGTGCTCAACTCGACTTGGCTCTTTTTGGTTTTCCACTAGCAAAGAAAATAGGATAGCAGTGCACTGATACAAGAAGGCTTAAAACACTGGTCAAAGGGACATCCTGCACAAACTATTAGCCAAGTTACCGTAAATAGCAGCAATATCCATTTCAGTTTCATTCATTTGACCCAAACTACACCCGAGGCTACTCTACACACAATGGACTCAGAGCAGACATTCCTCTGGTTGAAAGCATCCAGTATGACGGTCAGTTGAGAAACTTGCCAAAACTGAGGCGATATGATCCACAGTGGCAAAACAAATAACACTAAATAAAGAAAAAGACCTCGAAGACCTTGACTTAAGAAGAACACGAAGCATCAGCCAACCTGAACTTATTGAAGGTTATTTTCTAAGTTTGAAAGTGCTGAGAAAACAATAAATTAATAATTAGACATCAGCTCCTTTTTTCAGGGTTTGTGTCAGCAGCCTTGGTGACTCTAGGACCACCTGACTCCCCAAATATCCCCAAAATCAACAGGCTGACTTCAACAGTATTACACAGTATTATTATCAACAGTAATAACAGTATTATTAACTTTCTGAGAGCTAGCCATTTTTTAAAACTTTTTTACTATGTCTCTGAAAACACTGAATAGCTCAAATGAAAGAAGAGACTCTCTATTTCATCATGAGAAAAATGTTTGTTTTTACCTTGTTCCATTCTTGTTTTATCAGAGGTAGAGTAGAGGACACTTTCTGTTCTGCCCTCATTAAAGAGTTCCCCTTCTTCAACCAGACAGACATATAACTCCTTTCACACGCTGGTAAATGTTGATGGATTTATTCAAAACCGACAGCATGCAGATAGGTGTAAAACTAAAATGAAGAGAGGAAATAAAATATACAGTCAGCATAAAATATGTAACTAGCAAAATATCTACTACACATCTCCAAACATATAGCTATCAACTAACCTAGCAAGCTACTGACTAGCTCAAAATGTGAAATAGTAAGATGTCAAATGATCAATAACTCTTACTTCGATGAAATTCCACAAAACTACAGAAATATACACATCATATATTTATACAAACAATATCCTTTAATAATACTCACAGACGATGCATCTATGAGCAATTTCAAACGAGGATGAGCTTTGATGCTTCAGCTGCTCACTCTACCATGTGAATACTGGTCTGAATGTAACAAGGACTCACGGTGACTTCTTACTTGTGTCACATGACTAACCCACACCCCAAAAAAGAAGATGCCACCTAGTGGCTGGAGGAAGAAATAAATATATTAATTATCTATAATATGAACCCAGTCCAGAACACTTTCACCAAAATCAACACTTTTTCTCCACATTCTGTTTGTTTTGCTCTCTAATCTCGATCGTCTCCACTTCCTGTTTTGATCTCTGTGGTGTATACCGTCTCTTTGTGCTCTGACTACATCTCCCAGAAGCCCCGAAATTACGATTGAGTCACGATTGGAGACCTGCTGCCGAAAAAACATTTTGACGGCAAAAGCAAGTGTTGGATTTTGAATGATGGTGAAGGCCATCAATGGCACTCGGTGAGTTAACAGCAGCATTACAAATGACAGTTTAACAAACACTTTGTCTTTCTTTCATCTCAGTTAGAAGAACAGTGCTGCTTTTTCTGAGACATAATTAAAGAAATGTGTGGAGATTTTGTTTCATGTCAGAGTCCACATTGATTACACTGACTTCACTGTAGGTGAGTGGAAACAGCATCAGTAGTTTCAGGGAAATGTCAATTTTGATGTAGTCGCTGTGGTGTTTTCATGTCACTTCACTGCTTGATCTTCCACGTTCACACTGAGTGTCAGAGCTTTGAGAGTCCTCATTTGACGGAGAGTCCTGTTGCTGCTGAAACGCTCGCATCGAGTCAGAGCTTTCATCTGGTTTTCTTTTAATCGACCCAGTCTTAAGCCACAGATCCGTCTCGACAGGCGCAGATCAGTAGGAGGTATCGCAAAATCACAACACAGTGAAACAGGCACAGGAAGTGCTTTGCTGCCAGTGATTAAAAAGAGAAAGCATTTGGTCTTTGCAAATGTTTACGTGAGCTGGGTGAAGCAAACACAGGACTTTTTGGACAGTCTTTGTCCCAAAGTGTTGTTAGTTTGAATTATTTTGCAATTACGTGAAAAATTGTTATGATTGAGCACAAATTAAACGTATTTTTCCCTTGACAAACATTGACTCAGATGTTAGCTAGCATGCTAGTGGCTAAATTCATCTCCTTGGCTGGCAAAGCCCGTGGTCTTCCACGGCTAGCCTCTTTGTTGACAAATCTACAACTGGTATTCAACGTGTTATTGAATTACGAGCTTTGCTGTCGAGTTTTGAATTTCAGCAAGACAGTGAGACCATGTTTGCTTTGGTCTCTTTATGTCTGCGTTAATGGGGGTGTGATTTGTGGCATATAAATTACCATTGAAAAGTCTAAAATGAGAGAATAGCTTTATAATCATATTTTATTGTTTTGTACGCCTTTGTTAGACCTCAGACAGGACATGGAACGAACCCAAAGGCAATATGCCTCCTTGTCAATATCAAAATAAAGGTTACCATGAAAACTTGACTAATAAACGCCAAACTCACTCTGAAGTAACAAATTCACATGGATGGAATCTAAATTACATACAGACAAAAGACTAAACAACTAACTAGAAACAGAAAAACTCACAGGAAGTGAGGAAGGAATTAGACAATAAAGTAGCAAAGAAACCTGACAAATTCAAGAGACCCGAAAACAAGAGGGAATTACAAAATAAAACAGGAAGTGACAGGACAGTGTGACTGAACAAGACAGGGAAGTGAGTTGGTTGCCAGTTCGAATCCACCGAGTCTGGAGCGTGGACTGGTAGCTGGATGGATTAAAGCATGTGTATAAGTCCTGCTTGCATGTGTAAATTATAACTACAGAGTGAAAAAATGAATAAATAAAGCCATAAAATGCATTTTAAATCATGTGTGAACAGGGCCAATTAAGCTGAAAGAACATGTAGCTTTATGAAGTTCAGTCAGACTTTTTCCTGACCTGTGACCAGCAGCATTAGCATCTCTTCACACCGAGCTGTAAATCACTGCTGGCCACTGAAAAGCTCTCTTAGCTTCAGCTGTATTCACCCTGCTGTGGTGTGCAGTGAGGCAGATGTATGCTGTTGTTATTTCCACCCAGTAAGCAGGGGGATGCTCCTTACTTTTTCAGTGCACTCTGAGAATTTCCATCAGAGATGAACTTGATGACCATTTTTTTAGCATTTGAATGCTCAGAAAACATCCCTGTGAAATCCACTGCAGACTGGACATGACGCTCACACCAAGCGATGCTGCTCTCCACTTTACCATGCAGTGTTTAGAGTCAATCTCAGTGCTGTAGTTTTAAACCAGGCTGTAATTGTACGTAATTGTTCACGTGACGTTCGATGCAGGATGCTCTGTCTGTGAAATCATGGTGGACATTCCTTACGTTCTCAGTGGAGTAGTTTATGAGGTCAGGTGCGTTTTGATAACATTTCTCAAGGCCCTCGCTTCGGGGCGCGCGCATGCGCTGATTGCTCATGATGCAGGTCATTCATGAGATATGCATGTAAACCTCTGCCTCACTTTTCGTATGATATGAGATGAGGTGTTTCATGAGAATACGTTGTTTAAATAGGGTCAAAAAAGGTGCCAAAAAAACCTGAAACTGTGAAATCTCCAAAAGGAGTCACGACACCATTGAGATAAATCAAACCCAAATTGATGAGTTCATTAAACTCAAGACTCAAATATTCTCAGTCCCAGTCACAGACATGCATCACTCATTTCTATAACACTTGATTTGTTAGTTTGTCTGAAACAAGACCCATTGGACCGGACTGAATATCGCCATGAAATCATTTCTATTGATGACATCACCTACTGGCGGCACGGTGGTGTAGTGGTTAGCACTGTCGCCTCACAGTAAGAAGGTATCAGGTTCGATTCCCGGCCCGAGGCCATTCTGTGTGGAGTTTGCATGTTCTCCTCATGTCTGTGTGGGTTCTCTTTGGTACTCCAGCTTCCTCCCACCATCCAAAAACATGCATGAGGATTAGGTTAATTGGTTAATTTAAATTGACCGTAGGTGTGAATGTGAGTGGTTGTCTGTCTCTATGTGTCCTGCGATGAGGTGGAGACTTATCCAGGGTGTACCCTGTCTTTCACCCTAAGACAGCTGGGTTAGACTCCAGCCCCCCTGACCCTATGAGAGGATAAGAGGGAGAAGATGGACGGATGAATGTTTTTCACCTACTGTCAGTAACCTATTGAATCTCAATGGAAACTTTGTTTTCTAACGTCAAGTGAGCGGCTGGTGTGCAGCTGTGGTGTAGTCTGATATTTTATTTCATAATTATTTGAGAGATCAATAAGAAAATGCCAATTTTTGAAGATGACAGTTGAAACATGACTAACTTATGGTCACAGATACTTCGGGATACTTCATGAGAGTAGATTCAAACTGGTTTTTGTGCATCATTGATTCGTATTCCTAAACAAAAGTAAATATAACATGAGATCCCTGTTGAGCACATTACATGGTCAGTTGTTTTCCTGAACTGCTGTTCACAAAGAATTGAGAAGGAGATTTAATTCAGAGTCGCGGGGGGCTGGAGCCTATCCCAGCTGTCTTAGGGCAGAAGGCGGGGTACACCCTGGACAAGTCACCTCATCGCAGAGCACATAGAGACAGACAACCACTCACATTCATACCTACGGTCAATTTAAATTAGCCAATTAACCTAATCCCCATGCATGTTTTTGGATGGTGGGAGGAAGCCGGAGTACCCGGAGAGAACCCACGCAGACACGGGGAGAACAAGCAAACTCCACACAGAAAGCCGCCGGGCCCGGGATTCGAACCCGGTACCTTCTTGCTGTGAGGCGACAGTGCTAACCACCACCGTGCCGCCCTCAAAGCCAACATGTTTGTATCTATTGGTAGAGTGAAATTTGAAAATTGTTCATTTTCATTCACATTTAATGACCTGAAACTTAATGTAACAAATGCATGGCGTGAACCCAAATCCATGACTCAAGATGACAAAGTAATCAAAGTAAAAGTAACTATTTAACAAAGAGCGCTTGCTTAGCCAGGGTAACAAATCACATGAACGTGGACATGATGACAATAAAATCACCCTAAAGGAGGAACACATAATGATGTGCGTATTTCAATAAGACAAAAGGCACTAAGAGGAATACTAAATAAGGCTATCAGAACTATTTTTGAATAAACAACACTCACAAGGAGGTAAGATTACAAAAAAGGAGCAAAAGTACTAAACAATGTGACTCATGAACATGGGCCGAGGACTTGCAGGTTAAGTTTGACACGAGAGACAAGATGAAGTGGCACAAGATGAGAGGAGATGAGACCATTTAAAGGTACAATATGTAATAAATGTATTTAAATTAATCATAAAATGGCCCTGATATGTCACCAGACATTAAGAAATCATGTTCATTTCAAATACTTATTTCACTGACAACAGCAGTCCAGCCAGGATATTCTCATTTAAAAAGCCAAGCTTTAGCCCTCAACTGATGTTGATGTTGTCATGTTGTGTTTTGGTCTGATGCTCCACCCTCCACCTACACTATACTGCCAAAAGTATTCGCTCACCTGCCTTGACTCACATATGAACTAAAGTGACATCCCATTCCTAATTCATGGGGTTCAATATGACGTCGGTCCACCCTTTGCAGCTATAACAGCTTCAACTCTTCTGGGAAGGCTGTCCACAAGGTTTAGGAGTGTGTTTATGGGAATTTTTGACCATTCATCCAGAAGCGTATTTGTGAGATCACACACTGATGTTGGACGAGAAGGCCTGGCTCTCAGTCTCCACTCAAATTCATCCCAAAGGTGTTCTATCATGTTGAGGTCAGGACTCTGTGCAAGCCAGTCAAGTTCATCCACACCAGACTCTGTCATCCATGTTTTTATGGACCTTGCTTTGTGCACTGGTGCACAGTCATGTTGGAAGAGGAAGGGGCCAGCTCCAAACTGTTCCCACAAAGTTGGGAGCATGGAATTGTCCAAAATGTCTTGGTATGCTGAAGCATTCAGAGTTCCTTTCACTGGAACTAAGGGGCCACGCCCAGCTCCTGAAAAACAACCCCACACCATAATCCCCCCTCCACCAAACTTTACACTTGGCACAATGCAGTCCGACTAGTATCGTTCTCCTGGCAACCGCCAAACCCAGACTCCATTGCTCTAGAGTCCAGTGGCGGCGTGCTTTACACCACTGCATCCGACGCTTTGCATTGCACTTGGTGATGTGTGGCTTGGATGCAGCTGCTCGGCCATGGAAACCCATTCCATGAAGCTCTCTGTGCACTGTTCTTGAGCTAATCTGAAGGCCACATGAAGTTTGGAGGTCTGTAGTGATTGACTCTGCAGAAAGTTGGTGACCTCTTCACACTATGCGCCTCAGCGTCCGCTGACCCCGCTCCATCAGTTTACGTAGTCTACCACTTCATGGCTGAGTTGCTGTCGTTCACAAACATTTCCACGTTCATATAATACAGCTGACAGTTGACTGTGGAATATATGGGAGCGAGGAAATTTCACGACTGGATTTGTTGCACAGGTGGCATCCTATCACAGTTCCACGCTGGAATTCACTGAGCTCCTAAGAGCGACCCATTCTTTCACAAATGTTTGTAAAAGCAGTCTGCATGTCTAGGTGCTTGACTTTATACACCTGTGGCCATGGAAGTGATTGGAACACCTGATTCTGATTATTTGGATGGGTGAGTGAATACTTTTGGCAATATAGTGTATCTCCCAATCATCAAGTCAGTAGTGTGTCAGCATCGGGGTTGCCAGTTCTGCTCTAGTTACCACAGCTGCAGCTACGAACGTGTCGGATAAATAATGTCTAAACCTAAAAGACCTCGTTATGCATCCGAAATACGTCGTGACAAAGTCCGAAATAAAACAAGGATTTGTATAGGAGATGCCTTTGAAAGATGGAGATGGCTGAAAGCAGATGGTCAGCAGCACTCCTGATCGGTCACTTTCACCACGGACCCGTGGCCCCTGCCCGCTCAGAGCTCCACTCACTTTAACCCGTCCCTCCACAGCTCTCCTCCGGCACATTTTACTCTTAACTTCTAAGTGTCTGTGGTGACGCCCAAGGTGGCTGCTTTTCATTCACTGTAACACTTTCTGTTCCTGTTGGATCCTGCAGCCGAGCTGGCAACCTCTAGTCAGGGGAGAGGGAGAAGGGAGACAGCGCTCTACAGTAATTTGAAAGTGATTGCAGAACCAGTTTTGGCCACAATCCTACATACGGTTCCTTTAAACATGAGGAAGAGAATCACAGTTGGAAGTCAGGACAGAGAAGTCAATCAACAGACCAGGGGCCTCATGTATCAGTTCTTGCATGGATTTCACACTGAGAGCTGGTGCACGCTGTAATCTAGAAAGCAGCGTCAAATGATGTATCAAACAGTGCGAACGAGGGAAGCGAACAGCTTCCCTTGATACATCGCAATCAGGTGGATGGAGCACACATGTTGCTGTTGCAGACCCCTCCCTCATGACGCCCATAAATACATTTGCAAATTCATATAAATCTGCTCTACAGTGAGGCTCTCCTCATTACGAGAGGAGAAACTTCAGGCGTATCCACGGTCAGCTGAGTTAAAAACAACTCCACATGTGCTGCACTTGATGGACCAGACTGATTTGAAATAGGAGCGAAATTTAGGAGAGGTGCTGCTGAAGCTATTTGTGATTTTACACAGTGTGTAGATGATAATCAGGGATGCACACATGCAAACAATGAGTCAGAGAGAAGACTGATGACCAGTCAACATTTACTCCAGTCACCCTGCACCACGCCCGCCTGCAGTGTTCCCAACCATGCTTTTATTTAGGATGTAGTATGTGTGTTGAGTCAGACCACCTCACAGCGATGTTGGTCAGATGCATTTCTGCATCACAAATAATCTAAATACTGAGATAGTGCTTTTATTGCAACATGAGTGCAGTTGATAGCTCAGATTACATTTGAGAATTTGGCTATCGCTGCAAATTGCGCATTAATGTTAGTTAGTTCAACTGTATTTTATGTGAATTTTATACACCTGGCTGACAGGCGGATGATCCAGTCCATCACAGGTGGCATGACCTGGCTCAGGGTCGACTGACTCACTCCTGATTGGTCGGTCAGCTCCAGTGGTCAAGAAGCCCAGTGTGGTCAGCAGCTGTTAACCAACCATTGACAGTTTCCCAGCATCCTCTCTGAGTGTCGCCAATGGACCAAAAGCATCAGAACCTGGCATACAGCAGCTATGAAGTTGGTGTGGAGCAGTGCCAGTTTCCACTGGCCTCTGGAGAACAGGAGGACAGGAAGTGAAGGAACGAGAAACAAGAGGGGGTAAAGCATCACTACAAAATAAAACCAGAAAAAGACAGGACAACATGACTATGCTACAAAAATGTTGAACTTAACTAAATGTGAATGACAAGCTGTAACAGAATTGTGTTTTCGTCATATTCGGTCCTCATCATCATCTGAAGGTCATCGTAGAGAACAGAGGGTTTAACTACGAGTCCTAGTGCTTTTCTTAGCAGGAGTCCATTGATCAGGACACAGCAAGTTGCTTCTTGGACCTCAAACCAAGCACAGATGCCTAGCCAAATGTGGGGTTCTTGATAATATGATCAGAGGTGTATAAAAGCTACCGTGAAGAACACATATGTGTCATAAAATTGACCATAAAACAAAATCTATGAAACTTTACAAAGACTATGACTATGACAGGGCTCGCTCATAAAGAGGACTAAATATCCAACCTGGAAATCAATCCAAGGTAGGAAAATGCAAAAACTACAAACTAAACCACTTTAATAAACTAAAGACTCTCAAAAAGGTGAGGAGGAAAAAAAGTCGCAAACAAAGTGACAAACAAGAAGCTCACGCTTGATGGGACATGGCACAAGACGAACTGGCACAGGATGAGGGGAGACATCACTAATTAACCATGAGAAAGGTATTCACAGCTGGAAACAATCAGCAGATGCTGGAGGACAGGAGGGCTGGAAGTGAAGGAACTGGAAACAAGAGGACACAGTTAATGTAAAAATAAAAGTGGAAAAAGACAGGACAACAAGAATGGATGAGACAAAAAAGCTAACATTTGCGTGAGACGTGATGGTGCTGGGGATGAAGTGTGGAGATAATTTGCTGCTCTCTCTCGCAGGCAACATCAGCAGGAACTGCACATCGGCAGGATGGTCGGATGTTTTCCCAAACATCAGCAGCGTCTGTGGGTCGGACACCAGCCAGGACAAGGTAGGACGTCTTCGCTGTCGTCTTGTGTGTTTCTGCTGTTTCTGTAAATGTTACCTGGACGCTGTGTAGCAGGAAAAACAGCTATAGCAAAACACGAATCATTAATGGCTGCTAATTGATGAAGCCTGCAGGGGTTAATGGTTAAAGGCTGAATGTTTAGAAGGTCAGTGTGCTCAGTGGTAGTGTGATACATGTTTAAATGAGGGCAGTCTGTGTGTGTGTGTGTGTGTGTGTGTGCTCCCCTGCCTGGTGCATTTACGTCATCTAATGACACTAATCAAACACTATTATCTGTCCCTCTCATGGGGGCAACTGGGTTTAACAAATTGTTGTCATTTTGTGTTTCCCAGAATGCCCTTAATAGCAGGGTTTTTTAGAGTTTTTTAGTTTCCACATACAAAGCCTCCAGTAAAATATTTAATGAGCGTCTAATTTGTGGACAGGTCAGACTCGTCTTAATGTAAAGCCTGGTTACAGGTTAGTTACAAATGTTGACAGCTAAATAATGTTTATATGTGTCTGAAGCTGCACACTTGTTTTGTTTTAGATTAACTGTGCTGAGTCACAAATTTCACTCATTCCAAGTAAAAAGAAATGCTTTTCAAATTTTAGCTTCATAATGAAGACAAGGGGCGGCGTAGTGGTTAGCATTGTCGCCTCACAGCAAGAAGGTACTGGGTTCGATTCCCGGCCTGGAGCCTTTCTGTGTGGAGTTTGCATGTTCTCCTCATGTCTGTGTGGGTTCTCTCTGGTACTCCGGCTTCCTCCCACCATCCAAAAACATGCATGGGGATTAGGTTAATTGGTTAATTTAAATTGACCGTAGGTGTGAATGTGAGTGTGAGTGGTTGTCTGTCTCTTTGTGTCCTACGATGAACTGGAGACTTGTCCATGGTGTACCCTGTCTTTCACCCTAAGACAGCTGGGATAGACTCCAGCCCCCCTGACCCTATGAGAGGATAAGAGGGAGAAGATGGATGGATGGATAATGAATACAAGACATCAGAACACTACTTATTGTTTTAAAAGCTGAACTAAGCTGCATGTTGACTGACATTATCTTAAAATACTTGCCTGAACACAAAACTTTCACACTGTTCTGTTGACTTTTTTAGTTTGTTTCATGTTAATCAGTCCCCTGAATATTTTTCACTGAGACAGCCTCTCTCGAGGCTGCACATTATGATTATCATTTATTACCGGCAGAAGAAGATGTTCCTACCAACTGAGATTCATTTAGACTTAGCTCCTGATGGTAAAGTTAATTTCCACAGTGTTCCTGTTAATAATGAACTACACATTTACCACTGATTAGTAAATATTGATATTTCAATGTGAGAATTGATTGTAGAACATAATGTCTGGTTTCAGAGGCAGTGATGTCGCCTGGCCTTGGTAATCTCAGCTCTAAACCTGAGCATGTCTTATTCAGCCTTGTATTTTTTTTTTTACCTCAAAAGGAATGAAATATATGAAAAGTGTACACTAACTGAGTTGAGTATTTTGGTTCAGTGAGTGCAACACAGGTACGACGACATAACCAATGAGAGAGCAGTTGTGTGGAAGCAGGAATCATCATTGTGTTGTAGTGGCTACTAGTGTTCAGAGTGGTTCAGAGTCATCACAGAAATGAAAAATCCTGCTGTCCATCCAGCCGCCTCCCACCCCTCGGTTCGGCCTTGTTTGGCCTGGATGCTGATAATTGCTGCTGTCCTCTTTCACTGGTGAAGTTCAGTTCAGGTCACGACTGGGTCTGAATCACCCTTTGTGCTCGTTGAACTGTCTCACCGTCTCTCGTCTGTCTCGTCCTCATGCATTCTCTTTTGATGTTGACAGAGTCAGTCTCAATATGCAGATCAGAGTGAAGGGGAAAAAAATAGAATTTCGAAGAAACATGAGGACCATCCTCTCAACAATCCAGCAGAGGCTATCACTGCAAACAGTGATTGTTGAATGTGTTTTTTAAAATCTGTCATAAATATATCTTCATGGTTTATCATGTTAGCCTTCAAATTAATATACAGTATTTCAGATGAAGATGTAACTTATTCTGTTTTGCCTGAAAATTTATAATTACAAATGTAAAAACAGACCATTCCAAAAGACTTGCACATGTTTAAAGGATCACTGTAAACCTCATTGCTAATATGGAAGACCGCTGCCAGGGACAGCTTTGCTCACATGTTGCCATCCACTGTGATCAAATGACTCCTAGAATATGGAGCTCAAAGTTATTTCTACAGTGGCCAAGCTTCATTGAAGTTTCTGACACTGATGACATACATGACTTATGGGTGCCATGATGGTCTTGATCCTTCTCCCTTGAACGCCATCTTTTTTGGTATACGCCTTCATCAGGTTTGCAGAATGAGCATCAAGCTCACAGGAGAAATTTGACTGCAGATTTATTGCTGTAATTCTTTGAGCTTTCTGAGCTTATTTTGGCCGCTTTTTAATAATTTTGATTTTGTCTCTATATATCTATTTTTTAAGCACAACTTCATCTATATGAAGAGTTATTGCTTCACTATTACCTACTTCATTAACACATTGGGCCAATAAAAACCACAAACATGCTCAATCAACTGTTTTGGAACTTGAAAAAACTAAATATAGGTTGCTAATATTATATATATATATATATATATATATATATATATATATATATATATATATATATATAATATGCAAATGTAAAATTGAAATAAAGTAATACTATATACAAATATTTGCAATAAAAAATCTGATCATGCCGGTGTGATCATAAGACCCACAAGGTTAAGACATGTAAATGATGATGCATTTATTACACTTTGTATTGAACAATCTGTTCAGCCAAGCCATCAAGAATAGCAGATTAAAGTTTAGTATCGGGATTCAATCGGGAAAGTTCCACTTACTCTGAAGACAGCATTGGCCCTGTCCAGCTGTGGCTGGGCATCGTAAGAGAATCGGGGCAGGGAAGTGGACTGAGGAGAGGAAAGGATGTCTGTATCAAAGGAGCGACCAGCAGATGAAAGGGATGAGGAGTCATTTAGAGGGCAGCATGTGGCAGTGGCTGGGTATGGAGGGTGTGTGGAGCCATCAGGCAGGCCGGGTCCAACTGAAGTAAATATGATCTTGATGGTGCTTCTATTTTGAATTTCTGACATAGACACCAAGACTGTAAATGCATTCCCAAATTCAACACCCATGAATTGAAGCCTGAAGTCATCATTTACTCCACACCGTCTTTTCATCTGCTCTGTAAGTCCAGTGAGAGACTCCGGCATGCCTTCAGGAATGACCAATCTTTGGGAATCATTTTCACCCAGAATGATTCTGAGGGTCACCAGGACAGTCATTTGATAAGACCCTGGGGAAAAAGAAAGAGAGGTTATTGTAGATTTGATTTTAATGAGTTAGGACAACTGTAAGTCTGACGTTGCAGCTGAGTGCAAAGTGTCCCGTGGTGGCACAGAAGTTCAAGTGACCAGATTTCTGAAATTAAATCCGGGGACATTTCCAGCTATAATAACAGTTACAGTTTTTTTCAATCGCAAAGCTTTTGTCTGGTCTTCAGGGTCATTTGCAAAATCTAAATACATTTGGCACACAATGGGCCTGTTTTAACCATACAGTTGGCACATTTTGTTCTGTTTTTACACTAAATGCAGTCAATGAATGCATTTCTACAATGCTGACATTTTCTTTGCATACAGGATCATCCCAACACCAAAATTATATACTGTATCACGTATGTCTTATTTGCAAATGATTACACACAGCGTGCAGAAAATGGAAATCTAATATCCAAAACCTTAGTACAGTACAAAACCCTTATTTCAGCATTAACAGCAGCACAATGACAACAGAGATGATCATTTTAGATGAACACTGAACAGATAATTGAAAGGAAAAAAAAAGCAGAAAAGGAAAAATAAACAAACCATCTCAAATTTCAGTTGTAATTGGATAGGTTGACAGGTATTGACAACAGAGTGATGTTTGTTGTATTTGGAGTTCTGAAAAAAGTGGTTACAGATTGGACAAAAACGTGTTACTGTAACAGCTGGAAAGAACTGTAAGCCTATGCATCCAATGCAACAATTCTTGAAAAATTTCTGTAAGAAATTCATTATTTAATGTAAAGTGACTGTCTCATTTTTAGAAATTGCACACATCACTGTAAACACTATACAAATATAGTTGGTAGTTATTGGTGTAAAGTAAACAGAAGCGGGGTTTTGATGTCAATGTAGTTCATGAAGTCATGCATTTGAAATATGTGAAAATGAATGTAGGTTCAGAAATGCCATCACTTGTTAGTATTTTGAAATACAGTGTACTCTGATTACATGTTCACTGTGTACAGAAAACATGCTAGTGTATGGTGGAACTATTTGATTTTCAGATAGAATGTCTGTGTTTTGTTAAGAAAATGTGCTTTTGATAAGAAAACTGTTTGGGTAATTGTGTGATGTAGGTGTTTCTCTGTGTTAAGAGTTCAGAAAAAAAGTATTTTAAGTATAGGTTAATGTTTGTTAGCGATTGAAAAAAACTGTGAATGAATATAATCCTGCCACATGGCCGACATCACTCCTGCTCCTTGCTACTTTGTGAGCACCTTAGCTCAGCTGTTGTTGTGACCACTGGGCTCTGCATGCTGCTCTGGAATGGCCTGCTGGTATCGGAGTGTTTATATCAGAGATTTTAGATGCAGTCTGATATAATCTGACACTCCTTTTTAGCTGATATCGGACTATCCGATATCAATATCGGATCGGGACATCCCCAATGGAAGGCCATGTTCATTTTATATATATGTATATATATATATATACACACACACACACACACACACACACACAGGCGTTTCATTCATAATACCACATTTCCTCACATGTTTAATTTTCAGTTTGCATTTTCAAGCTAGAGTAGACTGGCATAACCAACAACACTGTAGCAGTAAAACCACCCCCAGCTGATGGGGGAAGAGAGAGAAGACGTGTTGCTGTTTGAGACTCAATGTCATTGTACTTGAATTGAACCTGAATTGTTAATGACAGCTCATTCATTTAAAAATAAACAGCTGGCAAATAAAAATGGCATGGTAAAATCACAGTGCCTTTAAATAAGAGACTTCTGACTAAAATAATTCCATACAAATGAACCACTCAGTGTGAAGGAACAAACCTTAATGTCACCAGTCTAAGACGTCCAACATAGTAATCTGCTAAGGATAGTTATTGGCCAGATCATCAAGTCCAGCGAGAACAGTTTCTCTAGCTGGGCATGCACTCAGTGTTCCCTATACCACCCAGAAAGCTTTATGAGCATGAAACACAGACTATCCTGAACAACACAAATCTGAGCAATCTTGCCAAAGTCAGGGAGCGCACTTGTAGACCCGTGAGCAACTCTCATCCCGTTTCTGAAAGTTACACCTTTGCTTGATACACACTTGGTAAGGAGTGCGCTTCGAGGCTAGATACTCGGAGTCATTGTGCCGTCTGTCAGAGTTGTAACAGCGAGCTCGTATGAAATTCATCTCCGGCAATTAATAACTTTTTTTTTTTTTTTTTTTTGGGTGACGGGGCAGGAGTTACAGGCAGGGGAGCACTTGATTAGATTTTTGGCAGAGAAGAACCTAAACATTAAAAAAAACTTTTACAGTTTTTCTCAATTGTTTACACACATTTTCTGAAAGCATGCCTCATATTCTCAGAATGCTACACACAAATCCAAAAACACACACACAATGGGCGAAACCCCTCAATTCTCCTGTAAAATTAAACTTTACATTCAAAACAAAGTTATTTCTTCTCAAAATGGTATTTTGTGTTCAAATGACACACACAAACCATGAAGAGACATTTATAAGAACCAGTTGAACGTTCATGTGCTCAATGTAAAACTCTATGATGAGTGGAAAACACTTGTATGACTCAGGCCTTTTTTTGTTCAGTGTTACATTTACTACAGACAGTACATACATACTGTGTGTGTGTTATAAAAGTATTGTTTTCATCCTCAGAATACACAAATATACTGTAACAGATATTTTTCATTTTACCAACAAAAACAATGCACATCACAACCAACATATACAAACATGTACATTACATGACCAGACTACTAACAGAAAGTTATAAAATAGAAAATAGGAAATAACAGAATAAAGGAAAGCTGAATACATGGCATTGATTCAATGTGACCAGTTTGATTCAGTGATGGATATCTACTGTATTAACCAGATTAAGAGTTGGACTGTTGTTAACTACATTTAGTTTTAGGGTTTGTGCACCGTTCAGCAGTTGAGAGTTTGAGAGGCATCAGAGAAGACTGTGGAGTAGTTTACAGTTTTTCTCAATTGCTAAAACATAAAACCTAGTTCCTGTAGCACAAACACCCAAACCTTTTCATCATTCCCAGAAGCACACACACATTTCCCATACCCAAAAACACAATTCACCTGTGTCCACACGTCTCAGTATACAAAACACTTTCTGCAAAACCTTACACAAAAGTGACCAAATACAGTTGTTTTTGATTGCTTACACACTAAAATTAAAAATAGTACACTATTAGCTAACCTTACACTCAAGAAGCAAAACATCAGCCCATATTTGCACAACTATAAGCACATTGTCAAACTCACGCTTGTTGCAAAACTCTACACACAGTGATTTGCAAAACACTAAGCACACTTAACATACATTACACAAAAATCTATCATGAAGTCACTTCCTTGCAATACGAAAGCACTGACTGTCAAATTACCACACCGTCCAACCAATTGGTTCAACACAGTCATCAGGTGGTTAAACACTCGTTTGCTGAATTGTAGACACACCAATCAGGTGTATAAGCACTATAAAAAGCATCAGGTGTGTTCATCGGTCTTCAAGCACAATGGAAAGAGTCAGAGAAAGAGTAAGACGAGGAGGAAAACGAGAAGAAGAACAAGGAGAACGAGGAGGACGAGGAGGAGGAGAACAATGAGGAGGAGGAGGACGGGGAGGAAGAGGAATCAACAGAGGAGAAATCAACAGAGGAAGAGGAAGAGATGGAGGCCATGCTGGAGGTAGAGGAAGAGGAAGACAAGGAGGTGCTCAAAGAGGACTGAATCTGACAACTGAGATCCACGCAACACTGGCTGACCATGTTTGTTGTCAACCACGGCCTGACGCTGAGGGAGGCTGGACTGCGAGTACAGCCAAATCTAAGCCAATATACAGTGGCAAGTGTGATAAGAACATTTCAACTGGAACATAGGTATTGTAAAAATATCATCATATCAAAAACATCTGCATGGTTTCACTAACTGCTTACAGTACTATATTCTATGCACAGCACTTATGTTACATTTTCCTGTGAAATTACTGTACTATTGTATACTGTTTTTCTTTCTACATAGGACTGACGGTCAGGAACGACAAGGGGGAACGTCTCCTATGTTCACAGAACAGCAAGAGAGGGAGATAGTAAACATGGTTTTAGCCAACAATGCTATAACACTCAATCAGCTCCAAGCTAACATTGTCAATAACCACGCCATTTTCAATGATATCCATCAGATCTCAACATCAACACTGGCATGCATCCCCCAAAAAAACATTCAAATGAAACAAATTTATTGAGTGCCTTTCGAACGCAATTCCGAAAGGGTGAAACGACACTGGCATGATTGTGCAGAAGTATGTATTCACTTTAGCAGTGTGATCTTGCATACTGTCTCATAATCTTTTACTGTACTGTAATATGTATACTTGATCTACACTGAACTACACAATTTTGCCTGACACTGTTTTTCAGGGGTTTTTACAAATGGATGGAGAGGAGATCGAGCATGACTTCATTTACGTAGATGAGGCTGGGTTCAACCTGACGAGAACACGAAGGAGGGGAAGAAACATCATTGGCCACAGCGTTATAGTCAATGTCCCAGGACAACGTGGGGGTAATATAACACTCTGTGCAACCACTACACAGAATGGGGTCCTCCACCGCAACGCCCATATGGGCCCTTACAACACAGCACTCATACTTACATTCTTGGACCAATTGCACAACATAACAGCAGCAAATCAAATCGATCACATGCAATACATTGTTGTCTGGGACAATGTGTCTTTCCACCACTCTGCTCTGGTTCAGAACTGGTTTCGGCAACATCCACATTTCACCGTCCTATATCTTCCACCATACTCTCCATTCCTCAACCCTATAGAAGAGTTTTTCTCGGCATGGCGGTGAAAGGTATATGATCTCTGTCTCCAGGCTGAGGTACCCCTCATCCAAGCCATGGAGGAGGCCTGTGACCAGATGGAGGTAGCAGCAATGCAAGGATGGATTCGTCATTCAAGACGTTTCTTTCCAAGGTGTCTTGCTAATGACAACATTGCCTGTGATGTTGATGAAATTCTCTGGCCAGATCCAGCTAGATTTTTTTTGTTGTTGTTGTTTTTTGAACTTACAATACATAAAGTGACATTTTGTTACAGTATTATAAATCTCCATGTCAACATTTTGGGCGTGTTGAGAAATAAATGAGTTTCTTCAATCTGCAACATTGGTCTTGTGTAGTATTTGGTGAATTTACATTATATTTGTACATTGTTGATAGTAGCCTACTCTAATCATAGGGAAGTAGAAGTGCTAGAAGTGTTTCAGTTTTTTCACAGCAGAGTGTAACACGTGCAAACAGAGTGTAGTAATGTGAAACGTGTGTTTCATATGGTAACAAAGTGTGGTTTTTAAAAAGAAGTGTATAGTTTTTGCAAGTGTTTAATTTTGCAAAGGATCTGTAGTGTTTTGGGTGTGTGGTTGTGCTAATTGTGTGTAGTGTTCATTCAGCAAACACATGCTCTCAATATAATTAACTCAAGTTATCATAACATAAACTCAGAAACCACACTCTTCTCAAGGTGAAAACACTCAGTCTGAAAATTGTTAACACACCAATCAGAATTTGGGGTCAATAAATAGAGCTTAGAGACATGCTCATGTCCTTTGGAACAATGGATCCCAACCATGCAGAGATTGAAAGACAAGAGAGAGGAAGAGCAAGATGAAGAGGCAGAGAGGACAGCAAAGACAAGTAATTTCTGTTGTTCATCATATGGTGGTACATGGGAGGACAATGAAAGAAGCTGGCCAACTAGTCCAGACAAATATAAGCCGTTTCACAGTTGCATCCATTGTTCGTACTTTCAGGAGGGAAAACAGGTAATTTGCCTCATTGTCACTATGTATTGTATCACAGTACATGCACAGTAATGTTGTAGTACATATATCCACCATATGCTGTGTAGTTTTACTACAGTATACTGTGCCACAGTACACCATAAGTCAGTAATGGTAATTTTTGCAGAACTGAGAGGCAGCCATCTATTGGAGGCAGGTGGCGATTGCTCACTGCTGAGCAGGAGACTGTCTTGGTAAATATGGTGATTGGCAATAATGTCATCACTTTGAGGGAGATTCAAACCTGCATTATTGAAGATCAGGAAATATTTCAAGGAACTAACAGCATAAGTCTTTCCACCATTGACCAGCTTGATACAGCGGAACCACATAAGGACGAAGCAACTTTACCACGTGCCTTTTGAGAGGTATTCTGATAGGGTTAAGGAGCAATGATTCCAATATGTGCAGGTAATTGCACTGTACAGAAATGCTATACTATTCCAATACACATATATGTTTTAAGTAAAATTTGTGTTTTTTGATTCCTGTAGTTTGAGATGGATGCAAACGCTGACCCACACAAATACATCTTCATTGATGAAGCAGAAAAAAAGGCGCAAAAGGGGCCCCAACATCAATGGACACCGTGCAATCATCCAAGTTTCCGGTCAGGGGGGGGGCAACATCGCCATGTGTGGAGCCATTAGCAACCGTGGCATCCTCCACCGCCGTGCTGTACTGGGTTCATACAACACTGCACTACTCCTTCAGTTTCTAGATCAGCTGCACAATAACATTCTCCAACAAGAAGGGGAACCAGGGCAAACAGGGGGGTATTCCACGAAGCTGGCTAAAGAAAGCTGGGCTATCGCCGGTAAGCATGGCTTGAATAAGCGGCCACTTTAATCTTAGCCGCGACTCTTTCCACTAACGAGGCTCAGCTGTTTCTCATCAACGCTTATTCTAGCCAGGTTGATCCAAGCTGCGGCTATGCGCGCCTCCACGGTACATAAAAAGCCCTGAAGTATCGATTGTCGAAATGACGAGATCATGGAAAAAAAAGGTCAAGCAGAATCGTTCTCCGGCGGAGCAAACCCTCCTCATGCAATTGTACGAGGAGTACAAGGAGAAAATTCAAAAGAAAGGCAACACAGTTGCCATTGTGAAAGCCAGGGACATGGCGTGGCAAAGCATCACGGCCCGTTTAAATTCGTAAGTTATTGCCGACACATATTTTACAACAGACGCATGTCTCGATGCAGTCAGCCTGCTTGGTTTTCTAATTTTATTCCTCACTTCTGCGTATGTACTGTCAACACTTTTTTTTGTTTTTTTTTTTAATGATGATAGTGGCACAGCGCCCTACTTTTAAATAAGAGAGAAGACACAAAAGAGCTTGTACACAGAGTAGTCATGTCATCATTTGCCATCACTCTTACATCATCATCACAACGGACCAATGGTGGAAGGAAGGCTTTTTTTAATGGGAAATTGTTGCTGTTGTCGCTTTCAGTGTTTTGGATGAGATCATTTGTGCCTTTATTCTGTTATGTGTTGACAGTACATTGAGAGTCACAGAATAAAAGAAAGAAAATCAGATATTTCCAAATAGTTATCGCTGACGGAATCGAACCCACGGAGCAGTGAAAAACAGATTTTATCGGCACTTCTCTTTACCCACTCAGCTACAGAATATGTTTTTGTTTTTGAAGTTGGCGTAGGGCATTTCTGGATTCACGTATTCCTATGTTGTTTTAAAAATCTTACAATTTATTTTTCCGAACAAGAGCATCATTCATTACAGATAAAGATGAAATTACTGTGTGACATACAGTTCACAAAGCATCTTGTGGAAGCCTGTCGGACCTTCTCTGAGAGGCAGCTAAGCTTAGCTTGACCGTAAGCTTGCCCGGGACCAGGCTTGTCGCACTGGCTGAGTTACCATGGTTACCAAGCCACACTAGCCCTAAGCCTCGTTTGTGGAACCGAACTCTCACTTAAATTAGCCAAGCTAACCGAAATGAGCCAGGCTTTGAGCTAAGCCAGCTTCGTGGAATACCCCCCAGAGCAAGCCCAATATGTTGTCATTTGGGATAACGTGAGCTTCCATCGCGCTGCTCTGGTTTGCACCTGGTTCACTGAACACCCCAGGTTCAGGGTCCTTTTTCTGCCAGCATACTCCCCTTTTCTGAATCCAATAGAGGAATTTTTCTCAGCATGGTGGTGGAGAGTCTATGACCGCAACCCATACACACAGCACAATCTCCTGGAGGCAACGGTGAATGCATGTGAGGATATTTCTCTGGGGTCTATCCAGGGTTGGATCAGACACACAGGGGGACATTTCCCACACTGCCTGGCAAGAGAAGACATAATGTGTGACGTTGATGAAATACTATGGCCTGACCCTGACCTTAGACAAGATCATGCTGATATTGATGCTGATGAACCTGTATATGTGCTCAATCTGGAGGTGCTGTGAATAAACCCTATTGTTGACATTTTGGTGGCAGTGTGTTGAATTAATCTATCCTGTGTGTAACAAACACTAATGTAGTCTGTGTTTTGACAGCTTGTGTGTATTGTCTGAGGGTAAAGACTGATTGGGACCCAGAAGTTAGATGTTTGGACTGTTGGGTGTGAGTTTTTAAAATTGTGTGTGAAGATTTGAAAAAATGGTGAGTTGTTCCAGGAATTGTGTCTTAGCAATCGAGAAAAACTGTAATATGGTCACCACAATCTGACTTTTTTTGCAGTGGGAAACACTGACTAAAGCCCTATTTGCACAGGTTTAATATTACCTGTGGACCTTTGGTGACTTGTAATAATTGTGGAGGATGCCTGAGATCTTAATCCTGTGCGAATGCGCCATGTCTGTAATTTGTGAAGTAAAAATTCTGCCGCAAATTACCTACTATATTTCACCAAACACAGATGCCCAGTGATAATACTAGTCCCATATGAATCTGCATCTCGGTGTTTGTAGTTGTAATTGTGCACCTTTTCTCATCTCTTTCGCTCTTGAATAATGGAGGCTGTAGTAGAAATTTTGATAGGCAGTTTTGACAGCTTATCAAAACATTTCTCAGTCGCTTTGGTGCATTTCTCACATCACTCTTGACATTTGCACAACAGTTAGTTCAACCTCCACAACATTGAGTCATTTGTGCTCATCATAGCATTTTCTCATTCCTTCCAACAAACTGTAAATGCCTTTAGACATGCATCAATTGCTTTCATACAACTCTGGTGTTTTATAATATTATGATTTGCTTCTGTCATGTCAGTCAAAATGAACTGTACTTGTTAAAGCTGAATAGTCATTCCCTATAAAACTAATAGTCCTTATTTCATTGCTTGAGTCATACATACAAAAATGTTGAACTAGTTGTCAAAATCTGTCAAGCTCATACTATACTTTTTTTTTTTTTTTTTTACTTGTATGCTTTTTTCATGAGAATGTGTCCTAAACTGAAGTTTCTCTCAGATGAAGCTCAGCTTTCACTGATGACAAGGACTGTGAAGCACTAGTTGAAGTAATGATAAGCTCAGAACTGAATCCCATGAACCCCACTTTTACAAACATGTATGAACCAAGCAGGACATAATGTGAACCATATCTACAGTACTGTGACACAGAAATGGAAGGTCAGCCTCGTGGAAGAGGGATGAGGATGTGGAGAATAAGGGGATGAGGAAGAAGAGGCCAAGTACAGGAGGATTCCTGATGAAATCAGGGCTACAATTATGGATCATGTCATCAATCACAGCATCAGAATGGCTGAGGCTGGTCGAAGGGTGCAGATAATGTTGAGAGAACCACTGTAAATTCAATTATTCAAACATTTCATCTGATGTGGATGAAAATATGTGGGCAGACAGACAGGAACGTCTGGATGTGCATGAATGATTTACAGTACTGTATATGTTGTATGTTCAAACACATTTTTGCGTTTCACGTTTCACTTACCCGGCACTGAACCAAAACTTGCACTGCACTTTTGGTCATAATGCAAGACCATACTTATGCCGCGCCGAAGGAGAAAGAATCCTCATTGCCAAAAAAGAGTAAAAGGGCCATAAAATGACCGGAGCTCTGGGCCGGGGGCTGGGTAGTTCCAACCATGTTGCAATGCACAGTTGAAAACGTATGGCATTAGACCGCGAATGCAAACCATTAGATGGGAGAAAAAATGACACAGTGTACATTTAATCATTTACAAAGATGTACTAAGACATTTCAATCACGACAGACTAATAGGATGAAAAAAGACAGCAGGAAGGTGTCTTGTCAATTTTATTTGTATAGCCCAATAATACAAATTACTGATTTGCCTCGAGGACTGTACAATCTGTACAGGATATGACACCCTCTGTCAGCCTAACTTAAAACCGATTACTTTTTGGTGGTGCTGTTGAATTGGATCCGATCACCACCAAAAATTACTGAGTTTTAAGTTAGGCCGCTTCTGACCAACCTTGAAAATTTCATCAAAAACCATCCATAACTTTTTGAGTTACTTTGCAAACTAACAAACAAACAAACAAGCAAGCCCCAGTGAAAACATAACCTCCTTGGTAGCGGGGGTAACTTCAAATAAAAAGTCGCCAAATTGCCTGTTGGCGCCATGGCACCACCTTGGTCCCATCTTACCATGGTGCCAACAACTGGTGCCATGGCGCCAACAACCAACATGGTGCCATGGTGCCAACAACCGTCCCATCTTACCGTTTTTCTGTAAACTAGAAGTACTGCATATACTGTACCTAGTACTCTAGTAGTATATAGCTGAATGTACTGGTTGTATACTTGAAATTAGACTTTTGTAAACTTAAAATGTTTTAATCCAATACATTACAAAGAAGCATTAAATTGGTATACTTTCTAGTACACTACAAGTACATGGTCCGTAGTACACTTGCTGTACTTACAGTTATACTCAAGTATACTGAATAAAATAAACTTGAAGGATACTACTTTTTGCTAAGGGTTATTCATGCTGGAGCGTCATGCTCTTAATTAAGACAAATTAATCCTGAATAAGGTTGATGAAGAGAGAAAATGGCAACTTTCCTCTAGGAGCAGCAGAAGAGGTGTCTGAACTGTCTGTTATGATGATTTGATCTGATCTGTTATGATTTGAACATTTCTAGATGATACAACAGCACATGAAATAAAAACTAAATGGCTGAGGGCCTTGTTAATAAAGTGAAACTTAATTCTAATCATAAAAGTCGACAGTTCATGTTTCTGTAAATATATACAGCATGTTCACCTGCTCACTCCACTACTCAGACTTATGCATTGATTCTGGATCATTTTAAGATTTTGTCTCCAAATAAAATTACATTCCCACATAACTAAGCTGAAGTCTCAATCACATTTCAAGGGAAACATATTTTATCTATTTTCCAGTTTGAAACAGTTTTTATTAATGTTGTAAACTCAAAGGAGAGCCAGAGAGGGAGTTTCAGCTTCTCGTCAAACAAACACACTTTGAAACAGATCACACCTTTTTTTCTGACGAAATGAGACACACACAGAGAGAGCTCAATCTCTGGTCTCTAACAGGAAATGATCTGTCCTTCATGCCAGAAAGTTCTTCTCATCAGTAACACTTCCTCTCTCCATCCTCCAACACTTTCACTGTAACCAGCGTCGATCTGATGCAAACCTTTGTTCAAAGCACAAAGGCTTTTATGTTGAAACACATCCATCCATTTTTTCCCTCTTATCCTCTCATAGGGTCAGGGGGGCTGGAGCTTATCCCAGCTGTCTTAGGGTGAAAGACAGGGTACACTGGACAAGTGTAGACAGACAACCACTCACACCTACGGTCAATTTAAATTAACCAATTAAACTAATCCCCATGCATGTTTTTGGATGGTGGGAGGAAGCCGGAGTACCAGAGAGAACCCACACAGACATGAGGAGAACATGCAAACTCCACACAGAAAGACCCCGTGCTAACCACTACACCACCGTGCCACCGTTGAAACACATGTACATATTTAATGTGTGATTTTCTCTCACATATTATTTTTGGTAAATAATATTTTCTAACATTTTAGGGATTTTTCTGGAATTTCTTCTAATAAATTATACAGACTGGATTCACTGGATTCCCAACAGAGCGAGCCACAAATACCTCATTGTCTTTAAGTGATGCAGAGAACAAATCAGCTTCAGGTCTCAGTGTTCCTCTTGTGTCAGCTCTTTCTCCGTGCTCCTGATGTTTTCTTTCTTTCTTTAAATATCAACATTTAATGTTTAAAATAAAATGTGCAATAACACAGAGCTCTGTGCTATACTTTTATTTATTAATATGTAATTTTTTCCCCCTCTTTACATGTGCAAAACATCTCTTATCCTTATTCCACCACCGGGGGTATTAAGCGCTTAAATGAGCCTCATTTGAAGTAGCGTCAACTTTAACATGAGGCTGAAGCTATTCCATCAAGGTTAAGGTGTTTTACAGCATACACATGACCTGCCAGTATCAGAAACGCTACAGTCTGACACGTGGTAGACCTGCAATCTATTCCCAATCAGTGCAGGTGATGGCGTAAAATATTTCCATACTTACAGAGCAGTCTTGAAATTTCGGTTGTAATTTCTTTTTAATGTGTAAAAGTACTTGCACCTGAACTAATATGCCAAATTGTGTTATCTTTGAACAGGAGTGGTATTAATAATGTGAAGAGGACTGCTTTGCAGGTTAAGACAAAGCATTAAAACATTTTGCAGAGTGGTCAAGTGTTAATGTTAGGCCTAGCTGATATTTATAAGTTCTATAATGATATGAATAATAGTAAATATGTTAAATATAGGTTTAATAGTATGGCATTCACTAACATTTGTGTAATATGTGACAAATGAAAGTTAGTGAAAGTATAACAAATACTTTCCTTAAGTATAATTTTCGTTCCTGTCATGGACTGCTTCCAATCAGTATAAACAGTCTCCAAAAAACTTTCAGATGCAGGTGATGATCTCTTCAAGTTTAGTGGAGAATTCTGTGAAACTGATACAGCACAATGACATACAACAATCAGTTACATCTTACACACACAAAACGAGCAGTAAAACTGAGCTACGTACAACAATTACGATGAGCTAGAATGCCGTTAGCAAAAAAATATGATGTTAGCTTCGGTTAGCATTCGCGAAGCTAGCGCCTAGCCATTTTGACAACTTAACCATATATAAACGAACTTCACCTCAATACGGCACCATAAGAACACTTACGGACATTGCTTGGACCGGAGGGAAGAAGACAGAAGAAAAATGAAAGACTCGAGAACGAAAAGCTGGTGGAGTTCGGAGGCGAATGGCTGGCGGACCTCGCATATCAGCGCTGGACAACATCGCGGCAACTTCCTGTTTCCGGTGACGTGTTACCGTGGCAACGCGGTGTAAACAACTCGTGCTCAATTGCGGAAACAATTTAGATAACACATTCGAGCGGCGCGACACATTCATGCAAAATTACACTCCCCGCCTGGGGTCTCTAAAGTACCCACATCAACAAACAGTTTCGGTCTTTGGAGAGAAAAGCAGGATAACTTCTGTAGCAGGTCGAAGAATCGTCTTCCTGCTTCCGTCCTTGACAACTTCCACCTCGATTTTCCGAACCAAACCATCTTCTCCTGGAAAGGTCTTTGAGATGATGGCCATTAGCCATTGGTTCATCTTTGCTTGGTTATCTTTCAGAAGAACTACGTCTCCGTCCTGAAGGCTCGGCCGTTTCCCCTGCCACTTGTGTCGAAGCTGCAGCGTTTTGAGATATTCGTGCCTCCACCTGTTCCAAAACGTGTCTGCGAGGCTTTGAACCCACTTCCACTCCTCTCTGATGAGATCCACTTCTTGAAAATCATCTGATGGAGAAGGGGGCGCAGAACCTGTCTTAAACGTCAAAAGCGTCGCTGGGGTGAGGATGAGAGGCAATTCCGGATCAGACAACACTGGGATTAGAGGTCTAGCGTTCATAATAGCTGCTACTTCTGTCATGAGTGTGACCGAGACCTTGTGTGTTAGGTGGAACTTCCTTCGTTCAAGCAGAATGCTGTAGCATAAATAGTGTATAGCAGATTAGTCAATCATTAATTAATATCAAATTATGTATTTATGAACAATATCTTTAAGTTATTGATCATAAACCAAAAATTGCCTTTAATAGTAGAAATTATCAGGGCACCACACAGTTTTGCTAAAACAGGGAAAACTTGTGAATTTGACATTAATTCATAGAGTCTCTTAATCTCAGGGTGCTACGGAGTTCTTGACCTAGTGTACAGTGATTCAACTGCTTTATATACACACACAAATCAAATAACCAAGTTCTTTATAAATGAGATGTTTATTCAACAACTATAACCAGACTACTACTGTAAAAGAAAATAACTAATAATAAATGATTAGTTTGATGAACTAAATGACCAGGTTACTAAGAGAAATAATAGAGGAAGATTGATGGAAGATACATGGCATTGACTCACTGTGACAAAAATGGAATGAATGATTCAACAAAGGCAAAGTTCAAAGGATGAATATCTGCAGTTGAGAGTTTGAGAGGCATCAGAGAAGATTGTGCGTAATTTACTATTCAGAATTGGTTTAGTGTTTTACTGACAACTTACTAAATATTATTCAGTTTGCTGGATTAAGCCCTAAATTCAGGCCATTTAATTTAGGGTCTAATCATCAATCTCTTTAATATCTGTAAGATGTATATGCAGTATATCACCGTTCCTGGATGGATGGGAGTGAGGAGTGGCTGCAGGTTGTCTGAATCTGCTGGATCTCTGCAGGCGACTTCGGCTTGAACTTCACCAGTGGCATCGGTGGACATCTGTGGACAGCTCTGGGGAGTTCTGGAAACATTTGGTCATCTCTGGACAGTTCTGGACAGCTCTGGACATCTTTGGTCGTCTCTGAACATATCTGGTTGACATGGCTCCATCTCAGTCTTTCTCTGTCTGTCGCTCCTCTTCACAGCATAGCCTCTGTGCCCTTGCTTCAATTCTTCCCCCCCCTTTGTTGGTGGGGGAGGTCGGCTGGATTCACACCAACGTGTCGGCCGACAGTCTTTTCTTCTTTTAAGTTTCTTCATGACGGCTGGAGTCATTTTCTGCAGCCTGTGTCTGAGCAGAGGAGCTGGCTCACATTTTCAGGGCAAAGGAGTAGACAGAGGAGACAAGATGGTCTTGAGGCAGGATGCAGAGTTGGAAGGTTCTGGATAGGCTGTTCTTCATGCCATGAGGTGCTGGGTCCTGAGGAGGTCACTCAGAGGCAGCATTCAGAGTCTTTCAGTCATACCTGGAGCAGGTTGAAGATTCAGGAGAGGTTGCTCTTCATGCCATGAGGCGCTGGGCCTGCGGTGGGACAGCATGTCTCTGTCTCTGGGTCATCATTGTTTCCCTCCCCCTCCCAGCATGTGGGAGAGGGAGAACAGAGATGCAGTGGAGAGGATGAAGACCAGAACTTGACTGGCTGAAGGGCTGAAGAAGAGTAGCGAGCGCTCAGACCAGCTGAGGCTTTTTATGATCTTTGTTGAAGGTCCAGTGGGGGTGTGACCACTGGTCCCTCCCCATCCACCAAGTTAACTGTGATAATATTCTTTTAACTTATTTAATCTTAATACTGCTGTGTTTTACTTTATTAAAGTTTCTCTATGTGAAAGCTCCCTCTCTCAGCTGTAAATTGACCAAACACCCTATAGTAGGAAACCACAGAACAAAACTTGACCAATTGAATCGAAATTAATCAACAAATTAAACACACAGATGAACCATGATATCAGAGCATGTAGGAAGGTGTACTACAACAGGCAGATCTATGTATGATTGTGTCTGTAGACTTAATCCACAACCAATCCCACATGACACATTTAGTACTCATCAGAAGGAGGAAAAGGAAGAGGATCTATGTGGAGACTGATGTTTGACATTATAACAGTGATACTTATATGACAGTAGCTGAGGAATGAAAGCATAGTTAACCATTAAAATCTTAATGTAATGTTCTGTTCCAGGCAGGGAGAAAGGAAGAGGCCACATTAAGCTTTGGATATGTCTGGCAGGATTAAAGCAGGAATGTGGGCAATAAAACTCCTCCTTCTGGTGTATGTCCTGTAGTTTCTTGGGTCAGAGAGGAGGAACTGGTCTTATCTGTTCATTTTGCCAGTCATAAAACTTAAGCTTTAGCACTCAGGTGCCACATAGTGTCAGATGGATTTCCTGGGGAAATACTCAGAAATGAGAACAGTTCATTAGTAAGTTCATTATTTATGCTCATTGATATGCTACAATGCAGTCCAAAATACGGCGAGCAATGCCAATCATTCGTTCCCATGCGCCCTCCATATGGGACGCGTGGGGTGGGTTGAATACCCAGGTGCAGCTCTGAGTATCTAAGTAGTCTTCCACGTTGCTGAAGCCTGGATTACTCTTGTCCATCTCCAACTCAAGTGAGGCTCCGACGAAGTGCCGCGGTCGGAGCGGATTTGTTTCGCTGGCCCCCTGATGGCGAAGAACCTCCTCAAGGCATTGATGAAGCTGCTGGAACTCATGGCCTCTATCACCTCGATGTGAACTGCCCTTGAGCACATGCAGGAGAACATCACAGCCCATCTTTTAGAATTGGAGACTCCTCCTCTTATGTGGTGTGAAACGATTTCCCATGGTCCAAAAATGTTGACTGAAAAATGAAAAATGTTGTAGGTGAAGGGAGGAGCCACTTTTAGTCGCTCTGCAGGCAAGACTCCCATCTGTTGATGTTCAATCCTTCCTCTTAGCTTCCTGCAAGTGATACATCGATGGAGTAAGCTATTGACGCAGAGTTTACTCCCCACCAGCCAGAAGCCTGCCTCCCAAATGGCTCCTTCGGTCAGGTGCCTTCCTTGGTGTTTGCGAGATGATGGTGTCCAGGGATAATGATTGGATGAGTCTCGTCCACACTCAGGCTGCTAGAAGGCAGAATATTGGACCCTGAGGCAACGCACTTGAGTTCCCCTGTATAGCACTCGTGCTGTACACTCTTAATGACACACACCTTAGCTTTTAGCAACTCTTCTTCCGAAGGGCAACAGATATGCCACCCCTGACATGTGCCTTGAGTGGAGTGAATGAAGGGGCGGGCCACATGGATGAGGTGTTCTATGGCTCTGACGAGGATGCTAAACTTGGAGAAGTGCTCGAAGCGTTGTGGGCGTATCACGTCCCTGGTAACATGAGTGAGACTTGATACCACTTGAGGATGCACATCAGTGTCGGCATCGGGATCCATGAGGTTGTAGGTCTCTTGAAGATCAGTCAGATGGAGAGATCCATGGAGGAGAATAGCTGGTCCCTTGAGCCAGGTTGTGCTGCTCAGCAGCGCAGGTGTCACAGCCCTTGATCCAGTGTCAGCTGGGTTGAGGTGGGTTGGAATGTACTTTCACTGGCAGTGAAACCTACAAGGCACTTAATGGTCAGGCACCATCTTATCTTAAAGAGCTAATAGTGCCTTATAATCCTGCTAGAACTCTACGCTCTCAGAATGCAGGACTATTAGCGGTTCCTAGGGTTTATAAAAGTAGAATGGGAGCTAGAGCTTTCAGTTATCAAGCTCCTCTTCTGTGGAACCAACTCCCTCTTTCAGTCCGGGAGGCAGACACCATCCCCTTATTCAAGACTAGGCTTAAGACTTTCCTTTTTGATAGTGCTTATAGTTAGGACTGATCCAAGGTTGACTCAGGCTGCCTTGGATCAATCCTTAGTTATGCTGCTATAGGTCTAGACTGCCGGGGGACTTCCTCTGACACACTGAGCTTCTCTTCTTCTTCATTTGGATGCCTCCATTAAGTCATTTTACTAACTCATCTTCTTCCCGGAGCCCCTGTGCTCCCAGCTCCCAGGTGTCTGTGAGCTGAGGCTACTTGTTTGAGAAGGAGTTGATGTCATCCAGGCTTCGTCTGTCCTGATGGTGGTGAGATGGAGAAGAGGCGATGCTGCTCAGGTTGTATCTGTTAGAGTAGTGGAGAAGAGGATGTGTTTACTCTTCCTCCCTTTAACACATGCTGCAGATTAGTTTTGTGCCTCGTAGTCCCTGTGCGTTCTCATCTCACAGGTATCCATGGATCCAGTCTACCTGGTGGAGTAGTGGTTGTGCAGACCAGTCAGGCTTCATCTTCTGGTTCTGAGTGACGTGGTGGTGATGAGGTCATCCTGCGGAGGTTTCTCCTGTTTGGTGTGGTGGAGTGGAAGATGTGCTGCCCAGGCTTCTTCTGGTTGGCATGGTGGAGAGGACGACATGCTTCTCATCCTTTGCTGATAGCTTGATGATGCTCTTCATCCCCTTGGACACTCTCATACAATTCTATATATACACACTGTATATTAGCTGTTGTTATATTGAGTTGGACATTTCCATACAATTTTGTATGTTAGTGTTAATGTGTTTTCATTGTTGTTATTCTGTACACATGGCATCTATTGCACGTCTGTCCATCCTGGAAGAGGGATCCCTCCTCTGTTGCTCTTCCTGAGGTTTCTTCCGTTTCTTTTTCCCTGTTAAAAGGTTTTTTTTTGGGGAGTTTTTCCTTAGTCGATGCGAGGGTCATTGTAAAGGACAGAGGGTGTCATATCCTGTACAGATTGTAAAGCCCAATGAGGCAAATTCATAATTTGTGATATTGGGCTATACAAATAAAGTTGACTTGACTTGACTTGACTGGCCGGGGCAAGGTGATTGGTGGATACATTGGATCCTGTTGTGCACGTAGACATAGAACCTCCTTGACTGGTTGTGGATGTACCCCAATACGACCTTACTGTCCGTGTAATAGATGACCCCATCGAATGTTGTGTCTATCTCTGCGACCTCCACAGCGAGTACAGCCGCGCAGAGTTCGAGCCTTGGGATGGTTAGGCCGGGTTGTGGAGCTAGCTTTGCTTTCCCGAAGACGAATCCGATCTCCGTCTGCCCTTGATGGCTTGTCACCTTGATGTAGGCCACGGCTGCGATTGCCTTGATGGATGCATCCGCAAAGACGAAAAGTTCTCTTCTTAACGCACCATCGGTAGAGAAGGATGTGTAGGGACGAGGTATTTGGAGCCCCTAGAGGTCTTGAAGCGACTGTTTCCATCTAATCCACTCAGTCTCCTCAGAAGAGGTGAGTCCCAGTCTTCTGCCTGTGTGGTGAGTTCCCTGAGTATCAGGCGACCATGAACTGTGACAGGTGCGAGGAACCCTAAAGGATCACAGAGGCTGTTCACGGTTGAAAGTACCCCTCTGTGGGTGAACGGCTTCTGGTCGTCTTTGATCTGGAACGTGAAGGTGTCTGCGCGCATGTTCCAGAACAATCCAAGACGTCGTTGAGTGGGCAGGTCGTCGACAAGGAGGTCCAAGCGGTTGACATCTTCACAACCATCTGCGACTGGGAATGCCTCGATGACCCCAGGTCAATTTGAAGCGATTTTATGCAGCCTGAAGTTAGATGTGCTCGTTCGCGGACGCTGACGGCCTCTTCCTCACTGTTGAAGGACTTTAGGGCATCATCAACGTAGAATTCGCGTGCAATGAATCTTCTTGTATCGCTGCCGTAGACGGTTTCTGCTTCCTTAGCTGCTCGCCGCAGACTGTACGTTGCGACGGCGGGAGAGGGACTGTTCCCAAAAAGATGGACCCGCATTCTATAGTCGACGATGTCGGCGGTGGGGTCGTTGTTCCTATACCACAGGAAGTGTAGAAAGTCGCGGTGGTCCTCTTTCATGACGAAGCCGTGAAACGTGCTCTATGTCAGCTGTGATCGCCACCTGTTCCTTCCTGAATCTCATGAGAACGCCCAGCAGGTTGTTGGTAAGGTCGGGGCCGGTGAGCAAGACCTCGTTGAGTGACACTCCTTCCCATGACGTGCTGCTGTCGAAAACCACACAGATTTTCTGCGGCTTCCGTGGATGATACATGCCGAACAGGGGCAGATACCAACATTCTTGTTCAGGCTTTACTGGCGGCGCGACCTCTGCGTGTTTCTTTTTAATCATCTTCTCCATGAACTAAAAGAAGTCAGATTTCATCTGTGGTCGTTTTTCTAACGAACGTTGGAGAGAGGCGAGACGGTCCAAAGCCTGTTTCCTGTTGTTATGCAGCCGCTGCCGTGGCGATCGAAAGGGTAATGGTGCGAACTTTTCGACCTGTCCTGGTAGCACTCGGTGTCCATTATCTTCAGGAACTCCAGATCTTGGAGGGATGGAGCAAGCCTGTGGTCGTCAGGAGTGCGAATGAAGATGGTCTGCCCCAAGCAGTTTCCACCAGGTGCCGTTGAGCTGAACGTGGAGGTTGGCATAGAACAATACTGATGTTTTGGTGCTTGGTCGAATAACTCTCTCATCTCAATGTGGTTGTTGCACGGTTGGAGATAACTTGCACGACCATTCTCAAGGATGGCTGTTTTGTAGTTCCTTATCTCTAGCGGCCTGTGAGGGCCCCCAAGACACATGTCGCCAACGACGACAGATCTAGCTTTTGAGCGAATGGTGCATCTCCCGGGCCCCTTATCTGCTCCCGGACCTTATGCACTCTCAAAATATCTCTACCCAACAGCAGGAGTATTTCAGCGTCTAGATCCAGAGGTGGGATTTTATCAGCGATGCGCTTCAGGTGGATATGATGGTAGGCTGCCTCTGGAATCTCTGTGCGGACGTTATCTGGTTGCACTCGAGCAGTGTGGGTAGAGGAATGCTTACTGACCCATCTGCTGGCCCCACGGTGTCACCGCTGGCTCCTCTACCCGCCCCTCTCTGTGCGCCCTTCGCAGGTCTTGAGCGTATATGAGTAGGAGCTTCCTGAGATGTTGAAGGCCTCGAAGAACTCTGACCGGGCCAGGGAGTGATTACTTTGATGTGATGAGATGTTCTGTGGAGGAACAGCTGCGAAAGCAGATTCGATGATCTTTCAGGAGTTGTTTCCTTTCGTTCAGGTTCTTCTCATGGAAGTCTCTACATTTCTTCAGGGGATGGGTTTTTTAGGTAGAGGGCAGTGTTTATTTGGATCGACTTGTTCCCTGCTTTCTCTGGGCTCGAACTTAGTAGACCCTGAAACTTGTGTCTTGTGGATGTATACAGATGTCTTTGCTGGCCTCTCCCACTTACTCTTTCTCTCTGCTGGGGCTTGAGCTTGCGTGAAGAAGTTGAAGCTTGGATCTGTGTGAGCTCTTGCCTCTGTAGAGATGAAGTTCACCAGTACATGAAAAGGTGGGAACGTGACCATGTGCTCCTGTTTGTATCTTGTCCCGAAATACAGCCATTTTTCCTGCAAGTTGTACGGGAGTTTCTCGATGATAGGTCTGATTCCCCTGGAAGTGTCCAGGTATGACAGGCCTGCGAGGTAGCCATCTTCCTTGGCAGCTTGCAACTCAGACAGCAGGTCGGCTAGATCCCTAAGTCTTTGTGGGTCCTTTGTTGCGATTTTGGGAAAATTTTCCAGTTTGTTGAACAGAGCTTGTTCGACGGCCTCTGGTGAGCCGTATTCTTCACCGAGACGTCCCCATGCCATACACAATCCAGTTATTTGATCTCTTATATTAACTGTTCTTATTCTTCTCAACTGCTCTGCTGACTCTTTTCCCAGGTGCTTCATGAGGAGTTCGAGTTCTTCGGCCTCAGACAGATCTAGGTCGGCGATAGCATTTCGGAACAATGTTTTCCAGGCCCAATAATTCATTGGCTGCTCGTCATATACGGTGAGGCCCGAAGTAACCAGGCGGTTACGTGCGAGGTATTTGATGAGGTCTCCGTGGATGCTGGATAATCTTGGCTGGCTCCGTAGGATGTCCTGTGAGCGGACTGGAGAGCAGGAGATAGAGGATCCATTTTGAAATTCTGTTGCGAGCGTCCCTCACAGGGTTGAAGGGTTGGACCGTAGTTGAAGGGCTGGTTACGTTCTTGCTGTGGTGGTGCACTGCTGATCTGAAAGGTTTGAGGGTTTTGACCTTGCACAGAATTAGTGGGGTTAGCAGCTTGTGCTTGACTTGGGTTGGGCAGCTGAGATGTTGGAGTAATAACGGTTGGGGGTGTGCCGAGTAACTGGTTAGTGAGGCGTTGTCGTTCTGTTTTAGCAGATACACCTTTGTTGGACAGACTGGCTTGCTCCGACACATAAGAGGCAACTCGCTGAACTTTGGTGGATTGGAGAACTGGGTTGTTAGCCTCGCTACGGACGTCAAAGCCCATGTCTTGAAGACCAGCCAAAAGAGTATTCGCCTCTGCTATTGCTGCATTGTTTTCCTTTTCGGCATGTAATGCATTGAGATTAGCTTGGATACAGGCTTGCTCCACTTTCAGTTCAATTTCCTTTTACAAATGCGTCGCTCGAGCTTGCACTGTTTCAGCCTTTGCCTTGGCCATGGCGACGGCCATGCTAATCTTCGAGCTGGACGACGTGCCGGATGAGCGCGTGCTCCTCGAGCATGCAGACTCAGACTGGTTATCATTTCCTTTGTTGCTGATGCTACGTCATGACTCACTGCGTTTCCAATATCGGGAGAAGGAGGCCAACGTGAATCTATCTGGGAGCTGTAGAGTTAGCTGCTTATCTCTTGATATGGAGTCGTTCCGTGAGGTGGCAGTTCTTGTATCCCTCGTTTGCCGTACTGCAGTCCTTTCACTGTCATGGACTGCTTCCAATCAGTATAAACACTCTCCAAAAAACTTTCAGACGCAGGTGATGATCTCTTCAAGTTTACTGGAGAATTCTGTGAAACTGATACAGCACAATGACATACAACAATCAGTTACATCTTACACACACAAAACGAGCAGTAGAACTGAGCTATGTACAAAAATTACGATGAGCTAGAATGCCGTTAGCAACAAAAGATGATGTTAGCTTCGGTTAGCATTCGCGAAGCTAGCGCCTAGCCATTTTGACAACTTAACTATATGTAAACGACCTTCTCCTCAATACGGCACCATAAGAACACTTACGGACATTGCTTGGACCGGAGGGAAGAAGACTTAAGAAAAATGAAAGACTCGAGAACAGAAAGCCGGTGGAGTTCGGAGGCGAATGGCTGGCGGACCTCGCGTATCGGTGCTCGACAACAGCGCTGCGACTTCCTGTTTCCGGTCATGTGTTACCGTGGCAGCGTGGTGTAAACAACTCGCGCTCAAGCGCGGAAACAATTTAGAAAACACATTCGAGCAGCGTGACACATTCATGCAACATTACAGTTCCCATTAAGAATTGAACCACAGCCTCCCACACAGTTTGCAGCACACTTAACCACTCAGCCAAACAACTTTCAGCCAAACAAGATTCTCCAAAACTCACCAAGAATGTAAGGTAAATTATTTTTGCTGACATTGTCACCTTTGTTTTCGGACAACACGGACAATCAGGCGGGGAGCGTGAGGAACTGATTGTTTGACACTGTTTACTACAGGTACGTATTCTTTGTAACACCACGAACCCTAAGCCTGATAGTTAGCCTGCCACAGAGCAGGTTAGCTCAGAAGCATATGTTACCCCAGTAACTCAGTTGAGATTCCTGTTAACGAGAGTGATGGAACCAAACTCTCTCTAAAACTAGCAGGGCTTACCAAAGTTAGCGAGGATTTGTGCTTAGCACGGTTGATGGAATAACTAGTGATGGACAAATGACGCTTCATGAAGCACTTGTGATATTTTTTGACTCCTCTAGATGGTGCTCTTGGTTTAAAGGTGTAATGGAAATTTAGTCATTTTCCATTACACTAGCCTTTTTCTTTAAACCAAGAGCACCATCTAGAGGAGCAAAAAAATAGTGCTTCATGGAGCTTCATTTGTCCATCACTAGGAATCCCCCCCAGTGGGTCCATTTGGTCAAAAGTTTACATACCCTTGTAAAGAACATAATGTCATGGCTCTCTTGAGTTTCCAGTTATTTCTACAACTCTGATTTTTCTCTGATAGAGTGATTGGAACAGATACTTCTTTGTCACAAAAAACATTCGAGTCATGAAGCAGATCAAATCTGCTGGGTCAAAAATATACATACAGCAACATGAATTAGCAATTTTAGTGACTTAGAAAGTTGTGTCAATGAAATGAGCTTCATAGCATGGCCTCTTAACCTCTTGTGAGTGATCATGAGTGACTACAGCTGGTGACTTCTCTGAGGCCATTTAAATAGGGCTCATTGGATACAAACGCCCATAAATGCTACAATGGGAAAGTCAAAGAAGCTCAGCACAGCTCTGAAAAAGTGAATCATTGACTTGAACAAGTCAGGACAGTCACTTGGAGCCATTTCAAAGCAGCTGCAGGTCCTAAGAGCAACAGTGCAAACAATTGTTTGTAGGTATAAAGTGCATGGCACTGCCACGTTCAGGAAGAAAATGCCAGCTATCACCTGCTGCTGAGAGAAAATTGGTCAGGAGGGTGAAGAGTCAACCAAGAACCACCAAAAAGCAGATCTGTCAAGAATTAGAAGCTGCTGGAACACAGGTGTCAGTGTCCACAGTCAAGCGTGTTTTGCATCGCCATGGACTGAGAGGCTGCTGTGCAAGAAGGAAGCCCTTGATCCAAAAGAGGCACCTTAAGGCTCGACTGAAGTTTGCTGCTGATCACATGGACAAAGATAAGAGCTTCTGGAGGAAAGTGTGGTTCTGTGGTCAGACCAAACAAAAATCCAGCTGTTTGGCCACAATGCCCAGCAATATGTTTGGAGGAGAAAAGGTGAGGCCTTTAACACCATGTCTACCGTCTAGCACGGTGGTGGTAGTATTATGCTGTGGAACTGGTGCTTTACAGAGAGTAAATGGGATAATGAAGAAGGACGATTACCTTCCGATTACCGATTACCTAACCTAAAATCATCAGCCTGAAGGTTGGGTCTTGGGCACAGTTGGGTGTTCCAACAGGACAATGACCCCAGACACACATCAAAAGTGGTAATGGAATGGCTAAATCAGGCTAGAATTAAGGTTTGAGAATGGCCTTCCCAAAGTCCTGACTTAAACCCCATTGAGAACATGTGGACAATGCTGAAGAAACAAGTCCATGTCAGAAAGCCAACAAATTTAACTGAACTGCACCAATTCTGTCAAGAGGAGTGGTCAAAGATTCAACCAGAAGCTTGTGGATGGCTACCAAAAGAGCCTAATTGAAGTGGCAATGGCCAAGGGACATGTAACCAAATATTAGCATTGCTGTATGTATATTTTTGACCCAGCAGATTTGGTCACATTTTCAGTTGACCCATAATAAAATCATAAAGGAACCAAACTTCATGAATGTTTTTGTGACAAAGAAGTATTTGTTCCAATCACTCTATTAGAGAAAAATCTGAGTTGTAGAAATACGCTTCTTATTTTTCATCTAGACTATATTGCCAAAAGTATTCGCTCACCTGCCTTGACTCTCATATGAACTTAAGTGACATCCCATTCCTAATCCATAGGAGCACTGGGAGCTTTCAATATGACGTCAGTTCACCCTTTGCAGCTATAACAGCTTCAACTCTTCTGGGAAGGCTGTCCACAAGGTTTAGGAGTGTTTTTATGGGAATTTTTGACCATTCTTCCAGAAGTGTATTTGTGAGGTCACACACTGATGTTGGACGAGAAGGCCTGGCTCTCAGTCTCTGCTCTAATTCACCCCAAAGGTGTTCTATCAGGTTGAGGTCAGGACTCTGTGCAGACCAGTCAAGTTCATCCACACCAGACTCTGTCATCCATGTCTTTATGGACCTTGCTTTGTGCACTGGTGCACAGTCGTGTTGGAGGAGGAAGGGGCCAGCTCCAAACTGTTCCCACAAAGTTGGGAGCATTGAATTGTCCAAAATGTCTTGGTATGCTGAAGCATTCAGAGTTCCTTTCACTGGAACTAAGGGGCCAAGCCCAGCTCCTGAAAAACAACCCCACACCATAATCCCCCCTCCACCAAACTTTACACTTGGCACAATGCAGTCCGACAAGTATCGTTCTCCTGGCAACCACCAAACCCAGACTCATCCATCAGATTGCCAGATGGAGAAGCGTGATTCATCACTCCAGAGAACGTGTCTCCACTGCTCTAGAGTCCAGTGGTGGCGTGCTTTACACCACTGCATCCGACGCTTTGCATTGCACTTGGTGATGTATGGCTTGGATGCAGCTGCTCGGCCATGGAAACCCATTCCATGAAGCTCTCTGTGCACTGTTCTTGAGCTAATCTGAAGGCCACATGAAGTTTGGAGGTCTGTAGTGATTGACTCTGCAGAAAGTTGGTGACCTCTTCACACTATGTGCCTCAGCATCTGCTGACCCCGCCCATCAGTTTACGTGGTCTACTACTTCATGGCTGAGTTGCTGTCGTTCCAAACACTTCCACGTTCTTTTAATACAGCTGACAGTTGACTGTGGAATATTTAGGAGCGAGGAAATTTCACGACTGGATTTGTTGCACAGGTGGCATCCTATCACAGTTCCACGCTGGAATTCACTGAGCTCCTGAGAGCGACCCATTCTTTCACAAATGTTTATAAAAGCAGTCTGCATGCCTAGGTGCTTGATTTTATATACCTGTGGCCATGGAAGTGACTGGAACATCTGATTCTGATTATTTGGATGGGTGAGCGAATACTTTTGGCAATATAGTGTATATCCTTATTGTAATGCTGGCAGATATTTGATCTCAGCATCTTATTTTTAGCACATCGTTCAACAAGTCATGACAGAAAGCTGTTGTTTTATGTGACGATGTTGTATCATCTTGTCCGATCTTCCACACTTTATTTCTCTTTAATTGACTTGTTTGTATTTAATTCCCCTCCAAGCACTCTGAGACTCGTGTCTTTGCAAATGATATGAGCAACCACTGTGTAATTGCTGCAATTACAGTAGAAATGCCAACAATTCCCAAGTGAAAGCCTTGTTTTATTATTAAATGTGGTATGAAGCATTTTTCAGACCAATGTTTTTTACATGAAGTACTTTATCATGATTGGGAAAAGATTGATTTTGTTGATGATGTTGAAAATGCTTGGAAACTATTTCATGGTTTCTTGCAAATACCGGATAAACATGCGCCTGTAAGGAGGTTTAGAGTAAAAAGTTGAGATAACACTTTGTTCTCTGCCGACCACTCCATAAGATAAATCAGGCTTGTTTTATCATATATTTTGTTTTAATGCTGAGTGTAACCGTCACTTGGTGCTGCTGCTACATCGATTCACCCCTGAGCCTCTCTAAGGCAACTCACTGTGAAAATAGGTGTTTTTCAAGCTATTTTTCTACAGAAGAATATCAATACTGTCTATAATACAGGCGTCATGAAATTGTCCAGTTTTACACAATGAAAGACAAACCTGACTCGTCTCTGTCCTTGAGTGCGCCAGTATTTTTGTGTCTTTTTCCACACAGAGGAACTGTCAGCTGTGAAATGAACCTTTTTGTCACCCTGTGAGTTCCTCTTCTTGTTCGGATCATTCTCTGTCACAAACAGCTTCAACTGTTGTGCTGTCCAGCCTCTCTAATGCATTAAATAAAAGCCTCAGGATTAGTTCATATTCATGAACAATAAGGATGCAGAGGAGGACCATCTTCATCTTTTTTCTTTTTCTTGACATGTTTCCTCCTCTGTCTGCCTTCACTCGTTTACTTTTTAAGCTATTATGGTGTGCAGACGCTGTGTTGATAGAAATGTCAGTTCAGTCTTTGTGCCAGTGCAACCTTTAAAAGCTGTAAAATACAACTTGAAAGCATTCAAAGAAGCAAATAACATGCTGTGATGGTTGTGTCAGATGAAAGTTCATTAAGTGGAAAGGCTGTATCCTCTAAAGTTGTTCTTGCACCTGGGCTGTTGGATGATTGCCTGACTGAACACAGTGACTGAGTTACATATAAAGACATGTGGCTGTTATGTGAACATCAATGAGCATCAACACCAGTGTCTTTTCTGTGTTTGGGATAAAACTAGAAGTTTGGAGACCAGGCAAAGTCTCATTTGGATGAAAGATCTTTCAGTCACTGAAAGTGGTGTAGTATGCTGATATTAAGAGCAACATTTGAATCGTCCTGTGTGACCACATTTTCACTTTAACCCAGTGTGTGTTTCCTCTCCTCTGCTCTCTTTAGCTGGTCTTCTACGTGGTCGTGCAGATGTTGTACACTCTGGGTCACAGTCTGTCTCTGATTGCCCTCACCACAGGGAGCGCTATCCTCTGTCTGTTCAGGTAAGACCACACATCACAGCATGGTCACATGAGCTGAAACCATACTGCACTAAAAGACGTCTAAAACCAGCTCTGCTCAGGACTCATTCGTTACTGAAGAAGAGTGGCTGCTTTCAGCTGAGCTGTCACTTTAATCAGATTTTAAATGAACAAACACTGGCAAGTAGCCACATTTTTGTCAACAGGTGTGTGTGTGTGTGTGTGTGTGCAGCTTAATTGGATTTAGTTTTATGCAGTTTGTTAATTTGTTTTATGTTGATTTGAGCGTCTTGTTTTTACCGGCGAGGCATTTGAACTCAGTAAATATACATAAATCACATATCTGTAAAAAGACACATGGTAATTATTTCAACACTTTATATATGCATGGACTTTAATAGTAGTAAGTTTGTAAGTATTTTTGTTCTTTTAATGATTGACATGTGTTTGATGATTAGTAATCCTCTTATATTACAGATTATAGCTCCTCTCCACCACAGATATCAGACTTCTACATATTCAGTCTACAGAACATTTTTTTTCTGCTCTAATCCCAAATGAAACCTCGTTCAATGTGGATAAATAGGACTCACTACAAATCCATCTTGACGCTAAACCTGCCCTGACTGTCAAAGTGTGTAAACCTTCTGACTGAAGGTTAAAATTAGGTGTAATGAGTAAAATGCAATATCAATAGATACAATTAATATAGATCACAGAGTAATTCAGTGTCCGGATCTAATTTAGCTTTTTATTTTTATTAATTTTATTAGCTTTAGAAAATGTGTTAGTATGCCGTTTGTGTCTGCATAATTAATAATATTATTAGTAATACAAAATCTTATTTATAGTGTATTTATGCATTAAAGTAGCTGGATTTTTTTTTTTAAAGTACACAAACAATGGGATAGAGAGAGGAAAAGGGAGTAAGAATAACAACTGAAAAAATACACAAAATTGAAATACAATAAATTGTTCATAAAATTAATCTCACATAATCTATGAGAGGTCAAATAATGTCCTTACTGCATCCCATAATCACTCTGGGCACAATAGGGTGGAAGTCTAAACTAGAAACAAAAGAAGCACTCTAACTAAGAGGCTGTAAACGTTACCAAAATGAAAATCACTCTGGTTCAGAAGGAAAAAGGACGAACTAGAGACAACAGAAAATCTCACTAGAGAAGATAAACTGACAAAGAAAATAATCGATCAAACTATCAAAAGCTATCAAAATTACAAAACAAACCACTCAGGAGAAAAGAGGGAAATCACTGGAATGTGCTTCAAGAAACAGGTGACAGGAATGACAACAGGACAGAACCATGATGATCTCACATGAGAAAAAGGAGACAAGACTATTTATACAGGAGGTAATGAGAAACAGGTAGAAACAATCAGGGTGGGGTTTGACAAGCACACAGGCGGGAAACACAGGAGGGCAGGAAGCAAAACACCTGAAACAAGAGGGAGACAGGATTATTTCAAAATAAAACAGGAAAAGACAAGACAACATGAGGGCATGACACAAAAATGGGTAACTTAACCAAACCATGACAATTTTGTTTATGTGATGACTGAGGTTTTTCCCACCTGGTTTGTTGCTTATTTATTTATTTTATTTATTCATTGTTTACAGGTGTTCTTTAAATAGATCCTTACTGTACGCAAGTTTTCCCATTTATAGAACTAATAAAAGACTCTTATCTTACCTTTTCTTATCTGATCTTATCTTACCTTATGTTATTATATCTTATCTCACCTTATCTTATCGTTTCGTATTTTATCATATCGTATTATATCGTATTGTATTGTATTTTATTTTATTGTATCGTATTGTATCATATTTTGCTGTGTTGTCTCGTGTTGTATAAAATTGTATCTTATTGGCTCAAAAATAAGTTGATGTTCTAATGTTTCTGATGATCTGTATGATGTTGATTTTTTTCCTGTGTAACGTCTGTGCAGGAAGCTCCATTGCACCAGGAACTACATCCACCTCAACCTCTTCTTCTCCTTCGTCCTAAGAGCAGTGGCTGTGTTGGTGAAAGATGACATCCTCTTCAGCCGAACGTCTCAGTGCTCCAGCCAGCCGTCACTGGTGAGCTCCTCACACATTCAGCATCAGGCTTCCAGCCCCAGTTTAATAAATGAAGGGGAAACAAGGTTCTGCAGAAATGAGACTTAACAGCTCATGTCTTATAATGTTCGACGAATTGCCCAACCACCTACTGTGACAGTTCATTTACCTATACCAGAATTTAATTTAATTTTGGGGATGACTTTATACTGAACTCCTCTCCAGCCACACATGCAGTAATGCTGTGATGGGGGCGGCATGTCGTCTTTTTTGATACTGAACTCTCATGTCTTTTCTGTCACCCTCTAATAAGAATCTTGGTGACATCTTTCAGCATGTTAAACTCTTTTTAACACAGAACATATCTGCTCTACTTGCCTTCCTTTGCTTTCATTCTGGAAATGAATGTGTGATAATTGAGGGAATACTGTCGTAGTGCTCTGATCTTCTTACTCGCGTCTGCTTGCTGCTTGTAATGTTGTGATGTCCGAACTAAAGCTCGTACTCCTGGTGAACTCACTGATCTGTCCAGTGGAAAACGGGAATGTAAACCCAGGATTAGTGTAATTACCTGATTAATCTATATTGTCATGATTGAATGAATGACTGGAAGGTTAATTTCTTGTAACCAGTGATGCTCCAGATTTGCTGATATTTCCCATTTCAACCTTTTAGTGTCTATAAGCCAGTTAAGACCTTTGACATCTGTGTTTTCCAGGTGGGATGTAAAGCTAGCCTGGTGTTTTTCCAGTACTTCATCATGGCAAACTTCTTCTGGCTGCTGGTGGAGGGTCTGTACCTCCACACTCTGCTGGTCGTCATCTTCTCCGAGAACAGACATTTTATCGTCTACATGTTCATTGGCTGGGGTGAGCTTTTCTTTCATTTGAGGTTTAACATCTTGTGGAATGAAGAGGAAGAGACTGATATATAGATCAATAATGCTTTACCTTCAGCTAGTGATGGACAAAAGGAGCTTCCTGAAGCACTTGTGATAGCTTTTGACTCCTCTAGATGGTGCTCTTGGTTTAAAGATATAATGGAAATTTAGTAATTTTCCATTACATTAGCCTATTTCTTTAAACCACGAGCGTCATCTAGAGGAGTCAAAAAATATCACAAGTGCTTCATGAAGCTTCACTTGTCCATCGCTCCCTTCAGCCATGGTTGAAGGTATTCTGTTTTGCGTTATTCTCATCATAGTTCTGGACCTCTGGGAGGGAATTCCTTCAAATATGGCACAAACATCCACTTGGATTCAACAATAAATTGATTCAATTTTTGGTGTTCAAGGGGTCAAGGTCATGGATCTGTGACATATTGTTATCTTATCTAGGGAATGCTTTGATCCAATCTCTTCAATTTTGGCATAAATGCCCACTTAGACTTAAATCAAAAAATTTATTTTAATGGTTTAGGGTTAGGGTTAGGTTTAATAGGCAGCATAGATTGTATATAGGTAGCTGCAACTCTCTTGTAATCTACATGTGCAATATTTTATTTTTTTTAAATTTAGGTTCCATGTATTTTAACTGGTTCACTGTGATCACATTTTATATGATGACTTTTTAAACTGGTTTGTTGCTTATTTAGACATTTATACATTGTTTACTGATAGTTTACTATAGTAGTTATTAGTCAAGCACATACACTATATAGCCAAAAGTATTCAGTCACCTGCCTTGACTTGCATATGAACTTAAGTGACATCCCATTCCTAATCCATAGGATTCAATATGACGTCGGTCCACCCTTTGCAGCTATAACAGCTTCACCTCTTCTGGGAAGGCTGTCCACAAGGTTTAGGAGTGTGTTTATGGGAATTTTTGACCGTTCTTCCAGAAGCGTATTTGTGAGGTCACACACTGATGTTGGACGAGAAGGCCTGGCTCTCAGTCTCTGCTCTAATTCATCCCAAAGGTGTTCTATCAGGTTGAGGTCAGGACTCTGTGCAGGCCAGTCAAGTTCATCCACACCAGACTCTGTCATCCATGTCTTTATGGACCTTGCTTTGTGCACTGGTGCACAGTCATGTTGGAAGAGGAAGGGGCCAGCTCCAAACTGTTCCCACAAAGTTGGGAGCATGGAATTGTCCAAAATGTCTTGGTATGCTGAAGCATTCAGAGTTCCTTTCACTGGAACTAAGGGGCCAAGCCCAGCTCCTGAAAAACAACCCCATACCATAATCCCCCCTCCACCAAACTTTACACTTGGCACAATGCAGTCCGACAAGTATCGTTCTCCTGGCAACCGCCAAACCCAGACTTGTCCATCAGATTGCCAGATGGAGAAGCATGATTTGTCACTCCAGAGAAAGCGTCTCCACTGTTCTAGAGTCCAGTGACGGCGTGCTTTACACCACTGCATCCGACGCTTTGCATTGCACTTGGTGATGTATGGCTTGGATGCAGCTGCTCGGCCATGGAAACCCATTCCATGAAGCTCTCTGTGCACTGTTCTTGAGCTAATCTGAAGGCCACATGAAGTTTGGAGGTCTGTAGTGATTGACTCTGCAGAAAGTTGGTGACCTCTTCACACTATGCGCCTCAGCATCCGCTGACCCCGCTCCATCAGTTTACGTGGTCTACCACTTCATGGCTGAGTTGCTGTCGTTCCCAAACACTTCCACGTTCTTATAATACAGCTGACAGTTGACTGTGGAATATTTAGGAGTGAGGAAATTTCACGACTGGATTTGTTGCACAGGTGGCATCCTATCACAGTTCAACACTGGAATTCACTGAGCTCCTGAGAGCGACCCATTCTTTCACAAATGTTTGTAAAAGCAGTCTGCATGCCTAGGTGCTTGATTTTATACACCTGTGGCCATGGAAGTGATTGGAACACCTGATTCTGATTATTTGGATGGGTGAGCAAACACTTTTGGGAATTTAGTGTATTTTCAAGGTACATTGTACGTACAGGTAAATATTTTCCTTTGTTTCTTACTTATTTTGACATATTTTTCTACTTATTCTCCTTGTTTACTGACGACGCTGCTTCTTACTTTTTATATGTCCATCCTTTTTGTAATTGTTGCTCTATCCACTTTGCTGCTGTAACAATGCAAATTTCCCCATTTCCCCGGACTACTAAAAGATTATTTTATCTAGTCTTATTTGTCGACTGCCATTTTGAAGCCCTGAGTTTGGCATTTTGGCCAAAGCGATCTGATTTTTTTAATGTTACAATTAACTTTCATGAAGTGAAAGCACACAGGTAGCCATGTCCTAAATCATCCTCTGCTGGTCTGTTTGACTCTAATTGGAACCACAATTTACTAAATGAACATCAGGCTGTACTGAAGAAGACTTGACACTCCCATGATCCCATGCAACATCACCAAACTGTGTTCTGTTTTTTTTTTTTTAATTTATTTTACTGAGACTCCTGGCGGCAACAGATTACATACTATTTATCCAAATGAAGATTCAACAGAAGTGCAAACCAAAAAAATAATGTTATAATGTCATCATTAAAGCTGGCATTAAAACATCAGAACACACAGACAGATGCACAGTATCACTATCTTCTGTCTTCTGGTTTTGCAGGAATCCCCACAGTGTTTGTCTTTGCGTGGGTAATGACAAGGATTTATCTGGAGGATACAGGGTGAGTTTCACCAACCAATCGTGAAACTCTCAACCGGCATGAAAACGCGATTCACATTTGTTTTTTGTGTTCTTTCATTCTATTACATGGATTAAATTGCATTACAGGAATCTGCATGTCATGTGTTGAGTGATTAAATATTATCTTTTGTCAAATGGATATATGAATGTACATCATGCATTTGTTATTACTTTCTTCTTAATTACATATGTAATAGGGGCCTGGCACACACTGATATTCATCAGGGAATGTTTGCTGTTTCATCAAATCCCATTTTATTGATTAGGTTAAGCCAGCAGATGTGTGACTCGATTTCCAGAATAATCAGACAAATATCTTGTGTGTCAAAGAGCTCTTTATAAAATAATTCAGCTGGGATTTGCACTGAGGTATGATCATTATAAGTGTGCATGGTGCCACGATCTGCTCGGCTTCTGCTGCACATTATTGCAGCTGACAGTGCAGCTCGACGAGTGTGAGTGTATTCTTAAAAAGACTCTGTGAAACAACTGTGCAACAATTACAGAGCAGCACTCTGATAGCGAAGGAAATAAAGTATTGTGTGGAGAATGATGATGAAGCTGAAGCGTCAAGGCTCATTGTGAACCTTGGTAATGGCAGCATGACTAAATAAATTTAATAGCTTGTTCTGAGGCTTTTAGTCCCTTGGTAAAGGAAGTGCCAGACAGCTAATTGACAGTTGAAAAAGCCATTCCTTGCATTAAAACTGTTTAGTTTGATCGTAGTCATGCCATGATCTGAAGACTCAGGTTGTGAATTAAAGGCCTTCACACACTGTGGGCGTGATGAATAAACAACACAAAAATGTGATATCCTCACAAACACTCGCCTGTGATTATTTCATGATACAGTGGGGCTTTTATTGTGAAAGGTAAGAACATACTGAGTGGCTCTGCTCTACACTGCCTTTGAAGGTTGATGGGAAAAATAAAATGTGCCATCTTGGTCGAGCCGCCATGTAGTGGTTTCATCAGTGAAGGCACAACTCAACCTGTTCTGCACAACGCTGTGCTTCATTACAAGCTGGTGAAATTAGTTTCCTTTGCAGGGTGTTTGGGGCTCAGTCTTCAGAGCTCAGAGTAGAAACGCTGCTCCTTCATGTCAAAAGAAGCCATTTAAAATGGTTTGGCCCAATGATATGTTTTCCAGGCAGGAGCAGACACAGAACATGTAATACTCCATACTTATATCTCAGGAAACTCTTAGTTACCCTGCTTAGACCTGGATAAGTGGCCAAAAGTGAATGACGAAGTGAACTCAAACAAACTCAACCCTGCAAACATCAGACTTTCTGTTCATCTGAAAGCGACCCAGCTCTCCCTCTGCTTGTAACCGTCCACACTTTCCTGTTTCTTATGTGTTTTATATGCTACAATAGTTACATTATGGTTATTTATGGTGCCCTCAGATGCTGGGAGAGAAACGACAACCCCATACCCAACTGGGTTATCAATGGACCAATCGGATTCTCCATCATGGTAGGTTTAGCATGTGAAACACCTCATTATGGATGATGATATGAAGGATACAGGTGCTAGCCCCATCTCTCCTTAGTTATTGTTATCACTGAAGCTCTGGACAGAGTTTGTCCAATCAGTTACTATCTGAAATCTGCACTAATTTTTAGAAGCAAATGGTGAGGATTTGATTTCAAACAGAGGTAAACAGGTAAGCAGGCACCTCATTTTAGTTGGTAACTGTCATGATTCACGAGAAAAACGTAGAGGTGAAGGCAAAAGATCTTTACTGAGTTTAAACAAGTTTAAATGTACAATCCCAAGGGCCAACTCTGTGATTTCTATGTTGAAGGGGGATATGAGCAACTTCTCCTGGTATGGTCTGATCCTTATTTTTGGTCTTAGTTTTGGGTGCTGTTGTATGTTGCACATGCAGGATTTATATAACCTTTGGACATGTTGTTGGTCGCTGCAGAAGGTGCACCAGCACCAGCAAACTTTAGAAAGTTGTCAGATTTAATGCTTCCCCCACACATTCATACAGCAGTTTGACTATTATGACACATAACAAGCCACCACTTTTCATTCTTGATGCACCACAGATAAAAAGAGGTTCACGCTACTGTTCACGGCTTTCTTCTCTATGTTTCTGTCTCTTCTTTTCATTCATGACTTTCTGTGGGTGGAAAACCATCCAACATTGTAGAATATAATAAGTCCTGCTGTATCCTCCCTGTCTCCAAGGTGAACTTTATCCTGTTCATCAGCATCATTCGGATCTTGGTTCAGAAGCTGAGGTGTCCTGACGTGGGTGGCAACGACCAATCACAATACAGGTATCTTACAAATGCTGCACCTCCTTACTCATATGTCAGTGTCGGCTTGTGTGGACACCCCCAAAAAAATTAAGCTGAGACACCCAGAACATTTCATCTCCTGTGTGTTTGTTCTCTGGAGAGATAAGAGTGATGCTAATGCTCGTCCGATATGATGAAGCCTTCATGAAATGGGGAGTTGTGGTGAAACCTCCATGACTCTGTGTAGCGATACCTTCCTGCAGGATTCAGTCTGAGTCCTTGCCCAGTCAGAGGCAGTGTGTTTAATCCTCAGGCAGTTTCACTCTGCAGGGAAATCTGAACAGCGCTGAGCTGTCAGTTATCCTCCAGTCCTGCAGGATTTTAAGAGGTGATGAAAAGCTGGGAAAAGCCACAGCACAATATCCTGCTAGTGTAGATGAAGATTCAGAGTGAGTCAAGTCAAGTCAATTTTATTTGTATAGCCCAATATCACAAATTACCAATTTGCCTCAGAGGGCTTTACAATCTGTACAGGATATGACACCCTCTGTTCTTTACAAATGACCTTCACAAGGGTGAGTGCACATAAAAAAATGGGCAATTGGTTCATTCCCATTGGTTTGGCATTTTGGCCTCTTCCATATTGTTTTTTTGTGAAAGGGCTAAATTTGACAGACAATAAATGACCTGTTAATCAGCAGGTAGCCGTGCCCTAAAGCATCTCCAGCTTTATGGTCTGTTCGACCATAGTTGAATGAATATCATGCTGCATGAAGGAATAAATGGATTGGTGCCATGTTGGGCCGAGCAGAGTGAATAGTCTGGATAGTTGTAGGGATAATGAAATGCCACAAGTGCCAATTTTGGTTTTATTTTAGAGGTCATGCTGGGCCAAGAAACCAAGCTAGGGTCCAAATTATGCAACAGGTCCAGATAGTGTGTCATTCTTTTTTTAAATCCACAGGTCCATTCTTGATGGGAGTGTGTCTCTACATCTCACTACAATGGAGGTTAAAAAGTTAAAACTTACTCAATTATAAAAAAAAGTTTTCATGCTCACTCTAGGTGGTGTTTGGTTTTGTTGAAAACTTATTGATGTGCTAAATGAATAATGGAAACAGCTTTGCTGAATAAATTCTGATGTTAACATTTAACTGATATCAGCTGTTTCATGTCACACCAGGAAATGTACAGCTTGTGTGTGTGTGTGTGTGTGTGTGTGTGTGTGTGAACAATTTTTAGTGTTGTATTAAAACCTTTTTTTTGCTATTTCTTGACTTTGATTTGTGTGTTTCTTAAATTGAGGCTTTTTTTCTGAGCTTTCGACTGTATTTTAGACAGCGAAACAATCTCCACTACTTGAAAGCTTAGAATAAAGTGAGCAAGTGGACCTTGAGTCAAGACTGTAAAACCACATTTTTTTGTCTCGGTGACACATTGAAATGTTACATTTTCTTCGGGCAAACTGTCCATCCATCCATCCATCCATCCATCCATTCTCTTCCGCTTATCTGGGGTCAGGTCGCAGGGGCAGCAGCCTAAACAGGGAAGCCCAAACTTCCCTCTCCCCAGTCACTTCATCCAGCTCTGCTGGAGGGATCCCGAGGCGTTCCCAGGCCAACCGGGAGACATGGTCTTTCCAGTGTGTCCTGGGTCGTCCTTGGGGTCTCCTGCCGGTGGGACGTGCCCGGTACACCTCACCAGGGAGGCGTCCGGGGGGCATCCTAACCAGATGCCCGAGCCACCTCATCTGGCTCCTCTCGATGCAGTGGAGCAGCAGCTCTATGCTGAGCCCCTCCCGGATGACCAAACTTCTCACCCTATCTCTAAGGGAGAGCCTGGACACCCTGCGGAGGAAGCTAATTTCGGCTGCTTGTGTCCGTGATCTTGTTCTTTCGGTCACGACCCACAGTTCGTGACCATAGGTGAGGGTAGAAAAGTAGGTCGACTGGTAAATTCTTTACCACGACGGACCGATACAGCGTCCGCATCACTGCAGAAGCTGCACCGATCCGCCTGTCGATCTCCTGCTCCATTCTTCCCTCACTCGTGAACAAGACCCCGAGATACTCCTCCACTTGGGGCAGGATCTCATTACCAACCCGGAGAGAGCATGCCACCCTTTTCCGACTGAGGACCATGGCCTCAGATTTGGAGGTGCTGATTCTCATCCCGACCGCTTCACACTCAGCTGTGAACCGCTCCAGTGAGAGTCGGAGCTCACGGCTTGATGAAACCAACAGAACCACATCATCTGTAAAAAGCAGGGATGTGATGCTGAGGCCACCAAACCAGACCCCACTATACACAGTGTTGATGGTGCACTGCTTTCCCCAGACGCATGACAGTGGACCAGAATTTCCTCGAAGCCGTCCGCAACTCATTTTCCATGGCCTCACCAAACTCCTCCCACATCTGAATTTTTGCCTCATCGACCGCCGTAGCCCCATTCCGTTTGGCCTGCCGGTACCTATCAGCTGCCTCCAGAATCCCACAGGCCAAAAAGGCCCGACAGGACTCTTTCTTCAGCTTGACGGCATCCCTCACCGCCGGTGACCTCCAACGGGTTCAGGGATTGCCGCCGCGACAGGCACTGACCATCTTACGTCCACAGCTCCAGTTGGCCGCTTCAACAATGGAGGCACGGAACATGGCCCATTCGGACTCAATGTCCCCCACCTCCCCCACGATGTGGTTGAAGTTCTGCCGGAGGTGGGAGTTGAAACTTCTTCTGACAGGGGACTTTGCCAGATGTTCCCAGCAGACCCTCACCACACGTTTGGGTCTGCAGCATCTTACCCCACCATCGGAGCCAACACACCACCAGGTGGTGATCGGTTGACAGCTCTGCCCCTCTCTTTACCCGAGTGTGCAAGACATATGGCCGCAAGTCCGGTGACACGACCACAAGGTCGAACATGGAACTGCAGCCTAGGGTGTCCTGGTGCCAAGTGCACATATGGACAGACTTATGCTTGAACATAGTGTTCGTTATGGACAATCCGTGACGAGCACCGAAGTCCAACACTCGGGACTCTCCAGGTCTCACTGTCGTTGCCCACGTGAGCATTGAAGTCCCCCAGTAGAATGAAGGAGTCCCCAGAGAGAGCACTCTCCAGCACACCCTCCGGGGACTCCAAAAAGGGCGGGTATTCTGAACTGCTGTTTGGTGCATAAACACAAATAACAGTCAGGACCCATCCCCCGACCCGAAGGCGGAGGGAGGCTACCCTCTCGTCCACTGGGGTAAACCCCAATGTACAGGCACCGAGCTGGCAGGCAATAAGTATGCCCACACCTGCCTGACGCCTCTCGTCGGGGGCAACTCCAGAGTGGAATAGAGTCCAACCCCTCTCAAGAGGACTGGTACCAGAGCCCAAGCCGTGCGTTGAGGTGAGTCCGACTATGTCAAGTCGAAATTTCTCGACCTCACACACCAGCTCGGGGTCTTTTCCTGCCAGAGAGGTGACATTCCACGTCCCTAGAGCTAGCTTCTGCAGCCGTGGATTGGACCGCCAAGGTCCCTGCCTTCAGCTGCCACCCAGCTCACATCGCACCCGACCCCTTTGGCCCCTCCTCTGGGTGGTGAGCCTACTGGAAGGGGGTCCCACGTTGGGTTCAGGCCCGGCCACCATGCACTCGTCAACGGGGGCGAGGGAAAATGTGAACCAAATTTCTTCTTTTTCATAAGGGGTCTATTGAGCTGTACTTTGTCTGGTCCCTCACCTAGGACCTGTTTGCCTTGGGTAACCCTACCAGGGGCATAAAGCCCCCGACAGTATAGCTCCTGCGGTCATAGGGACACACAAACCCCTCCACCACAATAAGGTGACGGCTCAAGGAGGGCCTTTGCATTATATCAACCGTAAAGTGTCATTCCACATACAAACAGAACAAACTCTACATCTGATTGGTTCATGACTTCATGTCTTTCTCTCAGGAGGCTGGCCAAATCCACTCTGCTGCTGATCCCCCTGTTTGGGATCCACTATGTGGTCTTTGCTTCCCTCAGTGAATCCATCGCAGAAGATTATAAAATATTCTTTGACCTGGCCCTCGGATCCTTTCAGGTGCTGTTTGATCAGTCCTCCGTCCACACTTCTGTCACTTATTATATTAATATTTCTGGTCAGAACTTTATACTTGTTGAATAAGTTTAAATTATTTTGTGAATTTCTAACATGACTGTGTTATTTTCTCCAGGGTCTGGTGGTGGCCATCCTGTACTGTTTCCTTAACAGTGAGGTAAGCTTTCATGATATCAACTCATTGAATTCCAGCCCTTTTATAAAAGGTGTGCCTTGTTCCAGTGTTTTTGTCCATTTTGAGTCATATTTCTAGACCCACAGAATATTTTATACTATGTCTCTGAAAACACTAAATAGCTCAAATGAAAGAAGAGACTCTCTGTTTCATCATTAAAAAAATGTTTGTTTTTACCTTGTTCCATTCATGTTATCAGAGGTAGAGGACACTTTCACCAAAATCACCACTTTTGTCCAGATTCTCGATCGTCTCCACTTCCTGTTTTGATCTCTGTGGTGCATACCAGCGATTTATGTCCTGACTAAAAATCACAGAAGCCCTCCCAGAAGCTGTGTAAGAGCACCCTCTGGTACCTGCTGCCGAAAAACCACTTCAACATAATACGTCAATGGCACTCAAAGAGTAAAATTAGATATTAATATCTGATGTTTATGACAAATACCTACTCAAATGAGTGTGTCAATTCCAATCAACACCAATTTATATGAAACATGATTTCCTTTTTATTATTTGATTTTAGAGAGGGGAAAAATAATAAAGCTTTTGGAAAAATCCCTGTGAATGTGTCAGCACTCGGCTGATAACATGCTTATTTAAAAATACACACAGCTTAATTTCAACATTGTCTTAAGTGGAAGCATTTGATAAACAGTAAATTATATTTGGTTGGAGCTAAAATTAATGAGTGTATCCAAATTCCATCATAGATTTTTTTTTTCATTTACATATTTTGGTGTGATATCATTCAGACATCAATGAGGCGTGACGTTTTGGTTCAACATCATTCTGCACCTCCTTCTGTGATACAAACAGCAGCATCTAAAAGAGTGAAATGAAATCTGACTGGAGAGCTTCATGTTCCAGTTAACAAAAGATTTAATTCACAGACTGCAACAGATGAAAACAAGGAGGCACCACATGATTAAACCAACAGATTAAACAGTATCATAATACAATTACCAGGAAAATCAATCAAGCTAAAATACAAAAAAAAAAAAATGCATGCAATTTATCATCATGCCGTCGCTAATAATTAATTAATTAATTAATTAATGGTCCATTTAAAGTTCCACCCACAGAGTAGGTAAATGAAAGGCTCAGCCACAAGATTAGAGGAAGTAAAATAACATAATAAGAAACTATATTGTCTGCAGAGTTACAGATGGCTCTTTCCCAATGTAAGTCTGTAGGAAAAAGTCTGTTTGGGACCAATGCTGTCAAGTTGTTTGACAACTGCTTAATGTGTGTCAAAGCCCGATGCTCTTCCGGAGCTGAGATTAGCATACAGTTTACAATGTGTTAAAGACTCCATGAATAAAATTAAATCTTTGTTTCATCTTGCGGTGTTGCAATTAATCATTCCATGCAAATGCATCACCACTGTTGGCTATCAGATATCATATTTCAGCTGTTTCACTGTGTATTTGAAACCAAAACCATTTTCAGCACTTATGCTGGTAAACAGATGGTTCAGTGAGCTGGAAAGCTTTGTTTGCTCTGTCGACAGTGGAAGTATGATTCACTGTTTTTCCAACAACATGTTTTTTTATTCAGTTAGTTAAAATACATATTTATTTGTTTATTTTTGTGTATTTATGCAGGTTCAGATCGAGCTAAAGAGGAAGTGGCGGAGTATGTGGCTGAACTGCCATCTGAGCAGAGATCACCTCTTCAACAGCACATTCGCTTCCAGGAATGGTTCAGACCATATAGTCCAGTTTCACCGCAACTCCAGAACCCAGTCCATCCTGCAGTCAGAGACCACGGTGCTGTGAGCACCTGAGGGACCCTTCAAAAAAAAGAAAAGAAAAAAAAAACAGTCTCCAGGCTGACCTGGGTCAAGTTTTACAACATCATTTGAGCACAAAGTTGAGGTGAAGTTCCACATGGGTGGGACCGGCACATGTTCCAGAACAGATTTAATTCAGCTTTACAAATCACTGTGATCCTTCAAAATGCACCTTAAGTGGACCTAAAGCACTTCTGAGCCTTCCTCTGCTTGTGTTTGCTGCCAAGAAATAACCAGTGTTTTTATGTGGCACTAAATGTGTGACCCATGTAAGAGGTCAGGTAGGTGGCCAGATAAGAAATGTACATACTTTGATGTGTGATAAATGCATAATTCAAATATGTATGAATAAATATGTGTTGGAGAAACAATGTCATTTGGGTTAGCAAAGTCATAAAATTTGAGTCAATAGACTTAGAATTCATACAGTATATTTAATAGAATATAATAGCCTTAACTTTGGCAAAGACACTGTTATCCAAATAACAGCATCAGTTGTTTCAACAAATGACCCAAAACAGCAGTTTGCTGTCAAGTGACAAAGCCCTCTAGAGGTTGTAGAGAATAATAACTGTTAAGAGCACTGTAATTTCTCAGTTTTCTACCATTGGTTTCTTTGAAGAAGCCTAAACCAGACCAAACCATGACCATAGATCAGTTTGCACCAGTAAGGACTGTTTTTTTTTTTTGGATCCACTTACCATCAAGGTCTTACTCAACCAAGCAGCAGAAAAGCAGGTCTACAACCCAAAAAAGTCTCTATAATCAAGATGCCTATGTTTGCTAAATCGAATCAATAGTTCGTACAGCAATTTTCCTACAAGTAGACAGGAAGAGGTGACAACTTATTACCTCAGTGACATATTTTATGTTCCATAATGGCCACACCCACCCATCTGACACTTGAAGCTTGATAAAACACTGCGAAAAATGATTAACAAATACATTTTTGACCCAGGTCAGCACATGACTGCTAATCGTTTTGTACTGATTCAGAACCCAAACTTTTCTGACATACTGCATCATTTTGTAATGTACATTTAATGGTATGCTGTTATTGAGAAGTGCTGTGCATGCTCCAAACCGGTTATCTGTGCTATGGCAGTTTTTGATATTGTGCTAATCTGTTATAATGAAACAATGCAGGGGGTCAGCGATAAAAAAGGGAAACTTGTGTGTCCACTGGGAGCTGCTGTTGAGATTGGTGCTGCAAGTGTCATTTGATATCTTAAAACTTTAACTTAAACAAGCTCAATATAACCTCCAAAATGATTCATTTTTGGTGCAAATCGAGCCTCTAATCTAATCACAGCCAGAAATTGTGCTGGAAGTATTCTCAAATACTGTAAGTACAATACAATCATAATACTAAGATCACTGATACTAAAGATACATTTAACATCAAAATTTGTCTTTGAAAACCACCAGTGGTTTCATGTCTTACCTCGCTGTAGTGACGTAGTGTTGGGTGTGGTTACAGGTGCAACAGATAACAGAAGAAGTACCGAGTGGATACAGGAGCCGAAAAGAAATAAACTTCTTTGCTTATGAATGGGAATGATGTTGCTTTTTTTTCAGGCGGCAAGTGTTACTCAGCAGTTCTGGCATGATATTCTCAGTGTTTGCCTTTTCTTTCATCACTGTTGGTCCATGGCTGTCAATGTGTGAATTTCTTGATGAATTTAAGAAAAACAGGCTTGCTTTGTGCAGCGTGCTATATTGGTCTACGTGTTATGTTTGTTACCACAAGACAAAAAGGTGACAGCTTAAGGCATACAAGATTAAAACATTATCTTGAGTTATCATATTTTCACTATGATTTATTCACTGTGAAACTTTTTAATTCTTTTGTGAACAAATGACACAAAAAAACAAAAAACAAAAACATGTATGGCGCTTTTCCACTACGCAGTAACGGCACAGTATGGTACGGCCCAGTTTTGGTGCTTTCTCGTTACAACTGAGTACCTAATAGTACCTCCTCTGTGTGGACGGGGTCATAATATGGCAGCGTGAAACTGCCATGACGTCATTTACATGCAACAGAGAAACCGGGAAGAAAAAGAACAACACTACTATCACAAACATGGAGGACACCGAAGCAATCATTTGTTGCTCGCTCTGTGGCTTTTTGTGCTCGACTGACCATGGTGTTGTTTTCTGCGATGCCATTTTCTCATGTAACAATAGCCAAGCAGTTGCCAGTTTTAAAAACTGCGGGGTTGAGTTGTGTTTAGTTTTTACAGTCTAGTTGGACGCTTCCAGTGACGACACTCGTTGGCCAGTTTTAAAAATTGCGGGGTTGAGTTGTGTTTAGTTTTTACAGTCTAGTTGGACGCTTCCAGTGACGACACTCGTGGCCAGTGGAAGGCAGTCAGCTGACATCACGTTTTAGTATTGTTTTGGCTTACTTGGAAAAGTACCTAGTACCAGGTACTAGTGAAAAAGCACCACAACTGTGTAGAGCCGTGCCGTACCGTACCACGCCTGTGGAAAAGCACCCTTACTGTCCTGGATAAGTGGTATTTATTTAATTTGTACTACCTTTAACTCATTGAATGCCAGTCATTTTATAAAACAGAAAGTGCCTTGTGCCAGTGTTTTTGCCCATTTTGAGTCATATTTCTAGACCCACAGAATATTTTGTACTATGTCTCTGAAAACAGTGAAAAGCTCAAATGAAAGAAGAGACTCTCTATTTCATCATGAAAAAAAAAAATGTTTGTTTTCACGTTGTTCCATTGCTCGATTGTCTCCACTTCCTGCTTTGATCTCTGTGGTGTATACCTACTCTTTAAGCTCCGACTACATCTCCCAGAATCCCCAATATTACTCACAGGCTGCGGGAAACCGCGATCGGTGACCCGCTGCCGAAAAAACACTTTGACGTATAACTATGTCTATAGCACTCAAGCGTTGGATTTTCAATGACATTGAAATACATCAATGGCACTCAGTTAATTGAGTTAATTGTATTAATTGTAATTGTATTGTCCTTCTTTTTAAATGACATTTTAATTTGATTGAGATACATATTTATTTAACAGCACTCAAAGCCAAACTTGCACTCTAAAATACTATACTACAACACTGTATTTCCCAGGAGCCAGACCCTGCTGTGTCTTAAAACATTATTTAACAGAAGTCTGGACCAAATACACATTTAGATGTGATTATTAACTTGAGCACATTGCACAGATGGAATAGAAAAGTCTCACCATTATCCAAAACATATTTCAAATGACAAACATATTGCAACCATCATGGGTCTTCCTCTGGCTCAGTTTACCTACCTGTGTTTTTCTTCACAGTTTTGGTTGCAGTCAGTAGTTATTGAATTCAGGTATTTTTGGTAAGTCTGATTAATTCTGTGGTATTTGTTTCCACTCTAAATTTTCTCAAAAAATAACCCTGTCAATACAAACAAAGAAATGCATTTATTTGTGAGAAATAACTTAGGTTCTGATAGCTGCCATGCAAAAGCATTATAGTCCAACACAGCTGTATGCCTTAAGAAAAGTGTTGCCCAATACATTACAAAGAAGATGTCACCAGGCTACCAGTGTGTCATCTGATGTCTATGTGACTGTAAGTGGTTGAGAGTAACGCTCAAGATTTGCTACATACAGTGTTGATTTATTGAGTCATTTTGTATTTAATGTTGAATGCCATGATGCTGAGTATCATGTCTTTACTCAACACATGTATTTGTACAGAGACACCATGAATGTCATGCAAAAAAATGATTGATAAAGGCTATCTTTGTAAACACTGCCCTGTGTGAATGTAACTCCTAACAACTTTGCATTTTGTATTGTTTGTGGTTTTTCAAAGGTTTAAGAAGTAATACGATCTCTCACAATTACAACTAAAACTTGTTCTTCCATTGTGCAACTTTAAATAGTTAAAACGTTAAAGAGTTTAAACATACTCCGTGGGCTGAAGAGGAGGAGACGGGGTTGTCGGGACGGGAAGGAGCGCCACAGAAGGAGGAGACGATACAGACACGTCCTCCCGTCCGTCATTATGGGGAATGTAAGATCTCTGCCCAATAAGATGGACGAGCTAGCGGCGCTAACCCGGCATCAGAGGGAGTTTCGCGAGGCCAGCCTGCTGCTGTTCACGGAGTCATGGCTAACAGCGGTAACTCCGGACACTCACGCCGAGTTGGATGGCTTCCAACTCATACGGGCGGACAGGACGGCAGAGAGCGGTAAGAGGAAAGGAGGGGGACTGGCTGTGTTTGTCAATGAGAGATGGTGTAACCCCGGGCACATCACCATTAAGGAGCAACTTTGTAACCGGGACATTGAACTGCTACCATTGGCCTCAGGCCGCACTATCTCCCGAAGGAATTCTCCTTCTGTGTATATTCCCCCATCGGCCAGTGGTGATGCAGCGTGTGATGTCCTGCTCTCAGCTGTGAACAGGCTACAAACACAGAGCCCCAACGCCCTGCTGCTCATCTCTGGGGACTAATCACGTCTCTCTGTCATCCTCTCTGCCCACCTTCACCCAATATGTCACCTCTGCCACCAGAGACAATAAAACACTGGACTTGTTTTATGCCAATACCAAGGAGGCATATATATCCCACCCCCTCCCCCCTCTGGGCAGAGCAGACCACAACATTGTGCATCTCCAGCATGTGTACAAACCTCTGGTACACAGGCAGCCAGCTGTGACCCGCATGGTCAGAAGATGGTCCACAGAGGCTGAAGAGGCTCTACAGGACTGTTTTGATTCGACCATGTGGGAGCTCTTCAGTGAGATGCATGGGGAGGACATTGACTCACTCACTGACACCATTACGGACTACATAAACTTCTGTGAGGAGAACACCGTACCCACCAGGACTTTTCGGTGTTTCTCCAATAACAAACCATGGATTACTCCTGACATAAAGGCCCTCCTGAAGGAGAAGAAGAGGGCTTTTGTGTCAGGAAACAGAGAGGAACTGAAGTCTGTGCAGATCCAGCTAAGGAGACGGATCAGAGAGGGGAAAAAGGCCTATAGGGAGAAGATGGAGGAACAGCTGCAGGCCAGTAATGTCAGCGGTGTCTGGAAGGGCCTGAAAACTATCTCAGGCCACAAAAGCTCAAAGACAGAGACTGATAAGGACAAGGACTGGGCAGATGATCTCAACCAGTTTTTTTAACCGGTTTGATCAGGCCCCTTCCCCTAAACAGACCCCCCTGCAGCAGCCCCTACTACCTCCCCCTACTGTGGATCCCTCCTCCTCCCCTCCTCTGACGAATGGCTCCCAACATCAGACGACTGCCCTCTCAGTCGACCCCCCACCTCTAACCCCCAGTCTGCCTCCTCCTCCTGGCTCCTGCCTGTCTGTTACGGCTGTGCAGGTGAGGAACCAGCTGAGGAAGATGAAGGTGAGGAAGGCAGCAGGTACGGACAACATCAGCACCCGGCTCCTCAGGACCTGCTCTGACCAGCTGTGTGACATTGTCCAGCACATGTTCAACCTGAGCGTGAAGCTGGGCAGGATGTGGAGGATGCCATCATCTACCTCCTCCACTCATCGCTGTCACATCTGGAGAAGGCTGGGAGCACTGTGAGGATCATGTTCTTTGATTTCTCCAGTGCCTTCAACACCATCCAGCCCATCCTGCTTGGGGACAAGCTGCAGCATGCCGGAGTGGACCACCACCTCACCACATGGATTACAGACTACCTCACAAACCGACCACAGTATGTGAGGGCACAGAGCTGTGAGTCAGACATGCTTCTCTGCAGCACCGGGGCTCCGCAGGGAACTGTCCTGGCTCCATTTCTGTTCACCCTCTACACCTCGGACTTCACCTACAGTTCCCCAACCTGCCACCTGCAGAAGTTCTCAGATGACTCTGCAATCGTCGGTCTCATTACTGATGGAGATAATCGGGAGTACAGGGGACTGACGCAGGACTTTGTGGACTGGTGCCTGCAGAACCACCTCCAGCTCAACCCTGGGAAAACCAAGGAGCTGGTGGTGGACTTCTGTAGGAAACAACATTCTCCACCTGCACTGATGAACGTCCAGGGTACGGACATAGAGAGAGTGACCACTTATAAGTACCTAGGTGTTCATCTGAACAATAAACTGGACTGGACAGACAACACGGACGCTCTGTTCAGGAAGGGGCAGAGCCGGCTCTTCCTGCTGAGGAGACTCAGGTCTTTTGGAGTTCAGGGGACACTCCTTAAGACCTTCTACGACTCTGTGGTGGCCTCAGCCATTTTCTGTGGAGTAGCCAGCTGGTCAGGCAGCATCTCAACCCGGGACAGAGAGAGACTGGACAGGCTGGTCAGGAGGGCCAGCTCTGTCCTGGGCTGCTCCCTGGACACTCAGGAGGAGGTGGGCAAAAGGGGGATGCTAGCTAAGCTAACAGCTATGCTGGACAGACCCTCCCACCCCCTCCAGGGCACTCTGACAGCACTGGGCAGCTCCTTCAGCCAGAGACAGCTCCACCCTCGCTGTAGGAAGGAGAGGTACCGCCACTCGTTCCTGCCTGCTGCTGTCAGACTGTTTAACCTTCATGTCTGAACTCTGGACTCTTAATTACTTAAACAGCACAGCCACTTTTTCACCTGCTACATCTGCCATTATGCCTAAGCCTATGTATATATATATATATATATATATATATATATATATATACTGTATATTGATGTGCACATATATTGTGTGTATGTATGTATGTATGTATGTACAGTATATGATATATATAGGTTTAGGCACTGATGGATGTATGCATATATTATCTTGTACTGTGTACAGTTTAATTTTTTATCCTGTACTGTATACAGTTAAGTTTAAATTTCTCTTTTTATAATTTTTCCTTCATATTTATATTGTGTGTGTGTGTGTTGATTTTCTTTGCAGTCTGTTCTGTCCTGCTGCTGTAAACTGAAAATTTCTCCATTGTGAGACAAATAAAGGTTTATCTTATCTTATCGTATCTTATCTTCCCATGTTTACGACTTGCAAGGGTTTGCAACTGCCAGTCTTAATGTGCACCAACTTTTTACCTCTTAGAGGAGATCCTAGCTGTCTCATAAAAAGTTTCCACTGAATGTGTCAACTGTCCACCGGAAGTCTTTGTTTTCAGCAGCCATATTTCATTTTTCTTTTTTTATTTTGCATGTTTGCAGCTAATTTATGATCAACATGGCTGCAGTTTCTCTGCACACCAGAATGTGTGACTGGTGTGAAATTCCAAGTTGGTTAAACCAGATGTAGCCTATGTAGTGCATTGACATTAGGAATAATATATCCTGGTGAAATTATTTGCCCTGTTTATTGCTACTAATAAGGAGTGTAATTTGAACACTCTTCTAACACTCAGAAGAATCAGCAGAGCAACATGAGGCTTCAATAATACAGGCCATTATCAAAATTTCACAACAAAGGTCTGAAAAATCTTGCAGAATGATCAGTGGCAATTTGTTTTTATGCCAAATACCAGTGTGTGTTTGCTTGCATATTACCACAACAGTATGATAATATTTAGGCAAAAATCATAGAGTTAATAAAAACATTCTGTTATGCTATCTAGCTGCTAAAACTAGCCCAAAGTTACAAGAGGTAGCAGAAAATATAACCTGAAATCAGTGAGGTTCATGGCTGGTGAGGCACTGACTCCTCTGGAGTCAGATTTACAATTGTAAGAGGTGAAAAAGCACCTTATTTTACTATTCATCCAACAGCAAGCAACTGGTAATGCTTCATATCCTATCAGCATTCCTCTTTCAATTACACTTACACCAGCACAAACATATACACAGGAACATATTTGTCCTACAAAGAATGTTTCTTTTATAGATATGGACAGAGCACCCTTTTTGTGTCGAAGCATATTTATTGTGAACAAATTAAAGAATAGAGATGTGTGCGGCACAAATTTAATTTTGACCTTCAGTAAAAAAATCAAACTTTAAATTCCTGTGCTTTCATCAATTTTAATAAAGGTTGTCTGTCAAAATGATGAGAAAAAAAATATTATCAAATACTTTTTGAATTTTTCTACTTACTCCCATCTTATTTTAAAGAAAACAAAAACTTAAAAGCATTTTTGGCTTTACCTTTACTTATAGTCCATGCGCCGATCCTTCGCCATGAAAAGCTCTGACTTGGTTGTAAAAGTCTTCCCTATTTTCTCTTAGTTTTAAGATTCTCTCCGTCTCAATGGAGATGATGGCCAAAGAAGAAAGACGTCCTTGATCAGTTCTGTTCCTAAGGAAAGCTCCTGCAGCCATCATTAGAGTTTCATTGTCCCAGCTGTCAGGATTTTCACTTATAATGCTGAATACAGCACGCTAATCTGAAAGACATGTGTCTTTCAGATTTGCGTGCTGTATTCCGCATTGCCTATTGTCTGCAGCATCCAGGAGTTTGAGCTCCATTGTTAGGGCGCTGCTCTTGGTAAACGTCGCTTCACAACATCATCCAGTATGTGGGTACGCTGTGTTTATTTGCTAGAAAATGTATCTAGTCCCTCAGCTGCTTTGAAAAAAGTTCTATTTTCAGGCATACACTTTGCTGAATGCATCAGCACCAGATTTAATTTGTGTGCAAAACAGTGAGTAAACATGGCCTCGGGCCTTTAATTTTGGCCTGGCCTGCGTTAAGCTCTAATGTCATCACAGGAGTCCCATCATAAGTCTGAGCCAATAACTTTTCAACACAGTTTTATTTTTTCAACATTTCCAAGACAAAAAACAGCTATGGCGGGGGCTCGTCTATCATTGCTTACATCATCAAAGCCCCAAAACACCTCCTTGACTTCACAGACATCACTTTTTTTTTTTGCGCCTCAAACCGCAAAATGACAGAAATCTGGGCCTTGTTTGTGACATCAGTAGTCTCGTCAACTTCTACTGCAACAAATGAGGCAGATTAATCTCATTTTTATGTCCTTTCTGATCACATCACCAACTGCTTCAATTAAATCATTCTGCATCCTATTCGAGAAGCCAGAAAACACAGTGGATGTTTCTGAAGGTCTAGCTAACCTCTCATCTTTCTCAGCAAAAGCATGTAACAGTTCAATATAGTTACCGCAATTAGAGGCCCTCTCATTGTTACCGTGAAATGCTAGCACCTGTTTGGCTCGGGATCAGGTTGCATTGATAAGGTCTTTTATAATCTCTCGGTTTTCCCTCACCTTTGCATTGTGGATACTAATATTTAGTCTACGTTGCTCATCCAGTGCCAAATCGATCCTTGAATTTCCAAACATTTTAAACGGACGCTATATATTTTTTCTCCCATCTAGTGGTTAAATTTGACATTACATTCGCTCTCTGGCACCAGGCGTGTTTTTTACTGCGCATTGCATCATGGTTTGAACTATGGTAGGCGGTATGGGTCAAAAATCAAGATTCAAGAGGTTGTCGACAACAACATGTTTTCAAGGACCGCCATATTAATCTTCAACATCTGAGAAACCATTTCCTGCCAGCTACAGTGACTGCAGCTGGCACCAGAGGTGACATTAGAACAGAATCAGCGACCAAACAGTACGCAACTGCTTGCATGAGGCCGCGTTGCACAGCCGACGTCCCCTCTGTGGTCTGCTGTTGCCTCCAACATGTCGCCATTTCCGTCTGCAATGGGCAAGAGCGCTATTACACTGCATTTGAATTAAAACTTCATATGTGTTACGTGTTGTTAGCATGTTACTTAAATTTGGTACAACATGCATAAACCATGGGAGTGTTGCGTTGGAAGTTTTGGTCAGTGTATTTATTTTACTTTTTTCTTTTTTATCATGATGGCAGTTGAGGCACTGCCTCACCTGCCTCCCCTGACTGCACGTCATTGCCGCCCCTGAACGAATGGGGCCCTAAGAGAAATTTAATTTGGAGCCCCCCGCATCGCCTCCTCCCCGTCCCAAATGTATCATAGGTATAAAATGACCGTACAACAACATACCATTCTGCAATAACAAATATAAAGGTAGTTTGGCTGTATGAGTAATAAAATCAACCTGAAATAAGTAAATATTAAAAAAAACAACTTCAGAAGCCATCTATTCTCTGCGCATGCTGTATGAGCCGCACGCCTTGCATATGTGCATACTCAGTAAAATTAAAATGCAACTAATGCAAACTGGAACTAACGACAATAATAATAATAATAACTAGAAAACCGCGAGCGGTTATGTAGGGCCCTCGCGGTATGTCGCAGTCGGGTATCAGATGGGTACGGCGGTGCGAGCAGGGGATAATAAACGTCAAGCGATTTGGCCAATACACAAAGGAGTTACGGCCATCCGATGGTTCAATGTGGAAATCACGCCAAAATGAAGAGTGGAAACAAAATGGCCGACTTCCTGTTTGGAATAGACAGTTGGTGCAAAGGACTTTTTTGTGCATCTGGTCAAGTTACACGTGTGTACTGATTTTCGTGTTCCAACTCCATAAAAACCCCTATGAGGAGGGTTTTTTGAAAATTTCAAGAGGGCGCTATGGGGCCATTTTGCCCCACCCATTGGTGTGGACCACATCAGATGTTAGAGGTCGACACCCTCGACCTGTGTATCAACTTTCATGATGATACGAGTTTTTTAAAGCCATCAAAAAGCCAAACGTATTTTCTTGGCGAAAAATCGGAAGACGTGGCGCCGCCATACGGACGCCGTTTATCGTAGCGTCACGGTGTTCGTAATGATGCTTCACCAATGTGTTGTGGATGTTTTAGAAGTGGAATGAAGTCGATGGGATCAACTATATCGTATCAGAACATGTAAACGTAAAGGGTGGTGCTGTGGAGGCATTTGGCCACGCCCCTGGGCGGGGACCACATCAGATGTTAGAGGACGCCAGCCTTGACCTGTGTATCAATTTTCATGATGATACAACTTTAGTAAAGTCGTCAAAAAGGCAAACGTATTTTCATGGCGAATGATCAAAAAATCGCAGCGACGCCATACGGGCGCCGTTAGTCGTAGCCTCACGGCGTTCGTAACGAAGCTTCACCAAGTTGTTCTTTAGGTCTTAGAAGTGGAATGACGTTGATGGAGTCTTCTATGTGGCATCAGTTAATGTGAAAAGTAAGAAGGGGTCACTTCCTATTACCACTGGGGGGCGCTATGAGTAATGCCTGACGTTAATACATCGGAACGTTCAGGGTCATGCCGCGTCATGCTCTGAAAATTTGAAGCTGCTAGGATCGACCATGTGAACGTGAGAGCCGTTCGAATTTAAACGGCAATTTCGCCAAAGTTTAGCAAGCCCTAGCGGCCACGCCCTTTCACCTAATTACACGCAGAGCACAACTTTTGCTCAGCTCGGTCTGGAGATGATCTGTACTAAATTTCACGTCGATCGGACGAAATCCCTAGGACTAGTTTGTTTTCATCAGAAAATCAAAAATTCAAAATGCCTGACTTCCTGTTGGAATTTCACCTTCCTGCCAAGAGAAAATTTTGTTCGTCTGGGTATGCTTAACATGTTTACCGATTTTTGTTGAGGTAGGCCAAAGTTGGCGACTTTCCCTATGGAGATTTTTCAAATTTGTAGGGGGCGCCATTCAGCCATTTTGTGTGCAATGTGTGCAAACACCCCAAAATATCGAATTTCGGGGCGGGCTGCAGGAATGTGCAAATTTATACAACTTTTTAACGTTGGGAAAGGGGCGAAAATTGGGAAAACAGATGTTCAGGAATAATAATAATAACTAGAAAACCGCAAGCGGTTATGTAGGGCCCTCGCGGTATGTCGCGGTCGGGTATCAGATGGGTACGGCGGTGCGAGCAGGGGGCAATAAACGTCAAGCGATTTGGCCAATAAACAAAGCAGTTACGGCCATCCGATGGTTCAATGTGGAAATCCAGCCAAAATGAAGAGTGGAAACAAAATGGCCGACTTCCTGTTTGGAATAGACAGTTGGTGCAAGAGACTTTTTTGTGCGTCTGGTCAAGGTACACGTGTGTACTGATTTTCATTTTCCAACTCCATAAAAACCCCTATGGGGAGGGGTTTTTGAAAATTTCAAGGGGGCGCTATTTGGCCATTTTGCCCCGCCCATTAGTGTGGACCACATCAGATGTTAGAGGTCGCCATCCTTGACCTGGGTATGAACTTTTATGATGATACAAGTTTCTTCAAGCCATCAAAAAGCCAAAGAACTGGTCACCTCCTATTGCCACTGGGGGGCGCCATGTGTCAGGCGTAACATTAATACATCAGAACGTTCAGGGCTGAGTCCCCATCATGCTCAGAAAATTTGAAGCTGCTTGGATAGAGTATGCAAATGTGAGAGTCATTCGAATTTAGACGGCGAATTCGCCAAAGTTTCTCAAGCCCTAGCGGCCACGCCCTTTGACCTAATTACGTGCAGAGCACAACTTTTGCTCAGCTAGGTCTGGAGATGAAGAGTACCAAATTTCAAGTAGATCGGACGAAATCCCTAGGACGAGTTCGCTTTCATCAGAAAATCCAAAATTCAAAATGGCCGACTTCCTGTTTGGAGTAAACAATTGGTGTAAGAGACTTTTTTGTGCGTCTGGTTTAGTTGCACATGTGTTCCAATTTTCATGTTCCAACTCCATAAAAAACCCTATGGGGAGGGTTTTTTTGAAAGTTTCAAGGGGGCGCTATGGAGCCATTTTGACCGCTCATGAACGTAGCCCCCATCAGATGTTAAAGGTCGACACCCTTGACCTGTGTATCAAATTTCATGATGATACGACTTTTTTAAAGCCATCAAAACGCCGAACGTATTTTCTTGGCGAAAAATCGGAAGACGCGGCGCTGCCATACGGATGTCGTTTATCGTAGCTTCACGGTGTTCATAATGTAGCTTCATCAATGTATTGTGGATGTTTTAGAAGTGGAATGAAGTCGATGACGTCAACTATGTCGTATCAGAACATGTAAACGTAAAGGGTGGCGCTGTAGAGGCATTTGGCCACGCCCCTGGGCGGGGACCACATCAGATGTTAGAGGCACCAGCCTTGACCTGTGTATCAATTTTCATGATGATACGACTTTATTAAAGCTGTCAAAAAGGCAAACGTATTTCCATGGCGAGTGATCAAAAAATCGCAGCAACGCCACACGGGCGCCGTGAGTCGTAGCCTCATGCTGTTCGTAATGTAGCTTCACCAAGTTGTTCTTTAGGTTTTAGAAGTGGAATGATGTTGATGGACTAAACTATGTGGCATCAGTTAATGTAAAAATTAAGAATGCGTCACTTCCTGTTACCACCAGGGGGGCGCTATGAGTAAGGCATGACGTTAATACATCGGAACCTTCAGGGGCGCGCCCCCGTCATGCTCTGAAAATTTTAAGTTGCTAGGATCGAGTATGTGAACGTGAGAGTCGTTCGAATTTAGATGACGAATTCGCCAAAGTTTAACGAGCCCGAGCAGCCACGCCCTTTGACCTAATTACGTGCAGAGCACAACTTTTGCTCAGCTAGCTCTGGAGATGACCTGTACCAAATTTCAAGTTGATCGGACGAAATCCCTAGGACGAGTTCGTTTTCATCAGAAAATCAAAAATTCAAAATGGCCGACTTCCTGTTGGAAATTCAGCTTCCTGCCAAGACACAATTTTGTTTGTCTGTGTATGCTTAACATGTGAACTGATTTTCGTTGAGGTACGCCAAAATTGGCGACTTTCCCTATGGGGATTTTTCAACTTTGTAGGGGGCGCCATTCAGCCATTTTGCATGCAACATTCAGCCATTTGCGTGTGCAAACACCCCAAAATATCGAATTTCGTGGTGGACCTCAGGAATGTGCAAATTTATATAACTTTTTAATGTTGGGAAAGGGGCCAAATTGGGGAAAACACGTGTACAGGAATAAGAAGAAGAAGAAGAAAAAGAAGAAGAAGAAAAAGAAACATTACAGTTTCAATAGGTCCCTTGCGGACCTGTTTCACAGTCCGATCGGGCCCTAATAAATAATAACAAACACTACAGTTTCAATAGGTCCCTTGCGGACCTGTTTCACAGTTTGCTCGGGCCCTAATAAGAAGAATAAACCTTACAGTTTCAATAGGTCCCTTGCGGACCTGTTTCACAGTCCGCTCGGGCCCTAATAATAAACACTACAGTTTCAATAGGTCCCTTGTGGACCTGTTTCACAGTCCGCTCGGGCCCTAATAAGTAGTGTATGTGTCTGAGGGGTATGTGTGTGTGCATGACTGCAAAAAAAAAACAAAAGAAGCAGGAAAGGCACGGCCGTGCCGTGGTGCCCCCATGTACGGTGTGGATGGAGTGAGCCATGGAGAGCCAGCTGGTATCAGCAGCATACAACCACTTAACCAGGCCCAGGTGCAGCACATCAGCTGATGACGGTCCCTCCTGAAAAACAGAACAGAGCAACCAGCAACCAGCAAGCCACACACCTCCAGAGTAAGGGGAGGGGCCGTCACATATGACATTTCATAATTTGCCATTTTTACAACTTTTCTGAAGAATCTGTCAGCACGACAGTAATCACAATCATGTAATATGTTGTTTTAATGACTTTTATGGATAATCTTGACTGTATTCAGGATCATATAGAGTAATTTCTTGTTTTGTTGCCTTTTAAAAACAATCTATTTTCTGAACTTTTTGACTTTTTTCGACATACTATACTATGACATTTTTTTTTTTAATTTCATGACATTTCATAATATGCCTTTTTTTGAAGAATCTGACAGCATGATGGTAATCAGAATCATATAATAAGTTGTTATATTGACTTTTATGGACAATCTAGATTTTGACCCATTTTGAGATTTTCGACAAAGAATGTGTTGTTTTGATGCCTTTTATCACCAATCTATTTTTTTTCTTTTTGACTTTTTTCGACATAATATACTATGACATTTTTTTTAAAAATTTTGTGAAATTTCATAACATTCCTTTTTCACAACTTTTTCTGACAGCACGACAGTAATCAGAATCATGTAATCTGTTATGTGGAATCTAGATTTTGACCTATTTTGACATTTTTTTAATTTCATTACATTTTATGTCTTTGTTACAACTTTTTTTTTGAAGAATTTGACAGTATGGCAGTAATCAGAATCATATAATATGTTGTTTTGATTAATTTTATTGACAATCTAGGTTTTGATCTCGAATGACTTTTTCGACATACTATACTATGACATTTTTTTAATTCCTTTACATTTCATAATATGCCTTTTTCAAAGTTTTTTGAAGGATCTAATAGCATGACATTAATCAGATACATATAACATGTTTTTTTGATTTACTTTTATTGACAGTTTAGATTTTGACCTATTTTGATTTTGATCAAATCCATCACTTTGATCTATTGATTAAATGATAAAGGAGGTAGAGGTGAAGGAGATGAAGGAAGTTACTGAACATCCAGCAGCCTCCTCTATTTGACAATCACTGTCACTCTTCTCCATTCCTCTTGTTTTCACCCCCTTTTCTCCCCCTCCTCCCTCTTTTTCATCTCCCTGTCATGCAGCTTGGTCTTCATCCTCTCCATTGCTGCCTCCCTGTCCAGGATCTCCCGTCTGAAGAGGAAGCAGCCTCTTCTGCTCTTCTGGTACAGGCAGATGTCCTCCAGCAGTTTGATCTCCTTCTGCGTGTGTTGAGCTGCTGTCTCCAGGCCTTGTATTTTTTCGGCCAGGTCCTTGTTGATATTGTAGACCTGCTCATATTTCATCTTCCACACACTAATGCAGCTAGTTGCCTGTTGGAGTCTTGTGTCCCAGGTCTGTTCCACCTCAGCCAGGTTCCTTGTGAACGTGCACTCCATTGTCTCTCTGGACTCCTGCCAGGCTGCCTCGGTTTGGTTGAGTTCAGCTGTTTTTGCTTCCAGCTGCCTCATTTTCTCATCGAGATTCTGACATAAATGGTCTTTGCATTGGAGAAGACTTTGGATTTTGTCATCCTTGTTGTGAAGCTCAATTTCCAGCTGGTTCACCTTGTTTTTCCAGCTCTCTTCTGTTTGTGCCAGCCTCTCATCCAAGGATTTGACCTTGTCCTGACAGTCTTTCACAGACTGGTGGAGTTCAGCTCTTTTTGTGTTTAGCTGCCTCGTTTTCTTGTTGAGGCTCTCACGTAAATGCTCCGTGCTTTGCTGAAGAGCAAAGATTATGTTGTCCTTGTCCTGAATCTCAGTCTTCATCTGGCTGTCCTTCTTTTTCCAGCTGTCTTCTGTTTGTGCCAGCCTCTCATCCAAGGATTTGACCTTGTCCTGACAGTCTTTCACAGACTGGTGGAGTTCAGCTCTTTTTGTGTTTAGCTGCCTCGTTTTCTTGTTGAGGCTCTCACGTAAATGCTCCGTGCTTTGCTGAAGAGCAAAGATTATGTTGTCCTTGTCCTGAATCTCAGTCTTCATCTGGCTCTCCTTCTTTTTCCAGCTGTCTTCTGTTTGTGCCAGCCTCTCATTCAAGGATTTGACGTTGTCCAGACAGTCTTTCACAGACTGGTAGAGTTCAGCTCTTTTTGTGTTTAGCTGCCTCATTGTCTCGTTGACACTGTCCCTGTTTTGGGTAAGGGTGATGATTTTGTCATCCTTGCGTTGAATGTCAACCTTCATCTGGCTCTCCTTCTTTCTCCAGTCCTCCTCTTTCTGTGCCAGCTCCTTGGCAAACCTCTCCTCCAATGCTTTGAACCGTTGCTGCCAGGCTTTCTCCATCCCTTCGCCATCAACTTTTGTTGCCTTCAGCAGGACTGAGATCTCTTCGCTTGGATACGTGTAAGCATCACTTGCGTGAAGTGCCACTGGTGGAGGAACATGGTCCTGTTGAGGATGTTCTGGTTGTTCCTGGGGCCTGCCAGCATCCCCCTGGTGTGTTGTGTTGTTTTCACTATCCATATCAGTGCTGCTGTTTGCCAATATGCTTTTGTAGAAAAGGCTCATCTCTGTTTTAAACAGCAGACTGTGAACTCTCTGTGTCTCTCTGTGTGCCCAAAAGATCAAAGGCAGTTCTAAACAGTCATGGTGTGATGATGCCATTGTGTTCTGAACTGCCTGTGATCTGTGTTCCGTTGCTATGGTAACGGAACACGTTTGATCACGTCAGCTAGCATTAGCTAGCTATCTGTTCCTGTTAAAGTTAGTCTCCATACTGGACGTTAGGTTCTTGAACAAGATTAAGTCGCGCAAAACTGAATAACACAATGTGGTAATTAAACAATCATGTGTGTCGCAGTGGTACACACACAGTTTTTACAGCACAAAGTTATCATGCTAGGACGTTATGTGTTACTCTTCAATTCGGCTTGAATATAATGTAATATATACTTTTAGATTTTGGTGTGTTGGTTAAAACAAAACCTGAGCCGTAACGATCAGTGTAAATTTCATCCAAGGAGCATATTTAACGGTAAAAAACATCAGATTGCAGTAGAGTTTAGCAGGGCTGCAGGTGAAGTCCTCTTGTTCACTGTAATAATACAGACAGCTGTCTAACCCCACTGTTAGATCATTAAGCTACTCTGTATTATGAATGTGTGTGTGAATGGCAGGTTTATTCTCATGTTTCTGTTTGTACCTCATGACAACAACTGAAACAACAAAGAGATAAACTGAGGTAGTATCAGAAGAGATCAGCCTGCAGCTGGAGAAGGAGAGACTTTTCGTCAAACAGCTGCTGAAAAAAGAGCGAGAATAATATCATGTTACAGAGAGATAGATCACTACTGAGGTGACAAAGGTGACAAATCCGGAGAAATGAACTTCTAGTGGAATTCTTTTTTCATATTTTTTATAAATATCCAGGGTAGAGATCATAAAAGATTTGTGTACATTTTGAGAATGTAATGAGCCTTTGAATATTTGGTGTTTGATGGTGGATTTCCTACATATGTATCTTACAAGTGATTTTAGAAATGAGTCTGTCTTTCAGTGTCTGTTTCAATGGTTTTTGATGCTTTTTCAGTTTTAGATGATGTCTGTTGAAGAAGTTGAGGGGATTTGGGATGAAACAGGATGCCATCGAATACCAAGCAGTAAGCTGATGTCAAACATACAGGACCATTTTCTATCCTCTGATCTACAGTATGAACCAGTTTGTTGTTGTTTACTCAGAGCTTGTTCTGTCTCTGCAGCGAATAGATGAGAGGCTTGCTGCCTCAAGAAGATCAAGATGCTGTGCTGGCTGAGTTGGAGACTATAACTCAGGTCGGTCTCATCTTCATAACTGTGTTTACACTTTATGAGGTTTAATGCTAAAATTCTCACTTTTACAGAAACTGTGTGTTTTTAACTGAAATTGAAGCGTCTTCAGAGGCTCAGAAGAGCAGCGTTACTCTTCCATGTGTTCGATCTGCTCTGTTTGTGTCTCAGGGAGACGCCGAGCCTCCTGAGGTTCACGAGGACGAGCTCCCAAGTCCCAGCGTCCACTCAGGAGAAACCAGGTCTGTTTTCTTGCCCCCTTTTTGTTTTCTCTGACTGTTGCTTTGACACCAAACAGCCTCTTTGTGTTGTCCTGATCATAATCCAGCTGTATCATGTGATCACTGTGCATTCTGTCATCACCTGGCCTCGTTAAAAGGATCGGCTGTCCTCAACATGCTGTATGAAAACACCTGAACTACTATCTCAGTTTTGTGTAGCAGAGTTTTTTTCAAACAGGAACATTATTATATTGCATGTTTAAAAGCGGAAGTTTGCTGAAGGAGGAGGCCCGGCTTTACAACTTATTTAAAATACACTTGGAAGTGGAGTAGCATTAATTAGCTGGCCTCGAGTTTCTCTGCAGCTTTCCAGTTTTTGTAATTTTGGTGCTGGTTGTTGATTCTCCGCCCTGCTTCCTTTAGTAAATGTGTTTCTGTCTCACCAAGTATCATCCCAGGAAGAAGCCAGAATGAGAGATGCTTGCAGCATAGGAACATGACTGACCTCCTGTCAGCTGGATCTCCTCCATAACAACCATCACAAACACCTGCTGGAGGAGTCCTTCAGAGGCCTGTGATGAGCAGCCTTTCAGATCCCGACCTTCCTCCATAACAACATCAGCCAGATGAAAGCAGCACGACGGCTTCACTGGACCATGAAGTCCTGTGAGGTCAGATTATTGTGCCTAACCTTTGTTTCCTTCGTAAACCATTTTACTCACTGTGACTTAACTTAAATGCATGATAGTCATTGTAATTCATCATTTGTGTACCAACTCGCACCAGGGTGAGTTACAGCAATGACAAACCCTGGTTCACAGCTAAACTCAGATGGCTATGGTTGCAGAGGGAGGAGATGTTCAAGAGTGGGGACAAGAAGAGGAGCTGTACTGCCCGATTAGTGGCCAAATGCAGTTTATTGAAGAACATCATTTATTAAACTTGTGGGATTAAAAAAAAGTCCCTGGCATTTTTTTGTATTTCACTGTAAATACGAGTGACAATATTAATAAATGAACTGATATATTGCCTCCCAAATGACTAGAACAAAACCTTCTCTGCTATCTTTGAAGATGGATTTTATTGCCATTAGTTCCCCCTTGAAAACATTGTTTTTGGGCCCAGTATGTGAGAGCATTCCCAAAATTATTACGTAGTACTTTTACTGTGTACTTTCTCAGTAATCCTTTCTCAAATTATTTTGCCTTGTTATCTTTATATGAGTTAAATGTCCATTTTTAATCCATGTGAAAAAAAAAAAAAACAAAGAAACATATTTTATTCGAGTCAAATGAACCTTGACAAATTGTACACTTAAATCCTTTCATCTGATATTCAGGATTCTTTTGTTTTCTCTGCAGAGGACAGTTTTGAAGAGGAGTTGACATGATTTTTAAACGGAATGTAATATTATGATAATGAAAAAAACTGCTAAATTTGATCCCCACATTCAGTTCTGGTTTCAGTTTCAGTTCAGATGGAGACACACTTCCTGCCTCTGCTGTGATTGGCTGGTACTCTTTATATTTTAAAGAATGTTTAAATTTTAAATGGTGTGAATGTTACAGCTGTTGTATGGTGGGTTAGTTTGGTCAGCAAGCATGGGCTTTTGTAATGATTAGATGTTAGCCTACTGTGAATGAGTACTAATGTGGCCAGGTTATCAGCTGAGTGTCTTGCCGTGTTCAGACGAGCAAGAGGCAGAGGGATGGCTTTCTAATCAAAGTGGAACTTCTTCAGAGTCCCATCAAACTGTCAATGTAGCTAGCTAACGGTAGCTTCTGTGTATTGTCAAATAATTTTTTGGTAGAATTCATTCCATAACTGTTATTAATATCACTCATGTCTTCAAGATCACAAACCTTAAAACAACAACACAGTCCGGACTGGAGTTTCCTCTGGATGTGAGCAGTTTTGGACGACCTCACAGGTGAGTAATGCTGCTGTGAATATATTTGGACTTTTGTTGATTATCCCTACAGAAGGCTACAGAACAACCTTGCTGCTTGCAGTTATGTTTTTAATGCTCTTACCTTGAGATCATTAACTTTTCAGAACAAGGAAACAAAAGGTCATGTTAAGTCATGAGGGGAAACTCAAGATAAAGACATTAAAACAATAATTTGACACTCTCAGTTTATGTTACTGACTGAAGTATAAATAAAAGATGCAGTCCACACCATGAAGACATGACTACAGTGGCTAAGGCTGTTTTAATGACTTTTTTTTTTTTTTTTAATTCAGAATCTAGACATTTTCGACATACTATATTATGACATTTTTTTAATTTTTCATGACAATTTTGTTCAACTGGTTATGCTTAACATCTGTACCGCTTTTTGTTCAGGTACGACAAAGTCATCGACATTCCCTATGGGAAATTTTGATTGTAGGGGGCGCTATGGAGCCACTTTGTACCACCCATTGGCTTGGCCCCCATCAGATGTTAGAGGTCGCCATGCTTGACCTGTGTATCAACTTTCATGATGATACGAGTTTATTGAAGCCATCACAAGGCCAAAGGTATTTGGAGGCACCAAAATGACGTGTGGAAACAAAATGGCCGACTTCCTGTTTGGAACAGAGAATTGGTGCAAGAGACTTTTTTGTGCGTCTGGTCAACTTGCACATGTGTACCGATTGTCATGATCCAACTCCATAAAAACCCCTATAGGGAGGGGTTTTTGAAGATTTCCAGGGGGCGCTATGGAGCCATTTCGCCCCGCCCACTAGCATGGCCCCCATCAGATGTTGCAGGTCGCTACCCTTGACCTGTGTCAACTATGTGGTGTCAGTACATGTACACGTAAAGGGTGGAGCTGTGGAGCCATTTGGCCCCGCCCAGGGGCGCAGCCTGCATCAGATTGCAGAGGACGCCAGCCTTGACCTGTGGATCGATTTTCATGATGATACGACTTTATTAAAGCCATCAAAAAGGCAAACGTATTTTCATGGCGAGTGATTGATGGACTACTATGCAGCATCAGTTAATGTAATAAGTAAGAACAAGTCACTTCCTGTTACCACCGGGTAAGCTATCAGCAACGCATGACATTAACACATCGGAACATTCAGGGTCGAGCCCCGTCATGCTCTGAAAATTTGAAGTTGCTAGGATCGACTATGTGAATGTGAGAGCCGTTCAAATTTAAACGGCGAATTCGCCAAAGTTTGTCGAGTCCTGGCGACTACGCCCTTTGACCTAATTACGCGCAGAGCACAACTTTTGCTCAGCTAGGTCTGGAGATGTTCTGTACCAAATTTCAAGTCGATCGGACGAAATCGCTAGGACGAGTTTGTTTTCATCAGAAAATAGAAAATTCAAAATGGCCGACTTCCTGTTGGAATTTCAACATCCTGCCAAGAGACAATTTTGTTTGTACATGTATGCTTAACATCTCTACCAATTGTCGTTGAGGTACGACAAAGTTGGCGAATTTCCCTATGGGATTTTTTTGACGTTGTAGGGGGCGCTACTCAGCCATTTCGCAAGCGCCGTGTGTGATCACCCCAAAATATCGAATTTCGGATTGGGCCGCAGGAATGTGCAAAGTTACACAACTTTTTAACATTGGAAAAGGGGCGAAATTTGGGAAAACAAAGTGTCAGGAATAATAATAACTAGAAAACCGCAAGCGGTTATGTAGGGCCCTCGCGGTATGATGCGGTCGGGCATCAGATGAGGACGGCGGTGCGAGCATGGGGCAAAAAACGTCAAGCGATTCAGACAATACACAAAGGAGTTACGGCCATTCAGTGGTTCAACGTGGAAATCACGCCAAAATGAACAGTTGAAACAAAATGGCCGATTTCCTGTTTGGAATAGACAGCTGGTGCAAGAGACTTTTTTGTGCGTCTGGTCAAGTTACACGTGTGTACTGATTTTCGTGTTCCAACTCCATAAAAACCCCTATGAGGAGGGGTTTTTGAAAATTTCAAGGGGGCGCTATGGGGCCATTTTGCCCCGCCCATTGGTGTGGACCACATCAGATGTTAGAGGTCGCCTAGAAAACCGCAATCTCCAGACCTAGCTGAGCAAAAGTTGTGCTCTGCACGTAATTAGGTCAAAGGGCGTGGCCACTAGGGCTCAAGAAACTTTGGCGAATTCGCCGTCTAAATTTGAACAACTCTCACGTTCATATACTCTATCCGAGCAGCTTCAAATTTTCTGAGCATGATGGGGACTCAGCCCTGAACGTGCTAATATATTAATGTCATGCCTTACTCATGGCGCCCCCCAGTGGTAATAGAAAGTGACCAGTTTTTTGGCTTTTGATGGCTTTAATAAACTCGTATCATCATTAAAGTTGATACACAGGTCAAGGGTGGTGACCTCTAACATCTGATGTGGTCCACACCAATGGGCAGAGCAAAATGGCCCCATAGCGTCCCCTTGAAATTTTCAAAAACCCTTCCCCATAGGGATTTTTATGGAGTTGGAACATGAAAATCAGTACACACGTGTAACTTGACCAGACACACAAAAAAGTCTGTACCACCAACTGTCTATTCCAAACAGGAAGTCGGCCATTTTGTTTCAACTCTTCATTTTGGCGTGATTTCCACATTGAACCATCAAATGGCCGTAACTCCTTTGTGTATTGTCCTAATCGCTTGATGTTTTTTGCCCCGTGCTCGCACCGCCGTCCCCATCTGATGCCCGACCGCGTCATACCGCGAGGGCCCTACATAACCGCTTGCGGTTTTCTGGTTAGGGCCCGAGCGGACTGTGAAACAGGTCCGCAAGGGACCTATTGACCTGTGTATCTGTGTATCGATTTTCACGATGATACAACTTTATTAAAGCTGTCAAAAAGGCAAACGTATTTCCATGGCGAGTGATCAAAAAATCGCAGCGACGCCACACGGGCGCCGTAAGTCGTAGCCTCACGGCGTTCGTAATGTAGCTTCACCAAGTTGTTCTTTAGGTTTTAGAAGTGGAATGATGTTGATGGAGTAAACTATGTGGCATCAGTTAATGTAAAAAGTAAGAACGCGTCACTTCCTGTTACCACCGGGGGGCGCTATGAGTAAGGCATGACATTAACACATCGGAACGTTCAGGGCGGCGCCCCCGTCATGCTCTCAAAAATTTGAAGCTGCTAGGATCGAGTATGTGAACGTGAGAGTCGTTCGAATTTTGACGGCGAATTCGCCAAAGTTTAGCAAGCCCTAGCGGCCACGCCCTTTGACCTAATTACGCGCTGAGCACAACTTTGGCTCAGCTAGCTCTGGAGATGATCTGTACCAAATTTCAAGTCGATCGGACGAAATCCCTAGGACGAGTTTGTTTTCATCAGAAAATCAAAAATTCAAAATGGCCGACTTCCTGTTGGAAATTCAGCTTCCTGGCAAGAGACAATTTTGTTTGTCTGGGTATGGTTAACATGTGTACCAATTTTCGTTGAGGTACGCCAAAGATGGCGGTTTTCCCTATGGGGATTTTTCAACTTTGTAGGTGGCGCCATTCAGCCATTTTGAATGCAACGTGTGCGAACACCCCAAAATATCGAATTTCGGGGCGGGCCGCAGGAATGTGCAAATTTATACAACTTTTTAACGGTGGGAAAGGGGCGAAAATTGGGAAAACAGATGTTCAGGAATAATAATAATAATAATAATAATAATAATAAACACTACAGTTTCAATAGTTTCACAGTCCGCTCGGGCCCTAATAATAATAACTAGAAAACCGCAAGCGGTTATGTAGGGCCCTCGCGGTATGTCGCGGTCGGGTATCAGATGGGTACGGCGGTGCGAGCAGGGGGCAATAAACGTCAAGCGATCTGGCCAATAAACAAAGGAGTTACGGCCATCCGATGGTTCAATGTGGAAATCCAGCCAAAATGAAGAGTGGAAACAAAATGGCCGACTTCCTGTTTGGAATAGACAGTTGGTGCAAGAGACTTTTTTGTGCGTCTGGTCAAGGTACACGTGTGTACTGATTTTCATTTTCCAACTCCATAAAAACCCCTATGGGGAGGGGTTTTTGAAAATTTTGCCATTTTGCCCCGCCCATTAGTGTGGACCACATCAGATGTTAGAGGTCGCCACCCTTGACCTGGGTATGAACTTTCACGATGATACAAGTTTCTTCAAGCCATCAAAAAGCCAAAGAACTGGTCACCTCCTATTGGCACTGGGGGGCGCCATGTGTCAGGCGTAACATTAATACATCAGAACGTTCAGGGCTGAGTCCCCATCATGCTCAGAAAATTTGAAGCTGCTTGGATAGAGTATGTAAACGTGAGAGTTGTTCGAATTTAGACGGCGAATTCGCCAAAGTTTCTCAAGCCCTAGTGGCCACGCCCTTTGACCTAATTACGTGCAGAGCACAACTTTTGCTCAGCTAGGTCTGGAGATGAAGAGTACCAAATTTCAAGTAGATCGGACGAAATCCCTAGGACGAGTTCGTTTTCATCAGAAAATTCAAAATTCAAAATGGCCGACTTCCTGTTTGGAGTAGACAATTGGTGCAGGAGACTTTTTTGTGCGTCTGCTCTACTTGCACATGTGTACCGATTTTCATGTTCCAACTCCATAAAAACCCCTATGGGGAGGGGTTTTTGAAAGTTTCAAGGGGGCGCTATGGAGCCATTTTGACCGCTCATGGATGTGGCCCCCATCAGATGTTAAAGGTCATCACCCTTGACCTGTGTATCAAATTTCATGATGATACGACTTTTTTAAAGCCATCAAAAAGCCAAACGTATTTTCTTGGCGAAAAATCGGAAGATGCGGCGCAGCCATACGGACGCCGTTTATCGTAGCTTCACGGTGTTCGTAATGGAGCTTCACCAATGTGTTGTGGATGTTTTAGAAGTGTAATGAAGTTGATGAAGTAAATTATGTGAAATCGGTAAAAGTAAAAAGTAAGAACGGGTCACTTCCTGTTACCACCGGGGGCGCTACGAGTAAGACTTAATATGAATATATCGGAACCTTCAGGGCCGCGTCCCCGTCATGCTCAGAAAATTTGAAGTTGCTAGGATCCACTATGTGAACGTGAGACCCGTTCGAATTTTGACGGCGAATTCGCCAAAGTTTGTCGAGCCCTAGCGGCTACGCCCTTGGACCTAATTACGTGCAAAGCACAACTTTTGCTCAGCTAGGTCTGGAGATGTTCTGTACCAAATTTCAAGTCGGTCGGACAAAATCCCTAGGATGAGTTCGTTTTCATCAGAAAATAGAAAATGCAAAATGGCCGACTTCCTGTTTGAATTTCAACTTCCTGCCAAGAGAAAATTTTGTTCGTACATGTATGCTTAACATCTCTACCAATTTTTGTTGAGGTACAACAAAGTTGGCGAATTTCCCTATGGGGATTTTTCAACTTTGTAGGGGGCGCCATTCAGCCATTTTGCGTGCAACGTGTGTGAACACCCCAAAATATTTAGGGGCGGGCCGCAGGAATGTGCAAATTCATACAACTTTTTGACAATGGGAAAGGGGTGAAATTTGGGAAAACATATGTACAGGAATAATAATAAGAATAAACATTACAGTTTCAATAAGTCCCTTGCGGACCTGTTTCACAGTCCGCTCGGGCCCTAATAATAATAATAATAATAAACACTACAGTTTCAATAGGTCCCTTGCGGACCTGTTTCACAGTCCGCTCGGGCCCTAAATAAACATTACAGTTTCAATAGGTCCCTTGCGGACCTGTTTCACAGTCCGCTCGGGCCCTAATAAGAAGAATAAACATTACAATTTCAATAGGTCCCTTGCGGACCTGTTTCACAGTCCGCTCGGGCCCTAATAATAAGAATAAACATTACAGTTTCAATAGGTCCCTTGCGGACCTGTTTCACAGTCCGCTCGGGCCCTAATAATAATAATAATAATAAACATTACAGTTTCAATAGGTCCCTTGCGGACCTGTTTCACAGTCCGCTCGGGCCCTAAATAAACATTACAGTTTCAATAGGTCCCTTGCGGACCTGTTTCACAGTCCGCTCGGGCCCTAATAAGAAGAATAAACATTACAGTTTCAATAGGTCCCTTGCGGACCTGTTTCACAGTCCGCTCGGGCTCTAATAATAAACACTACAGTTTCAATAGGTCCCTTGCGGACCTGTTTCACAGTCCGCTCGGGCCCTAATAATAATAAACACTACAGTTTCAATAGGTCCCTTGCGGACCTGTTTCACAGTCCGCTCGGGCCCTAATAAACACTACAGTTTCAATAGGTCCCTTGCGGACCTGTTTCACAGTCCGCTCGGGCCCTAATAATAAACACTACAGTTTCAATAGGTCCCTTGCGGACCTATTTCACAGGCCGCCCGGGCCCTAACAATAATAATAATAATAATAATAAACACTAAAGTTTCAATAGGTCCCTTGCGGACCTGTTTCACAGTCCGCTCAGGCCCTAATAATAAGAATAAACATTACAGTTTCAATAGGTCCCTTGCGGACCTGTTTCACAGTCCGCTCGGGCCCGAATAATAATAAACGCTACAGTTTCACTGGGTCCCTTGCGGACCTGTTTCACAGTCCGCTCGGGCCCTAATAATAATAATAAGAATAAACATTACAGCTTCAATAGGTCCCTTGCGGACCTGTTTCACAGTCCGCTCGGGCCCTAATAATAAACACTACAGTTTCAATAGGTCCCTTGCGGACCTGTTTCACAGTCCGCTCGGGCCCTAATAATAAACACTACAGTTTCAATAGGTCCCTTGCGGACCTGTTTCACAGTCCGCTCGGGCCCTAATAATAAGAATAAACATTACAGTTTCAATAGGTCTCTTGCGGACCTGTTTCACAGTCCGCTCGGGCCCTAATAATAATAAACATTACAGTTTCACTGGGTCCCTTGCGGACCTGTTTCACAGTCCGCTCTGGCCCTAATAATAAGAATAAACATTACAGTTTCAATAGGTCCCTTGCGGACCTGTTTCACAGTCCGCTCGGGCCCTAATAATAAACACTACAGTTTCAATAGGTCCCTTGCGGACCTGTTTCACAGTCCGCTCGGGCCCTAATAATAATAAACACTACAGTTTCACTGGGTCCCTTGCGGACGTGTTTCACAGTCCACTCGGGCCCTAATAATAAGAATAAACATTACAGTTTCAATAGGTCCCTTGCGGACCTGTTTCACAGTCCGCTCGGGCCCTAATAAATAATAACTAGAAAACCGCGAGCAGTTATGTAGGGCCCTCGCAGTATGTCGCGGTCGGGTGTCAGATGGGGACGGCGGTGCGAGAAGGGGGCAATAAACGTCAAGCGATTTGGGCAATACACAAAGGAGTTACGGCCATTCGATGGTTCAATGTGGAAATCATGCCAAAATGAAGAGTGGAAACAAAATGGCCGACTTTCAGTTTGGAATAGACAACTGGTGCAAGAGACTTTTGTGCGTCTGGTCAAGTTACACATGTGTACTGATTTTCCTGTTCCAACTCCACAAAAACCCCTATGAGGAGTGTTTTTTGAAGAATTCAAGAGGTCACTGTGGAGCCATTTTGCCCCGCCCGTCACAGCCACAGCTTCCTGTGAGGAAACTTTTATTCCTCCGGAGTTGGGGACTTTTATGTTGAAAAACCAGACTTTTATTTTGAAAGAAACAGCCTGAGTCTGAACTTCCTGTCTGTGTGTGTGATCAATGATGTCATCCACTCTCTGTATCTTTGGTAATGGGCAATAAGAAGCCTGTATCATATCATCATCTAATCTCAATAGATTAGATGATGATATGATATACCACACACACACACACCAACATCCAGTCACACTGTGCCACTGATTATAAACTGACCTGTCGAATCACCTCTCGTATAAAAAAAACTATAAGGAGTAGAGCTTAGATTTTTGCATGTGAATGATGGTATCGTGATGGAGGTTCATGAATATCACCTAATTATGCTGGCCACCCCTGCATGGCTTAGACACCCCATGGGGCACCCCTATGAAAAAGTCTAGGTGCGCCCCTGGTCTGTCTCCCACTCTGGCTCTCAATGTGCCACTGATTTCAAACTGAGTAAGACGTGTCGAACTCCTCTGAATAAATCAAGAACAGTAAGGAGTACGGTTTTAGGATTTGGGCAAGAGGCGGCAGGAGCTCGCGAGGATCACAGCGGTGTAAATTTTATGGTTCTAGCTCACTCAGAAGGCCAACAGCGGCAAGTTAAACAAAAGAGGTTTTTCTGCTTTTTCAGGATTTTTTTCTCTGAAATTTAACATTGGACCTTATGGAGAGAATTTTGGGAGGTGGGGTACTAATTAAGGACATGGAGCAAAAAGTACAAATCTCACAGACATAAGACACACATCGCTATGACCGGGACGAAATTTCCAACGTGGTCCCCTCTCTAGCCCTGAACATTCGCAATACACACCCATGTTGAACTCAACTGAAGGTTTTGAAAGAAAGTGAAATGCTGAAAAAAACATACATTTTCTGACATGATGAATTAGGAAGATGTAGTGAAGTAAATTTGCTGCATTTTGCAAGTTGATTGGAGTTTCTAGGTGAAAGTATGAGGGAGCAGTGACTGTTTGTTTGCTGAAGAAAAAAGTTTGAAATCCGATCCTTTACCCATTCATTCTTATGGAGTCTAGCTTCACCATGGTAACGGTTTTGACAAAGAAAAGTAATAGCAACCGTGTCGCGATTGACACGCACGTTTTGATATACATCATGCCTGGGTGCACCTTACGGTTCAGGCCGCATTAATTGCCGAAAATGTGTCTATAAGAAAAAAAAAATATGGATACTAATAACCGCGTTGCCAGCCAATACACACTTATTTTATGACGGCAGGCACATAATAAACATTACAATTTCAATAGGTTCAATAGGTCCCTTGCGGACCTGTTTCACAGTCCACTCGGCCCTATTAAACATTACAGTTTCAATAGGTCCCTTGCGGATCTGTTTCACAGTCCGCTTGGGCCCTAATAAAACTGTTATTATTATACTACTATCTATTTTTATAGACTATAATACAAATACCACTACTGCTGCTACTACCATTATTAGTATAACACTAACAACATAAATTGATAGGCTACAGGCTAAAGTTTATATCCTATCAATATCTACAGCCACCAATTGATCATGTCACTAAAAATGGTAAACGGTCTGTATTTATATAGCGCTTTTACAATACCTGCAAAAATACCCAAAGCGCTTTACAATATACATCACATTCACATACGGACACTTCGACATAAACGCTCCCGGTCGGGATCGAACCAGCAACCCTGCAGAGGGCATTAATAAGACACTCATTAAAGGTATAGTAGGCGATGATTTTTAGAGACACATTTTGTTATGTTGGATAAAATGGTCCTTCCGCCCTGATAGTCGTCAATTTAATATGTATTCAGAAAGAGAAGTGAATAGAATCCGAGATCTGTGGCAGCCACAGGACTATAAAAACTTTGACCAATTAATAGCCTCGGTCCGAGTGTGAAGTACGAATCAGATGCGTTCTCGTCTCGTCCTGCGCTCGCCCCCACTCTACCCTCCACTCTACCCTCCACTCTGCACGGGCACACGCATCGCTTCGCCCTGGCTGCAGGTATCAAGCACGCTCTTCTCTCGAAATACTTCGGTAGCTGGAGTATACCAGACCAGTTTACAATGGCAGAGAAAAAGCAGCCTAAAATACAGATTCCAGAGTTACCCGTGGCGGCTCGGCCGGCTACACAACCAAAGAAGAGAAAGACGGAGGCAGAAAAGGCTGACTGGAGGAGGAGGAGCTTAGAGGGGGATTCGTAGCAGTGCATCTTTCAAATCTTGCTAGCTCTTCGACATCGCCAACTCGACCTTTAAATGGTAATGAGGGGTGCTGGGTAAACAATCTCCAGTCTAGACAGAGACTGGAGACAGAGATTCCTATCTAATGTGTAGCAGCTCAGGTAAACTGTGCCACAAAGTTTGATTTCAACAACATGTCTGCCTGCTTTACTCTCGAGTCATGATGTCTTTTGGGCGACATGACAACTCCTCACTCGCTCTGTAAGAGCGTGCCGGACCTCCCCTCTGTTTGGTCAGATGTAGAGTGCTGTCAATCATTGTAGCTGATTACAGCTCTCTTCCCTCCCTCCTGGAGCTGATCTGATGCTGTACGCGCCACACGTCTCGCAGTGGCGCATATGCGCATCCATTGCACATATATGCAAATGTCTCTCCTCACGCAAAATGTGGCCCCTCATCAAGGATGAGGCCCAACGCAGCCTGCGTGGTCTGCGTTTAGGGAAGGGTGGCAGTGCCGCACTTCATTGCCTGAAATTGACAGACAAATAGTGAATACAGCAACAAACAGAAAAAACAAAAGTACAGGTTGAGGAAAGCAATGAGTCTTTGAGTCTTGTTTGCTTTGTGAGACTGTTTGCTGATGTTAAAACAGCAGGAAAAGATCAGATGGACCTCCTGTCAGCCAGCCACGCCTCTTCCCTTTTACATTTTCGGCACATGATGGATTTATTTCTAAAGAGGACTCTGAATGAGCAGGAGCTAATTAAGCTCCCATCACACACACATTTTAATGAAAAACAAAACATTCATGCATTTACAAAAAAAAAGAAAATGAGTCTCATTTTCAAAGGCAAAATGTGAAACTGCTGGAGCTATTCTCTTCCTGTCACTATTTCCACAGACAACACACTGTAGGTAGCCTGGCTGTCGTGACTACTTGCTCTGCGAACATAGTCTGGCCAAGCTGCCTTGTAAACCGGGTTGTCCGGTGGGGGGGGCTTAACCATTGTCTATCAAATGCCTCTGTGTGCTGGACGAAGCGTCAACCAATCAGACCACTCTTTCCTCTCACGTGTGCGTAGCGACAGAAACTGGTTGATCCAAAGAACTTGTGAAACACGCCTCAATTAAGCCATGGGAAATCAATTTTCATTGGTCCCCATTCCTAGGGGAATCTGAAATCGAAGAGAACGGCAACTTGGCCAGACCGACTTGGTCGCGAAATTTTGTGCAGCATCACAGGAAGTAAGGGTGGGCCCAGGCAAAATGTCAAACTGCTGGAGCTATTCTCTTCCTGTCACTATTTCCACAGACAGCACACTGTAGGTTCACATGACACATGTTCATGTTCACATGACAACCAAATGTGACCTAAATCTGATATTTATGATCAGATCCAATACGATCCATATCTGATCAGTGGTCAGGCATTTGCTGCCAGATGTCATAGTTCACTGTACAGGTGAGGATCGTGTCAGGTGTCTGAAAGTATTAAATATGATTAACAATGAATAAATTACTAATAATAGACTAAATATGTTTGTAAATATTTTTCCCCACGATGATGACGATATGATGCACCAAAATCATGACTATGATTATATCAAACTGCACTATTGAAGACTAAAATTAAATTTAAGACATTTCAATTGCTTTTAATTTTCAAAATGTATCTGTATTTTCATTGACAATGAAGATTTTTTCACAGTATGAGGCGGACTAAATATGTTACAAAGCAAGGACATTTTGACGGGACTAATTTAAAAAAAAGTAGTTCACAAGTTGAACACTCGTTCTTACCAAACTACTTAGCAAAAAACTAAATTATTTGGAGCAAAAATAGGAAAGGTAAAATCATAACATCCCAGAGTTTTCTTGTGACAGTGCAATGTTTTCATATGCTTTCACACTCATAGGGGCTCTATCATGAATACAATATCCAGTAAATCCCCTGAGGATGAAAGAGTTTCTTTAGGAACTAACTTAACCCTGTGGGACTTATGATCACGTGGGCATGATCAGATTTTTAATGCAAACATTTGTATATCGTATTACTTTATTTCAATTTTACATTTACATATTCATATTAGCAACCTATATTTAATTTTTCAAGTTCCAAAACAGTTGATTGAGCATGTTTGTGGTTTTTATTTTAATAAATACAATTTTTTTATTCAATTTGAATTTGATTATTTTTTGGCCCAATATGTTAATGAAGTAGGTTAAAGTGAAATAATATGACAAATGACACTTCTCTGTGTCACTTAATTACATATACAGTAAGTTTACACACCATTCTGTCCTATTTACAGTCTGCTAGTTCAGTCATATGAAAGTATATGAACATAAGGACAGTTTGCTAAACAGTGAGTGCTGGCTCCATGACATGCTGGTGTGTAGCTGCATCTTTATATCAGGAGGACAGAGAAACAAAGCAACAAAGCAAGTCTCTTTTCCTGTTTGATCAACTTTCATCATGATTTTGACTTTGGCTGGAGCTCATGAACAAAGATGGAGGAGCTGCTTCAGACGTCTTTAGAGGGTGGAAATATGAACATTACTGAGAATCTGTTCACTACTTCCTGTCAGCTTTGAGATGATAAAGACCAGAAAAGAGAGATCTGCTGTCTGTCCTCCTTTTATTACAATGAGGAGCTTTACTTTGAAATGATCCGGTGTCTGTCCTCCTTTTATTACAATAAGGAGCTTTACTTTGAAATGATCTGGTGTCTGTCCTCCTTTTATTACAATGATGAGCTTTACTTTGAAATGATGTGGTACCTGTCCTCCTTTTATTACAATAAGGAGCTTTACTTTGAAATGATCTGTTGTCTGTCCTCCTTTTATTACAATAAGGAGCTTTACTTTGAAATGATCTGGTGTCTGTCCTCCTTTTATTACAATGAGGAGCTTTACTTTGAAATGATCTGCTGTCTGTCCTCCTTTTATTACAATGAGGAGCTTTACTTTGAAATGATCCGGTGTCTGTCCTCCTTTTATTACAATAAGGAGCTTTACTTTGAAATGATCTGGTGTCTGTCCTCCTTTTATTACAATGATGAGCTTTACTTTGAAATGATCTGGTGTCTGTCCTCCTTTTATTACAATAAGGAGCTTTACTTTGAAATGATCTGTTGTCTGTCCTCCTTTTATTACAATAAGGAGCTTTACTTTGAAATGATTTGGTGTCTGTCCTCCTTTTATTACAATAAGGAGCTTTACTTTGAAATGATCTGTTGTCTGTCCTCCTTTTATTATAATGAGGAGCTTTATTTTGAAATGATCTGGTGTCTTTATGGTAGTGTCATTTCTTGCAGCAGTAAAAATTTTGATTACAGTTTTTCTCGATTGCTAAGACACATTTCTCAAAAGCTGCTCTTCTTTCCTCTAAACTGTGAACACAAAATCCAATTTCAAGCTACATTCACAAAACTCTTCATGCCAAATGAAACTTACACCTCGAAACAGTTCAATCAAAATTAAAAACAGTTACGAAACACGACATAGAAAAATACAAAAACACAATGCTCAGGACAGGAAGCTGTAGAAATAATTGTTTATTGTTCACTGTAGGCTAAATGCATGTCGCAAAAACAAAACAAAAAACCCTGTGCCTTTAGCACTTGTATACAGTAAGCGTACGTAAAAATAAAGTACAAAAATATACAAATCAGAAGTGCATTACTCAGCGACAGCATCATTTCTCCATATTGGGTCAGGCCACAAGACTTCATCCACATCACAGGCCACATTTTGTCTGGCCAGACAACAGGGGAAATGCCCCTGGCATGCTGTATATACATGGAATACAAGGTCTACAAACATTTAGCGTAACCCTCCATTACAATACTACAGTACATTGGCACAGTGATGTACTGAAACATACTGTGGTACAGTATATAATACAGTCATACAGTAATTACTGTCAACATAATGACATAAATCTTCGGATTATGGTGGACAGTGAATCTCCTGATGTTTGGTTGTACTCTTTGTCCGGCGTCCCTCATGCTCATACCATGGACAAGAACATGGTCAATCACAGTAGCTCTGATTTCATCAGATAATACTATTCTTTGTCTTTGCTGTGCTTATAGTTTTGCCAAAAGAGTGACTGATTCAATAAGTGGGTTCAGGCAATGGAGCATTTGGTTCAGACAACGGGGGTTTAGAGTTTTAGCAACTGAGAAAAACTGTAATTACTACCCCAGCCCTGGAGGTCAGGGGAATTTTCAGCCCTGGAATACTTCAAGACATCAGTTTAACAAAGGCAACACAAGTTCAGTGACTGACTCACTAATGTGACTCAGCACAACAGTACTACCTGCTTTCTTAACGACTTTTGGAAAAAATTCTGTGGTAATACTTCTTGGTTATATTTCTGTTGTTTTCTTGTTATTACATAGACGTATGAACTGTAGATCTTATTCACAATGTTGATCATCTTTCAGCTGCTCCCATTAGATAATGGCATAAATACTTGTTTTATTGCAGTTCACAGAAACATATTCATCATGTGATTAGTCTATGGAAGATATGATATTCAGTTCACTAACCGTTTAATGTGAGCATAAAGGCAAAGAGACAGTCTGACTGACTGATGCGCTGCAACAGAGATGGATTACACAGTAAAAATATTAAAAAGACATGAAATAGAGACATGCACTTCTTCATTTTTCCTCCTCCGTTTCTCATGTCCTTTCTTCATGTTGGCTCCGTCCTCACGGTTTCCAGCCTGGAGGTGACGAGCTGGATGTTCAGTCATCTCTGCAGAGACGAGATGCCTTTATCGGAGCTGACAGAACAACTTAAGGCAATGTCGCCACTAATTGGGAGGGAGAGGGCGGGCTGGGCGAGGGGCAGTCATGTCAGAGCGATGACTGAGCGCTGGGCTTCATGTCGCTGGTTGGTCCTCCAGAGGGGAAAGTTGAGTCTTTCCTGCAGATTCTTTGAGGGATTAATAAAGGAATTCTTCTTCTTCTTCTTCTTCTTCTTTAGCAGCCAGTGATAAAAAATGAGGAGTGAAATCCAGAACACATTTGACTTTTGAGACGTTTCATTAACACAGTTCATTCCCTCAGTAAACACAGCCTCACAGCAAGAAGGTACCGGGTTCGACCCGGGGCCTTTCTGTGTGGAGTTTGTATGTTCTCCTCATGTCTGCGTGTTGTCTCCAGAGTCTCCAGTTCATCGCAGGGCACATAGAGACAGACAACCACTCACACTCACATTCACACCTACAGTCAATTTAAATTAACCAATTAACCTAATCCCCATGCATGTTTTTGGATGGTGGGAGGAAACCGGAGTAACCGGAGAGAACCCATGCAGACACGGGGAGAACATGCAAACTCCACACAGAAAGGCCCCGTGCCCGGGATTCCAACCCGGCACCTTCTTGCTGTGAGGGGACTGTGCTAACAACTACACCACCGTGCCGCCCAGCATATATTATTTCCCTGTAAATTTATTATGTATTAACCCTATTGAGTCATTAAGGACAAAAATGTCCACTTCCAAAAATTTAAACTTAACAGATTAATTTTTTTATTTGGCTTTTTTCCTGCATAGATCTCTTAAACATTCAATCATTTTAAGGATTTTAACCTTTTAGATGCCAGTTTGATTTGTTGTCACTGTTGTTTGTTTTTTGTTGTTTTCCTTTTATGAAAACTCAAAAAATTACTTATTTTCCATAAAACAAATATTGGGGGGCTGGGGTATATATCAAAGATTAGCCAAATTATTGATTTTGATGCATTAGTTTTCGTGTAGCACCAGATTTAAAATTTATGACCCTCTTCACATCCCATTAAGTCCCATTAAAACCAAATATAATCTCACAGCCATTACAAAATATAATCATGCATTCTGTAATGTCAGGGCTTTATTTTTTTATTTTATTTTACATATTACATTCATTCATTCATTTATTCATTCATCATCAAAGGCTGGAGCCGATCCCAGCTGTCATAGGGTGAATGTTCTGAACAAGTATGTTGCAGAAAGTCAGAAGATGGATCTGATGAAGTGATGTAAACAAACTATATACATTTTAACTTTTCATAACTTTTGATATCAAATTATGAATTTGGCAGTTAAATGGTTAAACTCATCAAAATGACTGAAGGTTTGGTAGTTTTGAGCAGTGCTGAAGTTTTTTTTAAGAGATTTATGAAGAAAAAAGCAGAACAGAATATTGTAATTTTTGTCCTTACTGTCATGACTCAAGAGGGTGATAATTTTTTTCACTGTGTTCTATTGATCCATTAGAAATTAAAATTTGAATTCCAAAATTTGTCAAGAGAGAGTCTTTCTTTAAAAACTGCTCCATATGCACTAACACAACCAAAACGATGGCCAGATGAAGAGGAACAATTTGCTCAAATGGACAAAAATGTCCACAGTGATGCATGAGGGTGAAAGTCACTTCTGTACATGACATCTGGGACACTTTTGGCTGGACCATACTAAAAATGACACACAAATGTATGAGTCCAAAGACATGGACTTTGGAAACAACCAGGCGTAGTTCATGGTAAAGCCACAGGCATGCACAAATACATTATGGACCATATGCTTCACAACTAGCAAAGTTCCTGCAGCTAAATGCAGCAGTTCGGATGATAGAAGCACACCAACATTTGATGTACCAGCCAATCAGAGCTAAAACAGCTCATGGCCACAAGCAACACCAGCAATGTTAAAGACTATTAACTTATTGAGGGCCAGCCCTGAAAAAAGTAAGTGCCTTGTTCCAGTCTTTTTTGCCCATTTTGAGTCATCTTTCAAGACCCATAGAACATTTTGTATTGTCTCTGAAAACACTGAATAGCTCAAATGGAAGGAAAGACTCTCTATTTCATCATGAAAAAAATGTTTGTTTTTACCTTGTTCCATTCTTGTTTCATCAGAGGTAGAGTAGAGGACACTTTCATGAAAATCACCACTTTTTGTCCACATTCTGTTTGTTTTGACCTCCAATCTCAAATGTCTCCACTTCCTGTTTTGATCTCTCTAGTGTATATCTCACATTATAATATCAATATTTTCGTCATTTGGGCTAAATGTGTCATTCATCATTAACAAGAACACAGTGTAAAATAACTTTACCATCTGGATCTAAATCTAAATGACAGTTGGTAGGAACTACTTCTTCTTCCACCAGTCATAGTCACAAGCTCTCAGCTGGACTGACTGAGGAGCCTAATTAATATGTTAATCAACAAAAAAGTGTGGATGTTTAGGCAAGCATTTTAAGATGATGACAATTAACGTATACTAGAATTTGAAAGGCTACTTTTTATGTTGATTTTCCAAACACATGAGAAATTTTTGTCAGTGTCTGATCAGTATCGTCGATTCCAGCCTGGATTTTATGTGGTATCAGATCAGACAGGAAATCAGTGGTATCAAACATCACAAGAAGAGAAGTAGAGCTGATCAGACAGTCCACAGGTCTGAAAGAGTCCAGGTGAAAAGCCTACCTGCACTTTAGATTTCAAGGTTCTGCATAACGAATGGTTACCTCCCTGAACCAAGCTGTGCAGATGTGTGGAAACAGGGAAGAGTCTGAAATGTTGTGCAAATCGTTTTCTCTGATTTTCTCTAATATTTCTTCTTCAAAAGTTCAAGGGATCACCTCTATTTTGGATGTGACAGACGGATGGTGTGAAGTCAGATAAGAAAAGAGAGAAGTGTGAGTGAACTGTGGATTAAAGTGCAGGACAGATCGGCTGAGACCAGACTGTTCATGCACCTCATAACACTCTCTTTTTGTGACGGTGGATATGAAATTAAACGTGTTTGTCTTCAAAATGCAAAAAATGCCTCATGCATATTATTATTTTCTTACTCATGCTTTTCCTCACTGAACATGTCGAACAGGAAAATATACCTCAGTCATAACAACAAGTAACAACTCAAATTGATCAGTGCTGTAAATGAACCGTAGTGCAATCATGAATGAATAAGCATGTTTCTATCTTGAGTTAACTGGTGAGAAAAAGATCAATGAGCTTGAAGAGGTGGACGTCTTCAGGCATCTGGACGCTGTCCATGGCATCACCATCAACTTTCTTCTCAATATCATGGTCAATCTTTATTTTCCGACTTGTTAACTGGAACACCATCAACAGAGGCGTGATTTCATTCCAGCTCCAACCTCGGACCTCTGAAGTTAATGGAATGCAGCAGAGCAATGCAAACTGGCACAGGACTGAGACAGACTGACACACTATTTAAACACGAGGAAATAGGAAACAGCTGGAAACAATCAGGGATGAGGCAGACATTCACCAGACATGGGAAACAGGAGGGCAGGAAGTGACGTGGTTGAAATGAGAAGGAAGACATTACTACAAAATAATAGATACTTTATTTGTCACATATATATCATTACATACATGACCTCTGCAATTAACCCATCCCCCCAAGGAGCAGTGGGTTGCCATGTAAGGCGCCCAGGGATTCGGTGTGTTTCTCAAGGGCACCTCCACAGGGCCCAGGAAGAGAAACTGGCACCTCTCCAGCCACCAGTCCACTCTCCAAACTTGGTCCAACCTGGACTTGAACCGGCGACCCTGCGATTCCCAACCCAAGTCACTACAGACTGAGCTACTGTCCCATAAAACAGGACATGACAATATAATAAAACAAGACAGAAAACTGAAACTTGGTCAGCTTAACATGACATGACACATACCAATATAGGCCAAATAAATCCAGATGGAATAAATAATTTACCCATGTTTTTTCCGCATAGTGCGTTCGGTGCTTGTTCGGTGTGCGTTTGTTGCAGGTGGAAACGCTGAAATGGTAAAGACGGCTGACGTGCGGGTGGCGAAAGTGCTTGCAAGAAAAAAAAAATGAAAACCATGAATTTTTGGAGTGGCACAAGTGATTTTTGTGGCTCCTGTTACTTTTTGTAAATATTTATATAAAAACGGCAGAGACACAGACTGCTTTTTCATGTTAATAGTTGTATTTAGCTTTGCTTTTTGCTAACATAGGTGAACATAGGTTTTTGAAATGCGCACTTCATTTGTTCATTCTACGTTGGAAAGAAATGTTTGTTAGACATGCCTGTGGTTTTCTCACTAAAAAAATCTGTGTGTCAATATGAAAAAAATATCACTGTTTCGTGACAAATGTGAGATTGTGCTGAAAATAATGAAACCAAGCAAGGCTAACTCAACAGTTTTTAAGGTGAAATATAAAGGAAAATCAAAAAGAAGTAAAAACATGGCCAATCATATCCCTGATTTCAAAGGGCTTAAGTGTGTAATAATGATAATAATTAAGTGAAGTAATGATCTTTCTGAAAGTGACACACAATCTGCTGAAATGTTTTGCTTCCAGGCTTCGTTTATCAGTAAAGTGATGCAACTGATGCTCTGCTATGCATTACTACAGTCTTGTTCTTACGTTCAATTTCTTACTCTGAATTGTCTCGTTGGATTCTGAATTGTCTCGTTGGATTCTGAATTTTTTCGTTGGATTCTGAAATGTTTCTTTGGATTCTGAATTGTCTTGGTGGATTCTGAAATTTTTTGTTGGATGCTGAAAAGTTTTGTTGGACTCTGAACGGTCTTGTTGGATTGTGAACTGTCTTGTTGGATTCTGAAATGTTTCCTTGGACTCTGAATTGTCTCCTTGGGTTCTGAATTGTCTCATTGGATTCTGAATTGGGGCGGCACAGTGGTGTAGTGGTCAGCACTATCGCCTCACAGCAAGAAGGTACTGGGTTCGAATCCCGGGCCCGGGGCCTTTCTGTGTGGAGTTTTCATGTTCTCCCCGTGTCTGTGTGGGTACTCTGGCTTCCTCCCACCATTCAAAAAAATGCATGGGGATTAGGTTAATTGGCTAATTTAAATTGACCGTAGGTGTGAATGTGAGTGTGAGTGGTTGTCTGTCTCTATATGAACTGGACACTTGTCCAGGGTGTACCCTGTCTTTCACCCTAAGACAGCTGGAATAGGCTCCAGCCCCCCTGATCCTATGAGAGGATAAGAGGTAGAAAATGGATGGATGGATGGGTTCCTTTCAAAATAAATGTGTTACTTTACTATGTGACTCCCTGCTGAAAGTAACCTGAAATAACCGATAATTTCAAAGTAAAGCTCCTTATTGTAATAAAAGGAGAACAGAAACCAGATCATTTCAAAGTAAAGCTCCTTATTGTAATAAAAGGAGAACAGAAAACAGATCATTTCAAAGTAAAGCTCCTTATTGTAATAAAAGGAGGACAGACACCAGATCATTTCAGAGTAAAGCTCCATATTGAAATGAAAGGAGGACAGGCAGCGGATCTCTCTTTTCAGCTCTTTAAAGTCTCAAAGCTGGCAGGAAGTAGTGAACATCAGTCCAAACAGCTCTTCACATTAAAAGTCTTCTCACTTCAAACACTGTGCTTAGGGCCTAATTCTTCATGAGGGGCCACATTTTGCGTGAGGAGACGCATTTGCCATGAGACACTTGGTGCGACCAGCACCAAATCAGCTTGAGGAAGGAAAGAAGAGTCTATTAATCTGACCGTGCATGCATCGCTGCAATGATTGACAACACTCAACATCTGACAATAAAAAAATTATCTGACTCATACAGCTAAACTACCTTTACATTTGTTCTTGCTAATCAAGGTTGTCAGATGAAATGGCATGTTGTTGTACGGTCATTTTATACCCATGATACATTTTGGATGGGGAGAGGTGGGGGGCCTCCAAATAAAATCTGGAGACAGATATTTTTCTGATGAAGCATCTCAATAAAGCAATATTTTGTTCTCCGTTCTTTTGTTCTGTTGTTGCTCATAATAATGAGCTCATAATAATGTTGCTCATAATAATGAGCAACAACGTAAATGTTTCCCTGGTTCTTGTTGGTGTTTTTGAACAGCTGGGGACACACTGCTCCAGCAGAAGTCATCTTTTCATTCCAGTCTGAACAGAGTAATTTCCTTTATTCTTTCTTATGATGTGTCCTCTGCTTGTCACTTGAATGTGCTGAGAGTCTGAGAGACCACTGAGGGGAAGCGATGCTGTGTGTTTGTGTGTCTAACTGAGGGGAAAGGCTGTTCAGATTGACAGCCCAGTGTGGGGACGTGGTGGTCGGCAGAGTCTTGACGTTGTCTGGGTTCAGAGGTCACCAGCGGAGCACATCATTACGGTAACATCCAGAGGCGATGGGATCGTGAGCTGTCACTCCACCTCAGCTAACAAAAGAGACCTGCAACTACTGTATCAGGCCATTGTCAGTCACTGGAGCAACTCTCCTGAGGAGAACTTCCATCGAATGGATTCAAATGAAACTCAAATTTATTCACAGCGCTTCCGAGCTTTTGTTGACCTTTTTACCCCGACAACAAATGGGCAAAGAGTGTCCTTTTCTTTGAGGATCTCTGCCAGCCATTTGCTACATGAGCAGTATTTGAAATGATCGAGTCGAAAGGTGAAATTACATGGAGACCTTTGTATTTCTGAATATTATTAATCTTCATGTGTCAATTTAAAGTAGTAGCAAAAGATTTGACATCATGAGAAAAAAAGAATAATTCTCAGCATTTCATATTTTGTCTTCAAACTTCACCTATTGTATTTAATTATTGGGTTTCTTTAAAAGAACAATGTGTAACATTTATGATCTAAAGGCAGAAAAGCAATATAATAGGGGGGCGGCAGTAGCTCAATCTGTAGTGACTTGGGCTGGGAGAGTTGAGAGAGTTGCCAGTTCAACTCCAGGTCGGACCATGTGTGGAGAGTGGCCTGGTAGCTGGAGAGGTGCCCGTTCCTCCTCCTGGGCACCGCTGCAGTGCCCTTGAGCAAGGCACCGAACCTCCAACTGCTCGAGGTGCCTGGATATGGGGCAGCCCCCTCACTCTGACACCTCTCCTCTGCATGTGCATATGTGTTTCATAACTTGTGTGTGTAATGTGCAACTGAAAATAATAAAAAAAAAGTACTAACAGAGTGTAAATTGAAATTTCCCTCTCTGAGGGACTAATAAAGGAATTCTTCTTCTTCTTCTTCTTCTTGTAATAAGTGTGCCGTTATAATGAGCTGTTATAGCGGAAGCAGGTCCTCCCTATTGTTGGAATATATAAGGTTACTCAACATTTTAAGAAATGTGCTTATTTTTGCTTCCTTTCAAAGACTGAATTTGGGAAACTATTGATCTCACATCTGTATGTTAGCCTAGACAAGCAACCAAACCATCCACCTTGTTGTGTGTTGTTTGTCTAATCCATCTCTTATATAAGGTGCATAAATGGGTATGTGGTGAAAAATGAACACAACTGCACGTAGGGTGGCCATTTCCACAACACCAAAAAGGAGAACACTTTGCGGCATTTAGTGAGGAAAGAAAAATCGCAACATACAAATCTGGTGTACTAAATGAGTCACTCTCTCGGGTCAACTTTTATTCCACAGTCTACACTCTTGTATGACTAGTGATGCTTGACTATGATAAACTTTACAAAGTTCAGCAGCAGATGCCTTGTCTTCAGGCGATGTTGCTTCCCGAAAAAACAACCGGAGGGAGGTGTCTGCGGCCCGTTTGTAGCTTTTATGTTTCTATGTGCTAGCATGCCTTTCAATGGCCATCTTTTGTTGTATGCTAACGTCCACATTACAGCAACAAAGTGTGCAATACTCATGCAAATGGTCTTTGGTACTTTTTGCTGCTTTTCACCATCCGGCATCGAATGAGGTCCATCTTTTCAGTATGTTAACATGCCGTTAAGGAGATGAAACGCTGGCACAGCTAGCACATGGGAAATGGAATGTGCTAGCTGTGGAACAATGGAACAGTGAATGGAACAATCTGTTCATCAATACAGACCTTTGTTGGCCGAGGAAGGTCGAGACAACCTTGGACGACTCTCTTCAGAACTGGTTTGACTTTCCACAGGGGATCCTTTTTCTTTTCGTCTTCTGGAACGTCCAGATCATTGACCACTTTCAACAGAGACCTGATCTTTTAGAAACGATCACGTATCATGGAATCGGCTATAACTGGGACTCTTGTATTGGCAGTACACTTTGATTCTTGGATATCCAAGGCCTGCCATGTACACAGAGATTCCTAAAAAGGTGTTGATCTCTTCTGGCGTTGGGTTTAAATTAGACCCTGAATCCTGTACCATACGCTGATTTAGTTTTTTTTGTCAGTGTACTGCCTGGTCATCCTCGTCTAGTTCCTCATCCGGGTCCTCACCATCTCCTGCACTGGACTCTCATCTTCTGAAAAATCTATGTCTGAATCTCCCTCAATGATTCTGTAAAGAATTCTCTCTGCCTCTGTGAGAGAGTTGTCTACTAGAAAAAGTTAAATAAAAACATAAGTACAAAGTCCTGACGTGCACTATAGTATACATGAATAAAGTAGTCATTTTCCCTGTGACACTAAATTAACTTAGTTCTGAAAACTCACTCAAATTGCTTATTAGATGTTTATTTTGGATAATTAATCCAAGTATAACATTTAAATTTTTTTTAAATATAAATACCATGATCTGCGATGAGGTGGCGACTTGTCCAGGGTGTACCCTGCCTTCCGCCCTAAGACAGCTGGGATAGGCTCCAGCCCCCCCGCGACCCTATGAGGATAAGCGGTAGATAATGGATGGATGGATGGATAAATGCCATGCTTACCTTTCTTTCTTCCATAAGAGCTTGTGGGGATGCCAGTCATTTTGAATATACTGGAAAAGGAGAGTTGGCAAGGTCACACCCCCACGTGTGACATCATTTTAAAGCTACTGTTGTCTTCTCAAAGATATATCAGGACTTAGCAAAGTGCCATGTATAGTATGAGATATATAAGCAAAAACTCAATGTGCACTACAGTGTACAAAAATTAATTATTGGGTCTCAGGAGGCTCGAGCAGCAAGGCCGACTGGATTCTCCTGTCAGTGTGTGTTAAAGTCAAGACATCTTCGGATGACACACACACACGCGCCTGGCTAACAACCTCAGGATAACATCATCACTCACTGTCGCTGTCACACGTGAAATATTTTTTTTCTATGATTATGGACGCTCAGAGCTGTCTGACAGCAAACCAGTATCTCCCTGCAAGAAACTCTCAAGAGTCGTGCCCTGTAAAGTTTATGAAAGTGTCTTTGTGTTTTCTGTTCCCCTCTTCACTGTGGACATGGCTTTACTCTAATATATTACTTAATTGTAAACTGCAAATGTAGAATTTATATTTTCCTGTCAGTGATTAATACTTTTAAATAAAGGTCCTCTCAAAGTGTTCCCTAGAGCAATAGATCGATGACATATAAAAACAAGTTGGAACAAATATAGTCATTAGTCAAATGTTCCATGTCAACCACTAAAACTCAACTCACCTTGTTGCCCATTTACAGAAAAACATGTTTAAACATCTATGAAGAAGAAAAAGCTGTGAGAAGGTCTGCAACAAATGGAAAATTAAAAATGAATGAACTGCTTATAGATGGCAATTTTAGAGGGAATTTTTTTATCTTTCATATTGAGTATGATCTTTGTCTGTGGAATGTGTCCGTCCATCATTCAATGGTTCGTATGATATCTAGTGAAAAGAGTTTTCCTCTACAGTGTCCCTGTAGATCAGAATCTGTTGTTCAAAAGAAACCAAACCTATTATACAGGTTTGGGAAAATATTTTGGTTTGGGTGAAAAATAGCTGTTTTGTAAAATAAATTGGTGGCTTTAGCTTGGTACAAAAAAGTAAAGTAAAATAAGGATGCTGATGGAGTTCCTCTCACCCTCCTCCCCATTCCTTAAGGAGTTTTTTTTAGCATGGAGATGGAAAGCAAATGATCTCCAGTCACATACACAGATAATCTTTCTGGCTGCTATGATGCTGCTTGTGATGACATCGCAACAGATGCCTGGCTGGATAAGATGCTCTAGAAGATACTTTCCACTCTGCATCACAAGAGAAGATATTCATTGTGATGTCAGTGAGAGTATGTGGCCCAACAGACAGGGCGGTCAGTAAGAATATTATTATTATTATTGTATTAAGAATGCACTGTGATATCTACAAGTTAAGATAAGTCAGTTTTATTTGTATAGCCCAATATCACAAATTACGAATTAGCCTCAGAGGGCTTTACAATCTCTACAGGATATGACACAGTCTGTTCTTTACAATCAACCCTCACATCAACTGAGGAACCCCCCCCCCAAAAAAAAAAAAAAAAAATTAAACATTAAACAAAAATAAAAACATTTTAACAGGGGAAAAGAAATAGAAGAAACCTCAGGAAGAGCAACAGAGGAGAGATCCCTCTCCAGGATGGACAGACATGCAATAGATGCCATGTGTACAGAATAACAACAATGAAAAACACATTAACACTACATATAACAATACTTAATACATATAGAATAGTATGAAAGAGTCCAACTCCTTATGACAACAACTAATATATATATATATATATATATATATATATATATATATATATATATATATATACATACACTAAACACTAAAAGGCATTAAAAATGCAAAGTCAATGTAAAATAAAACTTAAATAAAACTATATATATATATATATATATATATATACTGACCAAAACTTACAACACAACATGGTTTATGCATATTGTACCAAATTCAAGTGACATGCTAACAACACGTATCAGATATGAAGTTTCAATTCGAATGCAGTGTAATAGCGCTCTTGCCCATTGCAGACAGACATCTGCTGCAGTCAACAGCAGACCATGGCAGGGATGTCGGCGTTTGACGTTTAGAGTTTGGATTTGAACAGAGAAAGGGAGGTCAGATTTCGGAGGTCGGCGGGGAGGGAGTTCCAGAGCCGGGAAGCAGAGCGACTGAAGGCCCTGCTCCCCATAGTGACATGGCGGGCAGAGGGGACAGTGAGGTGGAGGGAGGAAGAAGATCTGAGGGAGCGGGATGGAGTGGAAACGTGGAGGAGGTCAGACAGGTAAGAAGGGGCAAGGTTATGGATGGCCTTAAATGTATATAGAAGGAGTTTCAATTTCAACCTATGTTTGACCGGGAGCCAGTGAAGTTGCTAAAGGATGGGTGAGTGATGTGGTGGAATTAGAGGGTTCTGGTAATGATTCTGGCAGCTGAGTTCTGGACCAGTTGGAGTTTATGGAGGGACATTTGGGGGAGGCCAAACAGGAGAGAGTTACAATAATCTAAACAGGAGGTGACTAGGCTGTGGACAAGGACGGCAGCACTGTAGGAGGTGAGAGAGGGGCGGAGACAGTTGATAGTTCGGAGGTGGAAATAGGCAGACCGGGTGATGTTATTGATATGGGACTGATATGAGAGGGTGCTATCGAGGATGACACCCAGACTCTTAACCTGAGGGGAGGGAGAGACCAAGGAACTGTCAGTGGAGAGGGAGAAGGTGTCAACTTTAGAGAGGGTAGTGCCAATGAGATGGACTTCTGTTTTATCACTGTTAAGTTTGAGGAAGTTAGAGGTGACCCAAGATTTAATTTCTGATAAGCAGGAGATCAGGGAGGGGGGTGGGAGAGTGGAGCTAGGTTTACAGGAGAGATAGAGCTGGGTGTAATCCGTGAAGCAGTGAAATTGGATATTAAATTTCCGGAGAATATGGCCAAACGGAAGGTAAATGATGAAGAAGAGGAGCGGCCCCAGGACAGAGCCCTGGGGCACACCTGAAGTAACTGGGGAGAGGTCGGATATGATGTGAGATTTCATGTGCTGTAACTCAAATTCATTGTTTGGCTTTGTGTGGCCAACATTTCTCAATGGGAGTGCTGTGTGTATATAAATATATATATATATATATGTACATATTAGATTAGATGATTTTATTGGTACCCAAAGGTAGATTTACAAACCCAAAAGGTACATTTCACACTGAACATAAGACAATACCAAGTGCATCCTATTAAGAGACATGGTGTCACATATGGTGACTGTCATAATCCGTCTGTCTGTTTGAGTTAAGTTAACCATTTTTGTCCCGTGCATACATGTGATCTTGTCATTTCCTGTTTTATTTTGAAATAACTGTGTGTTCCCTCTCGTTTCAGATTCACACTTCCCCTTCCTCCTGTTTCCCACGTTTTGTGATTGTCTGACCCCGCTCTCATTGTCTCCACCTGTTCCCCATCACCTCATGTATAAATAGTCCTGTCTTCCCTTGTCTCGTTGCGTGATCGTCATGTTCCCTGCGTCCGTGTGTTCATCGCTCCCTCGTTTGCCTCCCACGTTTTCCAGCTTCCTCGTGCCTCCAGTGGTAATTTTGTTTGTAGTTTTGATAGTCTGTATTTTTGTTTTCACTAGAAGAATCCTCTTAGGATTAGTGCCCTTTGTTAGTTTCCCTCCATTTTGCCGGTTAGTGTGCTTTGTGCATTAACTTTTCATAGCCTTACCTAGCTAGCATTCCCCTTTTCTTTTGCAGGTAACGCTAACTGTTTTCCCTCTCGGCGTTGAGAGTGGGTTTTGTTTTTCCCCCCATTTTATAGTCGGGAGTAGAAAGAGTAGGGATTCCCCGGACACGCCTCCACCTGCCAGGTGGCGCGTGGCCGTGCTCCACCTCCCCGCTGGAATACCATGCTTGATTGCCCTGTCTATTCAAATAAAGACTGTTGTGAGAACTGTAATACTGTCTGAGAGTCGTGCGTCTGGGTTCCTGGTCATGGATCCCTGTCAGTACGATCACGCCAGACAGAACCCAGCCGACTCCGCTCTGCCTCGCATAATGGCGGCTCAGGAGGAATGCATCCAGCGCCACGAGGAGGAAGTAGCGGCGGTGCGCCAAGGCATAGTCACCCTCTCCCTCAGACAGCAGGAGTTTTCGGACACCATGTCGGCCCGGATTGACCATCTGACCCAGCTGGTCGGCGAGATGTCGGCACTGTTGCAATCCAGCCATGCTACCACCAGCAGCAGCACAGCGGGCGCGCGCACCATTCCCCAACTGTCACCACCCGTTCCTGTTCCGGCGTCCTCCTCTGCCTACAAGCTGTCTGCACCATCCAAGTTCTCCGGTGACACCGACGACTGCCGAGCGTTCCTGGTACAGTGCAAGCTACATTTTGAAATGACTCCTCATGCTTTTCCCTCACCCCGCTCCAAGGTGGCCTTCATTACCTCCCACCTCACGGGGCACGCAGCTGCCTGGGCTACGGCGGAGTGGGCGAGAGGGTCTCACATCTGCCAGAGTGTGGACCTGTTCACCCAGACTCTGAGGAAAGTGTTTGATCACACGGCAACGGGAGCGGAAACACTAGAAACCCTAAACTCTATCACCCAGGGACGACGATCAGTAGGTGATTACGCGATCCACGTCCGCACGGTGGCCGCGGACAGCGGTTGGCCCAACCACCCTCTCCGAGACACTTTCCTCGCCGGCTTAATCCCTGAAATCCGGAAGGAATTCGTTTCCATGGAAATATCCGAGGACCTCGACTCCCTTATCGCCTTGGCCATCAGGACGGAGAAGCTTCAGGTCCTCTGGCGGGAGAAACAGCGCGAGTCCGAGCGTCGGCCTCCCTGGAAGTAGCGGCCCGAGGCTTCCTCACCATCTTCGGCGGAGTCCCCGGACTCATCCACTTCCGAGGGAGAACCCATGCAGGTGGGTCGTACCCGCCTTTCCCCGGAGGAAAGACAGCGCCGGATGAGAGAGGGTTGCTGCCTGTATTGCGCCGGACGGGACCACCTCATCAAGGACTGTCCTTTAAAAGGGCTTCTCCACTAGCTGCCAGTCTCCTCGTCGACTAACCCAGGTAACCCTGTCGTCACACACACAGGCGCTTCACATCCAGGCCCTTATAGACTCTGGGGCAGACATTTGCCTGCTGGACTGGGGGTTAGCTAAGAGACTGGGGGTGCGACCGGTTCCTCTCAAGGAGCCTCTAGAGGCTAAAACCCTGGATGGAAATGCCTTGTTCACCCTCACACATCAAACTGACTCACTAACTCTCTCTGTGGCAGGTCATGTGGAGACTATCACTCTGTGCCTCTTTAAGTCTCCCCAGCCATCGCTGGTGCTTGGTCTACCGTCTACCTGGTCCCCGGAGTGCAGCACCTCCTGTCTGCGCTCAGCAGCTCCTCCTGAAGCCATCTGGGCTCTTCAGACCGAGTGGAAGGACCCGGGTGGCCCAAAGACCCTCACAGACCTCACCGGGGTTCCCTCCTGTTACCACGACCCGGCTGAGGTATTCAGCAAGGCCCGGGCTCTGTCTCTTCCTCCCCATCGCCCGTATGACTGCGCCATTAATCTGGTTCCTGATGCCATCATCCCCAAGGGTCGCCTGTATGCCATGTCCGGTCCATGGAGGAGTACATCACCACCTCGCTCCAAGCCGGTCTCATCCGTCCCTCGTCATCTCCTGCGGGTGCTGGTTTTTTCTTCGTTAAGAAGAAGGATGGGTCCCTCCGTCCGTGCATCGATTACGCACCACTCAACAAGGTAACTGTTAAGAACAGATATCCCTTGGCCTTGATGTCGTCCGCGTTTGAGCAGTTACAAGCCGCAAAAATATTCATTAAGCTGGACCTGCGCAACGCCTATCACCTGGTGTGCATCCGGGAGGGGGACGAGTGGAAGACCGGCTTCAACACTCCATCCGGGCACTACGAGTACCTGGTTATGCCGTTTGGACTTACCAACGCCCCAGCAGTTTTCCAGGTGCTGGTGAATGATGTGCTTCAGGACTTTCTTGATACTCACTCGTCTCCTAAAGAACCAGTTGTTTTGCAAAGCAGAAAAATGTGAATTTCATGCCGGGTCGGTATCCTTCCTGGGCTTCCACATAGCCCAGGGTCAGATCCAAATGGACCCGGCTAAAGTAAGCGCAGTTTCTGAGTGGCCAGTGCCGGATAACTGTAAAAAGGTGCAGCAATTCCTGGGATTTGCTAACTTTTATCGACGGTTTATCCGTAATTTCAGCACCATTGCGGCCCCTGTGCACAGATTAACATCTCCTCATCAGGTGTTCCGGTGGTCCCCCGATGCAGATCAAGCCTTCTCGCGACTCAAGAGGCAGTTCACCACGGCCCCGGTTCTCGCCATGCCCGACCCGACCCGCCAATTCATCGTGGAGGTGGATGCCTCCAACCTGGGAGTTGGGGCCGTCCTCTCACAACGGTCCAGTGCCGACAACAGGGTGCACCCCTGCGCCTTCCTCTCTCGCCGCCTGTCTGCGGCGGAGCAGAACTACGACGTAGGGGATCGTGAGCTCCTCGCCATCAAAATAGCCCTGGAGGAGTGGCGACACTGGCTTGAGGGGTCCCAGCTCCCCTTCCTGGTTTGGACGGACCACAAAAATTTACAATATTTAAAAAATGCAAAGACACTCAATGCCCGCCAGAGCAGGTGGTCGCTGTTCTTTAACCGTTTCCATTTTTCATTGTCTTACAGGCCGGGGTCCCGGAATGTGAAGCCAGACGCCCTATCCCGCCTCTTCGACCCCGAGTCTGTAGAGAGTCCAAATCAATCCTTCCACGTCACTGTGTGGTTGGAGCAGTGGCCTGGCAAATAGAAGCAGCGGTGAAGGAGGCCAATGGTGTGAACCCACCACCTGCGGGCTGCCCCCCCAATCGCCTGTTTGTTCCCGCCCAGCTACGCCCTCAGGTGGTTCATTGGGGTCACACCTCGCTCCTCACTTTTCGTTTTCAAAAAAGGACTGGCACTGAATGAGTTAAACAGTTGTATCTGATGTAACTTTTCATATTAAAGTAATATCCTGGATTTAAGTTTATTTGAAACTGGGATTTAGGTAACAATTTAAACAGAGTGTGGTCGGGATTATCCTGATAGGGGATTTATTTCTGTGCCATATCCATTTCGTTACTAGAGATGGGATTTATGGCTCTTTGGCTCTTCATTTATTTACAGGAATAAATGAATTAACCCCAGACTGGCTCATTTTTATTCAGGTTTCAGAAGCCAGGGGTTAATTCATTTATTCCTGGAAATAATCACAGGGAGGAATGATGCAACACCTAAACTGACAAGGATCCATGGCAGGGAACCCAGATGCACGGCTCACAGGCAGGATTTCCGTTCTCATGATAGTCTTTATTGATAATCACAGCGCAAAAGAGCACGGTATTCCAGCAGGGAGGTTGAGGACAGCCACACACCTCCAGGCAGGCGGAGACGTGCTCCGGGAAATCCCTACTCTCACTACACTCGATTATAAACGGGGGAATAAACAAAAAACACTCTCAAAGCAGAGAGGGAAAACAAGTTTACTTTACCTAAAACAGAAATGTTAATCTAACTTGAAAGGCTACAAAAATTACCACTAGAAATGCACAACCGGGGAAAAAGGAGGGAAAATAACCAAGGGATCTAGGGAGAGGGAAACTAACTACAAACACAAAGAGCATCTGCAACTCTACACTAGAGGAGGGAATAAACTAATGAACTCAAGGAGGGAACTAAGGGGAACAGAAACACTAGGATCAACTCGGAAGAGGATTCTTCTAGTAAACTAAAGGGGCACATAGCGCTAAACAAAAACCAGGAAGTAAGGGGAAACAACTAGGATCTACTCACAGGGAGGATTCTTCTAGCAACAGAAAAGGGGCACTAAGACTATCAAAACTACAACAAAAAAATTACCACAAGGAAGATCAGGAAGCTGGGAACCATGGAAGGCAAACTCTGGGAAACAGGCAGCGACGAACACAGGGAACACGACGATCAAGCAACGAGACAGGGGAGACGAGACTATTTATACAAGAGGTAATGGGGAACAGGTGGAAACAATCAGGGCGGGGTCACACAATCACCAGACATGGGAAACAAGGGGAAGAGGATGTGTGAAGCTGAAATGAGATGGAGGACACGGTTACTTCAAAATAAAACAGGAACAGACAAGACAACATGTAAGCACAAGACAAAAATGGATAACTTAACCAAACCAGACAGACGGATCATGACAGTACCCCTCCCCTCTAAGACCTGCAACCTGACAGTCCAGGGAGTTGGGGGTGTTTCTTTTGAAAATGTGATATGGGGGCCTTGTCCACAATATAACTGGCCGGGATCCACGATCTCTCCTCCGGTCCGTAGCCTTCCCAAGCCGCCAGATATTGCTTCCCCCTACCCCTGTTGCAGACGGCCAGCAGCTTGCAGATGGTGTAGACAGGGTTGCCGTTGATCATCCGTGGAGGAGGAGGAGGAGCAGGTGGAACCAGAGGACTTTCTCACGCAGGTTTGATTTTCCCCACATGAAAGGTAGAGTGAACTCTGAGGGAACATGGTAGCCTGAGCCGAACCGCCGCTGGACTGATAACCTTGGAGAATCGGAAAGGGCCGACGAAACGAGGAGCCAGCTTTCTGGAGGAAACATTAAGAGGAAGATCATGAGTGGACAGCCATACCTTTTGCCCCTCCCGATATTGAGGTGCTGGTCTCATATGGCGATCCGCTGCCCTTATCATCCATTTCTGGGTCCTGAGCAGTATCTTGCATGTAGCCGCCCACACCTTATGGCAACGTCGGATATGTGCGTGAGCCGAAGGAACCACCACCTCCTTTTCCAAGTCCATGAAGGTGGAGGGTTGATAGCCATAAACACACTGGAACGGGGAGATACCTGTGGCAGCCTTGGGAAGCGTGTTGTGGGCATATTCGACCCATGTGAGTTTGCTGCTCCAAGACGACAGGTTCTGTGAAACTAGGCAGCGTAAACACGTCTCCAGGGTCTGGTTGAGCCTCTCGGTCTGGCCGTTGGCCTCCGGTTGGTAGCCAGACGTGAGGCTGACCTTGGTGCAACCTTGATGCAACATGACCTCCGCCGTCTCCTTGGCAGAAGGTAACTTAGGCAAAGGAATGAAATGAGTCATTTTACTGAAGCGATCCACCACCGTCAAGACGGTGGTGTTATCTTTAGAGAGGGGCAGTCCAGTCACAAAGTCCAGCGAAATCTCGGCCCAGGGGCGGGATGGGATGGGAAGTGGTTGCAGCAGACCTTGGCGATGCTGAGATGATGTCTTGTTTTGAGCGCAAACAGGACAGGCCTCCATGTACGCCCGGACCATGCTGATCATGTCAGGCCACCAGAAGCGCTGACTGATGAAGGCCACTATCCACTTGACCCCCGGATGGCAAGTGAGGAGCGAGGTGTGACCCCAATGAACCACCTGGGGGCGTAACTGGGCGGGCACGAACAAACGATTGGGAGGGCACCCCGCAGGTGGTGGGTTCATACCGTTAGCCTCCTTCACCTCAGATTCTATTTGCCAGGCCACCGCTCCAACCACACAGTCACGTGGAAGGATAGATTCAGGCTCTCTGGCTACAGGCTCGGGGTGGAAGAGGCGGGACAGGGCGTCGGGCTTGACATTCCGGAACCCCCGGCCTGTAAGACAGGGAAAAATGAAACCGGTTAAAAAATAAAGACCATCTGCTTTGGCGAGAATTGAGTCTTTTAGCATTTTTTAAATACTGCAGATTTTTGTGGTCTGTCCAAACCAGGAAGTGGAGCTGGGACCCCTCTAACGAGTATCACCACTCCTCCAGGGCTATTTTGATGGCTAGCAGTCTGCGGTCCCCCACGTCATAATTTTGTTCGGCCTTGGACAGGCGGCGAGAGAGGAAGGCACAGGGGTGAATCTTGTTGTCAGAACTGGATTGTTGAGACAGGACGGCTCCGACTCCCAGGCTGGAGGCGTCCACCTCCACGATGAACTGGCGACTCTTGAGCTGTGCGAAGGCCTTATCGGCATTGGGGGACCATCGGAACACATGGTGAGGAGAGGTTAGGTTGTGCAGAGGGGCCGCAATGCCGCTAAAGTTACAGATGAGCCAGCGGTAAAAGTTAGCAAAACCTAGGAATTGCTGCATTTTTTCCGGCTATCCGGCACTGGCCACTCTGCAATAGCTTTTACTTTAGTAGTGAGTAGATCAGTATGTCGTCCAGGTAAACAAAGACGAAGCGGTCCAAAAAGTCCCGAAGGACGTCACTGACCAGCGCTTGGAAGACAGCAGGGGCATTGGTGAGTCCGAATGGCATCACCAGCTATTTGTAGTGACCTGAAGACGTGTTGAAGCCGGTCTTCCATTCATCTCCCTCCCGGATACGCATCAAGTGGTAGGCATTGCGCAGGTCCAGCATGGTGAACACTTTGGCCGCCTGCAACTGTTCAAATGCTGATGACATCAAAGGCAGGGGGTAACGATTTTTAACAGTTACCTTATTCGAAGGAGCGTAGTTAATGTAGAGATGGAGCGAACCGTCCTTCTTTTTTTACAAAGAAGAAGCCTGCTCCCGCTGGAGAAGAAGAGGGACGAATGAGTCCGGCTTGGAGTGAGGTGCGGATGTATTCCTCCATGGCTTGCTTCTCGGGCCCAGAGAGGGCATACAGACGACCCTTTGAGGATGATGGCGTCTGGAACTAGGTCGATGGCGCAGTCGTAAGGGCGGTGAGGAGGAAGAGACAGAGCTCGAGACTTGCTGAACACTTTAGCTAGATCGTGGTAGCAGGTTGGCACAACGGAGAGGTCTGGAGATGGGTTGGGATTCCTGGACGCCCCCTCCTTCGACAGAAGAGCCCTGATGGACACGGGTGGCAGGATGTTTGGCAGTCAGGAGACCAGGACTGAATCTCAGCCAGTCCACCCGAGGGTTGTGTGCCAGCGTGGGTTGAGCAGACTTAAACAAAAACAAGGTGATTGATTCCATGTGGCCTGCTATGGAGAGAGTCAATGAGTTAGTCTGGTGCGTGAGGGTAAACAAAGCATTCCCATCCAGTGACTTAGCTCTCAGAGGTTCCCTGAGAGGAACCGGTTGAATACCCAGTTTTTTTGCTAACCCCCAGTCCAAGAGGCAAATGTCCACCCCTGAGTCTATGAGTGCTTGGAGGTGCAGTGATTGTGTGTGAGTCGACAGGGTTACCTGGGTCAGTTGACGAGGAGACTGGCAGCCAGTGGAGAAACGACTCACCAGCGCCCTCCTCGGGTGGCACATTACACATGTGACAGCTCACTTGCTGCTGGTGGGTTTTCTCAGCCTCAGAAACAGACAGGCAGGAGACCACAAATTGCTTTCACCTTCGTTACTGTACGTTCATTGCATACACATAGGTTAAATATCAACACTGGGCACTGTGTGCTCTAGTGTGCTTTATTTTAATCTTTCACAATCTCCTTGGCTTGTGTGTCTCTCCTTGCAGTCCCAGCCAATACTACTACACACAGAGCAGAGAGGGATTCAGTGATGTTGGTCCATTAAAGCAATCAGCATCAGTTGTGAGAGGCGTGTCCCATGCTGCCTGGCATAGCTGAACAACATCCCACACATCCTGCCTCCACCCCATAACTTCCCTCACAACATGCTTTTGGCAGAGCCCTGTGCGCGCCACGACTTTCCAATTCACACTTATGTGCCAGTGTGACCAGACAGTCCTAATCATGACTTACTAATGAGTAGCACCGTAAATCTCCCAATATGTCAGCAGGAAACATGCAATTGTGTTAATTAATTGAGATGTTTAGAAAAAATTAAATTAATGAGCAAGTAAACACACACAGCCACGACATGTTTATTCTTTCCAGTACCTCATTGTGGGGAAGACAGAATACAGTTTAGTATGGACATTTTAAGAGATCTTCTGAAAGTCTAAGAGCAGCCTCTCTGGGGAGCAGAGCTCCCCTTAGCTCCCCTGTAATACAAACACTGATTATAAAAATAAATCTATAATTTGACACAAAAATGATACTCCAGAGTCTGGCCTGTGTCCATAGAAACCATCCGCTTTAGAGAAATAATAACAATAATAATAATAATAGTGCAGGGCCAACAGAGGTAAAATCTGAGTCTTTTATGACAAGAAAATAAAAATAAAAAGAAAGAAAAATAACGAGGAGGTCAGGATGGATGGATGAGACCTTTATTTATTTCCAGTTTCCTTCCAGCGGCTGTCCTTACATACTTTTAACCATAACCATCTCTACCCTTGAACCGTAGCCATGTGATTATTATTGGAACAATGATGATGAAGCTCCTCTTACTTTAACTACGCAGGGATTTCTACACAAACACTGATCTTTCCCAAAATGCAACCAACATGTTTTTGTGGGGGTTTTTTTTGTCTTTCACCACATTAAAATATCATACAAACAGTAGTGACACTGATGAATGATGTCCTGTTCCTGATCCAGTCTCTCTGTAATACTGAATACTGAAGCATATGCACACTCAGCTGTGTGTGAAACAGCCTCAAGAATTCACTTTAAGTGTTTTATGTTTTAGAAAAGTATGTCATCTGCGTAGAAACTGTACATATTCCCAGTGATTTGCAACACTTCCTCTGGCAGATCTGATCATATCCAGTTTGATGCCCAAGAGGAATTCCTGATATCCTTCCATCTCACAGCTGGGTCAAGCTTCACAAGAGATTCTGTGTGTACATCCCCAGTGTATAACTCCACCATGGTTATCTGTCTTGACAGTTATAGTATCCACACTGAGTGAACTGTTTGCATGTCCCAAATGGATGCAAACAAGCTGGGAGCATGTCAGTGAGTTACAAAGTTTACAGGTCACACAGCTCTTAACCATCATACTGGGAACTAGACATAACTACCAGGTCCAGAGCAGATCCCAGTGCTTTGTATGGTCCACTGAAGAGCTGATTAAAGCTACATGTATATGATGACTGTTTGAACAGAAGACACAAAAGTGGCGTCACGTCTTCACGTTTTATTCCGCATTTAGACAAGCGTTTTCGGGAGGAAATCTGCGTGCATACGGTGACACAAAAGTGTGCAGAATTCAATTGGGTATGCATGCCAGTCGGCTAGTTGGTGCTGTGATTTACTATCACACAACACCGCCGTGTCCGCACGTAATTACATATCCTTCTTTGTTCAGTAATACTATCTGTGCAGATTCTGTACATTTGATGGAAAGACTCCTGTGTGTTTATTAGAGCTGCCAGAGCAGCTTCAAGGTCCGACGCGTGGAAATAATCTGACATGTTTTTTTTATTTCCCTGTACTGGCATATGTATGTGACATAAACGCATATAAGTGAGCAGATTTGAGCACAGTTTTCCATCTTGGGCAGGGTAGACAGAAATGCTACGACAGAGCGTTTTCCACTCTGGAGGGTGGTTTCATTTCTTTGTTTTCAAGCCCCAAAAATGCCGTCACTGTCTAAATGAAAGGCACTTCCGATAAAGTATTTGTCATTTTTACCTGCAAGCATTCTCATGTAAATAGGGCCTAAAGGGCCATGCTGGGACACCATGAAACCAAACACTGGAGCACCTGTGGGAATATTTGGTTCACAGCTGTGTGTCATGGATCAACATAGGATGTTGCTCTCAGTGAGTGAGTCTGACAGTAAGACCAGACTTGTGTTCATGTCCCAGACCAGGGCCCGTTTTTGATATGGGCGAAATGGGCTGTATCGGCATCGTAGAGGGGGCGGCATCATGCCCATCAGACATTGGCAAAATTTTCACCAATTGGTTTTATACTGCCCATTTGCGGGGAGTAACTTGCCACACAGGAGAGGGAGGGGCGGGATGGCTCTCTGCTGGAGCGGCTGGAAGAGGCATCTAAAGCTGGGCAGACACTGTGCGATATTTTCAATCGTTGTAAGATAAGAGATAAGATAAGATAGTCCTTTATTTGTCCCACAGATGGGGGAATTTGCATCATTACAGCAGCAAAGTGGACAGTGCAACATTAAAAGAAGGGCATATAAAAAATAAGAATAATAACAACAGTAGAAAATGACCAAATAGAGAAAAACTATAGCATCATATAAGTGAATAACAATACGTGAATAACTGGGCATGTACTAAATACAACATAAGTAACTGAAATGATTGGGACAAAAATTACTGAGCACAGCAGATGGAGTGATGTGATAAATATAGCACAGTGAATGAAGTGGAATTGCACATTAATATATGAGAAACAGTAAATACATCAGGATATTGCACATTACATTATGTATATTATGAGTATTCTAAGCGAGATAAGTATGATGACATCACAAACGATTATTTATATATTGATTATTATACATACAATATACTGATTATTATATATACAAGATTGTTATATACTGATTATTTAGATATTTATATATTTATATTGCACAAGATTATTGCGTGTGTGTGTATTAATGGGAACTGAGTGAGGTGTTGTAGAGTCTGATGGCAGCAGGCAGGAAGGAGCGGCGGTATCTCACCTTCACACAGTGGGCGTGGAGCAGCCGCTCACTGAGGGAGCTGCCCAGTGGTGCCAGAGTGTCCTGCAGGGGGTGGGAGGTGTTGTCCAACAGGGATGATAGTTTAGCCATCATCCTCCTGTCTCCCACCACCTCAACTGAGTCCAGGGGACATCCCAGTACAGAGCTGGCCTTCCTCACCAGTCTGTCCAGTCTTTTCCTGTCCCGGGATGTGAGGCTGCTGGCCCAGCAGACCACTCCATAAAAGATGGGGCTGATGCCACCACAGAGTCATAGAAGGTCCTCAGGAGTGACCCCTGCACCCCAAATGCCCTCAGTCTCCTGAGCAGGAAGAGTCTGCTCTGACCCTTCTTAAACATAGCATCTGTATTATCAGTCTAGTCCAGTTTATTGTTTAAATGAACACCCAGGTACTTATAAGATCTGACAACCTCAATGTCCATTCCCCGGATGTTCACTGATGCAGGTGGAGAGTGTTGTCACCTGCCGAAATCCACCACCAGCTCCTTGGTTTTACCCGTGTTGATCTGGAGGAGGTTCTGCTGGCACCAGTCCACAAAGGCCTGAATCAGTTCTCTGTACTCATCGTCCCTGTCCTTGATGAGGCCGACAATTGCAGAGTCGTCAGAGAACTTCTGCAGGTGACAGTTTTTAGAGTTGTGGGTGAAGTCTGCTGTGTAGACTGTGAACAGGAAAGGCGCCAGAACTGTCCCCTGCAGGGCCCCAATGCTGCAGAGAAGTGTGCCGGACACAGAATCCTGTATCCTTACGTACTGTGGTCGCTCTGTGAGGTAGTCCATAATCCAAGTGATGAGGTGGTGGTCCACCCCAGTACAGTCCAGCTTGTCCCCCAGCAATGTAGGCTGGATGGTGCTGAACGCACCGGAGAAGTCAAAGAACATGATCCTCACAGTGCTTCCAGCCTTTTCCAGGTGACTGAGGGAGGACTGTAGCATGTAGATGACAGCGTCATCCACCCCGATGCCAGGTTGATAAGCAAACTGCAACGGATCCATTAAGGGGCTCACCAGCGGGCGCAGGTAGCTGAGGACCAATCTCTCCAAGGTCTTCATGAGGTGAGACGTCAGCGCCACCGGCATGTGGCAGTTGAGTTCTTTGGGGTGTGGAGTCTTTGGAACTGGGACCAGACAAGAAGTTTTCCACAGCTGTGGCACTCTCCCCAGCCAGTTCAACTCAGGTTGAACAGGTGCTGAACAATCCCACAGAGTTGGTCAGCACAGGACTTGAAGAGCCTGGGGGGGATCTGAACCTGCTGCTTTTCTCGCCTTCAACCTCCTCAGTTGGTTCCTCACCTGGAGTGAGGTGAAGGACAAGTTGGAGGGGGTGGGGGGTAGGATGTCAGAATGTGCAGAGGAGAGGGGAGGGGGTAGGGCAGGAAGTGGTGTAGCGGTGATGACTGGAGGTGAGCTGAGGGTGGAGGAGGTGCAGACAGTAGGGGGTGCAGAGAGGGGGGGTTGCCGCAGAAAGGACTGGATGGGGGGAGGGGAGGCAGATACCTGGTCAAACCTGTTGAAAAACAGGTTTAGGTCCTCTGCCCACTGTTGGTCTCCCCCAGGCTGAGACTTTTGTTCAGTGCAGCCTGAGATAGTTTTAAGTCCTCTCCAGACTCCACAGATGTTATTTTGCTGCAGCTGAACCTCCATCTTCTTCCTGTAGCTGAGTTTCCCCTCTCTGATCTTCCTCCTGAGCTGTTTCTGTACAGACCTCAACACCTCCCTGTTGCCTGATACAAAGACTCTCTTCTTCTCCTTCAGGAGAGCCTTAATATCAGGAGTAATCCACGGTTTGCTGTTGGAGAAGCACCGCACAGACCTGGAGGGTACAGTGCTCTCCACACAGAAGTTGATATAGTCTGTCAGGCAGTGTGTGAGCTGCTCAATGTCCTCCCCATGCACTGAAAAAAGAAAACCTTGGGTAAAGTTGAAAAAATTGAAGTAATCAATCACACCTAATTTTCAGCATTGACTCAATGTAAATAATTAATTCAGTTTAGCATTTATTTTTTAATTCCATTCAAACTATTTTCTGAAGTTAGACCAAATTAATTATTTCATGTTGAACTAAATTAAAATAAATAAGCTGTCTTTATTGGTTTGATGTAAATGATACGCTCAGTTTAACCAGAAATATTTAACTTTATATAAACCACTTAAGAAGGTTGAAGTTAACTAATTATTTTAAGGTGTCTCAAATAAAAATTATGGTTTTCACTAACTTCAATATAGCATCTTGAAAAATAGCTTTCAGTACATTTTGATCAATACTCATAACACACTCCTTAAGTACATTTTATTTATTGAACATTTTTTTTAAATCAACATTTTTTAATACATTTTCTTAATGTATAAAGATGAACAGTCCTTGCATAAATTGTATACAATTGTGAAATGGGTGAATAAATGGCAGTATTTTATCACAGAAATAAGGTCCAAATTGTTAAAAAAGAAATGGACTTTCCTCTTTAAAACTTTGGTGACTTTTGTCTGTGACTACAATGTCATGAGCATCTTCAGAAGACATGAAGTAATGCAGCCACAGCAAGCTATTTTAACAGGATTTTTACCCCTTCAAAACAGTCAGTGTCTGGATGAAAATCACAACAAAGTCAAAAACAAACCACAAAGTCAGCTGGGCCGTACTGCTGCAGGGAAAACGCTACAAGTGAGTAATCGTCCAACACAAGCTCAAAACCCTCAAACAAAGAAAATATCTCAAATTGAGCAGGTGCAGGTTCTAAGAAAGAAGAAACTGGATTAACACTGAACTTAATGTGTTCTCACACTAGTCCTCTTTTTTGTGCCAAAAATGTTATCCACCTTGATTTCTCAGAATATTCTCATTTGCTTGTGTCAGTTTTTCTTAGTCAGTGTTGCATACTCAGAGATTTTAAAGATAAAGATTCTTTTGTAAATATGATACTGGATTTAACATTTTACCATACATATGAAAAACATTAGTATCAAAAAGTGTTTCCATTGTAATGCTATCATTTACTTAACCATTGCTATAACATTAACATGTTGGTGGAGCAAATTTTAATTCCCCACTATATACAAACAATGTGTTTTCTTGGCAGAATTTTAATGATAAAACTACAGCTGTCAGATGAACGTAGTTGAGTAGAAGGAGAAAGCAGCATTTAAAAGTGAGACACAAGAAATGTGTACGTGGTTACTTTGCAACATTGGTCTGCAGAGAGGCTCTTTGAGTTTTGTAGAAAACAGAAGAAATATTTTGGAAACAGAAAACGTTCAGCTTGTGAGCTGAAGTACTGGTTGATCAGACATGAAGGAACCATCAAACACTGAAATGGCAAACACTGCAGGCCAAATAAGGTAAATCACACCCCACTTTTCATCACACTGCCTACTCTGGGTTGTAGAGCTGGGTTTTCAGTCTGTGAATTTTAGAGGACATCTTTCTCCTACCGAGGTCCATCAGGATTTTTTACACAAATTCAAAAGTGTACTGCAGTTTTTTGGGAATATTGTCTATTCAGCGCATATATGAGCCCAAAGAACATATCAACAGCTGTTGTGAGCGAAGGCACCTCGTTGAGGACCTCTGTTCCATTGATGACGATCTTGATGTCTTTGGATGGGTGGAAAAGATTGTCTCTCTCAGTGACAAATATTGCCACGCTTGTATGTTGATCAGCCTCATGTTCTGCACATCCTGCACTCACACACAAAAAAGCAACGCAGGGACAATTGTAAGAATATACTGTAGAGAGAAGACCATGGACAAGTCTCTCTACTTTTCTGCATATTGAACATTTCACTGGATAGATGAAAGAAACAAGTTCTCAGTTTAAAATCATGGTGTCACTAGGTCAAAGGTCAGGGGGTCACATCAAATTAATTGGCTGCTTCCCCATACAGGAATTTAAGAAATGTATTTTACTGGAAAAGTAGGAATTTTTCAGATGACATTATGCTGTGAACTGCAGATGAGAGTAGGAAGTGATTTTTTACAAAGGATCCAGCATGTAAACTGCCATAATACAGATGTTTTGTGTTGATTACAATTGTACAAATCGATCAGACCAAGAAACCACATTTTTTTAATTGAAGCTGAAAGTTTTAATTATAAAAGGCAGCTGAAGTTTTTACTTAAATAAAATTGAATCCTCCAGTTTATAATTGCTCATTGTGTTCTTGGATTGTTGTTCCTGGTATAACCACATCAGAAGACCCCACAGTTTTGTAGTATTTCACAATTACTGTTTTAAAAGAATGAAAATGTCATGATCCGTCTGTCTGTTTGAGTTAACCATTTTTGTCCCGTGCATACATGTTGTCTTGTCATTTCCTGTTTTATTTTGAAATAACTAAATGTTCCCTCTCGTTTTAGATGCACACTTCCCCTTCCTCCTGTTTCCCGCGTTTTGTGATTGTCTGACCCCGCCCTAATTGTCTCCACCTGTTCCCCATCACCTCATGTATAAATAGTCCTGTCTTCCCTTGTCTCGTTGTGTGATCGTCATGTTCCCTGCATCCATGTGTTCCTCACTCCCTCGTTTGCCTTCCACGATTTCCAGCTTCCTCTTGCTTCCAGTGGTAATTTTTGTTTGTAATTTTGATAGCCTGTATTTTTGTTTTCACTAGAAGAATCCTCTTAGGAGTAAATCATAGTTGTTGCTATAGTTTTTGTTGTAGGCCCCGTGCCCCTTTGCCCACAAGAAGAATCCTCCTCGGAGTAGATCCTTGTGTTTTTGTGTTTATTTGTTAGTTTCTCCCTGCTTGTTATTATTCCCTCCTCTTGTGTAGAGTTGTAGGTGCCCCGTTTATTTTCTATAGTTTTCCCTCATCCTAGTAGCCCTCCATTCCCTTCGTAGTGCCCTTTGTTAGTTTCCCTCCATTTTTCCGGTTAGTGTGCTTAGTGCTTTAACGTTTCACAGCCTTACCCAGCTAGCATTCCCCTTTTTCTTTTGCAGGTAACGCTAACTGTTTTCCCCTCTCGGCTTTGAGAGTGGGTTTGTTTTTCCCCCAGTTAATAGTCGAGTGTAGAGAGAGTAGGGATTCCCCGGACGCGCGCCTCCACCTGCCAGGTGGCGCGTGGCTGTGCTCCACCTCCCTGCTTGATTATCCTGTCAATTCCAATAAAGACTCTTGTGAGAACTGTAATCCTGTCTGTGAGTCGTGCGTCTGGGTTCCTTGGCATGGATCCCTGTCAGAAAATTTTAATAAAAAATTGAAAATGAAAGCAAAATGTGTAACATATGTAAGAGCTTGACAATTTAAGTATTTTCACTTGGAATTTGTGAACATCAAGATATATATATATATATATATACACATGTAGAGAGAGAGAGATATTTGGGGGTTTTAGTTTTATATTTTATAAATTTTGAAGTGGTGGCTGCACATTTTCCTGCAGAAAAACCCAATCATACATAGTCTTCTGAATTTTGCATGTCACCTTCACCACAGAAACACAAAATTCAGTCACCAATACAGTCTAATCAAATTATTTCCTCAAAAAATAAGAAACAAATACTAACAAAATCTGAATGACTAGTGGTTCTGATGTGCCTTCATCTAATACTATACCTCTTCGATCTGAAAAAGTGCAGGCCATCTCTCCAAGATGTCTTCACTTGGCTGCTTGTGCACGATCTCTTGTCTCCGGTATCCAAATGTCTTGGCCATCATATGTTCCATAGCTTGTCTATTGTTTTTTTCTTCAGTTCTGCCAAAAGGGAAATCCTGTCTTGTTCCAGGCTTTCTGGAGTCTCACTAGTCGGCAAGGGTGGAAAATGATTGACTTCAGATCTTCTAGATCTTTTCACATTCTTTGCAGGGTAGGCATCTTCTTGAGACTTTGACTTCAAAGAATTCAATTGGATTTCAGCAGATGTTCCATGTGCATTTAGTTGAGTACGGTAGTTGGCCATTTTTATTTTGATCCTGCATTTCCAACCATAACTCTGATTGAAAGCACCTGGTTCTCTCAGGCAAGGGTGCTTCTGTGTCAGTGCCTCAGCAACATCACTGAAGTCGACATCTGTAGGGTAGGCTTTATATGTGTAGATGCTTTCAGCCAGTTTCTCCAATATGTCTGATAGCATTTTTGAGCTCAGTCTGAGTCTTGTTTTGCTGCTTGTGTACTCTGCATTTCCCTTCTGCAGTTGACATTCTGTGTCATAGGAGAAGCGTGGGATCAGGAATTCTTTTGGCCACTGCTGTGTCCTGAGTGAGTCTGGGGAAGGGCTGCTAAGCAATATTGTGTCATCTGTACGTGAAGATAGTGAGGAATCATCACTTTCCAGAGCAGATGAGGAGATGCTACTCAGTTGGGGATCAACTGGGTACAGGATGATATTTTTATCTGGGTCCAACTGGACAACTTTGAGAACAGCAAGATCCTTAATTGGAGTTGTGGAGGTCAGATTCACAAATATGTTACCAAAATCAGTGTCCTGGTACTGCAGCCTTATGTATCCTTTTAATCCGCATGCATTCTTGACCTCCTCAGTAAGTTCTCCCACTGAGTTGGGAACTCCATTGTGTAGTTCCATTGGGGCAGCAGTAGCTCAGTCTGTAGTGACTTGAGCTGGGAATCGGAGGGTCGCCAGTTCAAGTCCAGGTTGGACCAAAAATGTGGACTGGTAGCTGGAGAGGTGCCAGTTCTTCCTCCTGGGCACTGCTGAGGTGCCCTTGAGCAAGGCACCGAACCCCCAACTGCTCGGGGCGCCTGGATAAGGGGTTTCATAAGTTTCATAACTTGTGTGTGTAATGTGCAACTGAAAAATATACTAACAGAGTGAAAAAATGTAATTTCCCTCATTAAAGGAATTCTTCTTCTTCTTCATTCTTACACTGTTGTCTTCGTTCAAGATGACCAGCAATCGAATGGATGCAATTCCTGCCATTTGCGCTCTGAGATAACAAGAGAGACGTAGATAGACAGGAAAAGAGAAACAGACATAGAAAGATTTACAAGAATACAAGAAAAACAAAGACAGACGAAAGACAGGTTAAAAGAGAGAGAGCCAGAGAGAAGAAAGACAAATGTACAAAAAGACAGGAAAACAGTGGGAAAAAGGGAGAGAGGGTCAAAGAGAGCGAAAGAGGGGGAGACAAAGCAAGCGAGAGGTTAGTACAACATATTTTAGAGTTGTGCGATGTTAAAATATTTATCTTAGTGAGGTATAAAAACGTCTACCGTGTAATATCAGCCACTGTTGTTTATATCGGAATTTTAACGTGTAGGCTACTTGGGTAGCTCTGTTGCTATGCTGACGTTACTTTAATTATGGTTTAGATACACCATGTACAGAACAACTCTACGTCAGAATGACAGCTGGATAATCCAAATGCATGAGAGTTCAAAAATGTTTATTGTATGAAGCATAGACATGATGGCATGAAGGCTTGGTTTGTGGCAGTTGTAGCTCAGGAGCAAAAAAATCAAAACAAAAATTGTAGCTCGGGAGTGAACAGAGATCAATCAGCATGGAGGATGTGAATGATTCCTGAGGCAAGTTATTATTATTAGCACTTAAAACACATCTTTATTACCAGCCAAACTGCATAGTAAAAGTACAGCGCAAACATAGGTGGACTTCCAGTCGCTCTCAAGTAAGCCTTCAGAATAAAAGCATGTTGGGAATAACACTGATTATACCACAGAGGAGATGGAGGAGAGTGGAAATACCATTACCAGTAACATTATATTAGAAAAAAAATCCTTTATTGTCTATATATCATTATTGGGATATAAAATTGGCTGTATCGGGATATACAATTTTGCCCATGTCGCACAGCTCTAGTCATGGATGAGACTATTGTGAAATCTGACCATTATAAAAAAAGAAGACAAAAATCAATCAATATTTTCCAAATTAAATCTAAGTGTACACACTCTACAATCTGAGAATAAAATGTAAAACAAGCATGACATGGGATCTTTAAAATTCATGTTTTGTTGTGTTTCACTTGAAGACTGACCTTATGTGTGTTGGTATCTTTTCAGAGTTATGAGCCGCATTCTCCCAACTGTGTATTCAGCCAACGGTTATGGATCTGTCAATTCAGCTGGGGTAACAAGTTCTACCTTCTTTGTAGGACATGTTGTCAGTTCGAAGGCTCTGTAATGTTCCCTGTACCATGCACTGAGCTTTTTTACAATAAAAGTCAGTGTTTCCTTGACCACAATCATCTGGATTATTTTAGCAAATTCAGGCAGTCCTGCCAAAGAGCCACGTGCAAATGTCATCCCATTCCTGTAGTTCAGGCCACTGTAGCATTTTTTGTCAAGCACACACCATCCAAGTTTGGATACCTCTGCTTAATAGCAAATGCAATGTCCTCTTTTAAAATGTCAATGGGAAGAGTTAAAACATTTGAGACCTCCAGGCGGGATTTGGGGAAGCTGCACATGTAAAGATGATGCACCATGAGAAACTGATGTCTTACTGTCAAGGACTGAAGAACATTTTTGAAGCAGGGTGAACGCCGCACAACTCTTTTGAAGAAACTGTGCTTTGCTTCGAAGCGCATAGTCCATAGCGCAACCAATGGTCCAAACTCACAGATTAACAGAGGGTAATGTTCTATTAAATGGTGTTTAGGCCTCAAGTTTGACTCAGGGAAAACTTCCTTGAATCTAACTCTGTGTTCAGAGATCTTGAAGTTCAAAAATGCAATTGATTCCTGCATATGAACTGGACAAACAACAAATTCCACAATGTCCTTCAAGTCAGCAAGGAGTTGCCAGGCTGGTTCATCAGTGGGCACTTTGTGTCCGAGAATTAATGGAAAAAATCTCATCAAACTCCAATTCTCGTGTGCATTTCCACCAATAGTTTTCTTAGATGTATAGGTTGGAGGAACAGGATGGGGCCGATCTGTTTTATCAGTCCATTTAAAAGGAAAATCTTCAATTGACTTGTTCAGAGTGTCCAAATTGAAATACTTTTTGGAAATGAGTACAGTCAGACAGAGTGCTATTTCAACAGGAACTATTCCCTCAAATAAATCATGAACAATGTCCAGAGGAAACCCAGAAGTAACATTGAAATGGCAAAGTTTTTCTGACAGAATATATTTACTCTTAACACCATAACAGTTGTTCAAAGAATTTTCCTCAATGGTTTTCAAATGATTTGCGTGAATCTCTTCAGTTCTACGAGAGAAAACTCCAGCAGCAAATTCTTTGTCCTCAGTTTCTGAGCTATCTGCCGTACAAAACCTGCAAACATATCTGCCAGAAAAAACTCTCAACAAAGCCAGCAATACCATGTGCGCCAAGGTTGTCAGCAACAACACACTGCAATATGCCTTTTAAAGTTTTCCTCAACCTATCCACAAAAATCCCATGTTGTTTCAACATTATTAGATCAGCAAAGGCTCTAACACTTTGTTATAACCATGGATCTTGACATCATTGCTATTGATTAATGCAGCTAGATGGATAGAGGACAGCAAGGAGTGACAACCAGGTGGAAGATTGCCTAAAATCCAATACAAAGCAAAGATTTTGTGTTTTTTACGTGACGTACCAAGAGGATTGCATATTTCATATTCATCAACATACAAAATCAAAGAAATTGCACACTCTTTTAAGAGAATATCATTTCTTTTAAAGAGAAGTCCATCCCAAAAGTATCTGTATACTTGTTTGTCACTCTCCACTGGCTGATATTTTTCTTTCAAATTTACAGCCTTATTTAACACAGCTTCACAATTCCAGAAGTTGCCGCAGGGATTTTAACAAAGGTATATACTGAAAAGACTTTCTATTCTTTCAGTCTAAAACATACTCAACTGGTTCCACAACGTTGAAGTTTTTTCTATAGTATCCCTTTCGCTTCCAAGTGGTTGACAGTGGACCACCACCTCCTATAGCAGCTTGAATGGGATTCGATGTGCAAAGTATAGTAGCTAACTATTTCACAACAGATTCATCAACTCCACAATTGTTATCTTCTAAGACATAGAAGCAGTACCAATCAAATATTGTAGCTCTTCAAGTAGTTCATTGACAGCTGCACCAGAAAACAGTTTTCTAACTTCAGTAACACAGAGTCTAATTTTAGTTCAATTGCCTTTGTCAGATTTGTCGATTCCTCAGACAGTTCTTCAGATGGTAAAGCATCATCTGACTGTTCAGTGGTGCCTCTTTCAAATGATTCAACAATAGCAGGAAAATCATCTTGTCCACTGACAATCCCTGTCTTTAAATCATTAATTGCATGGGGAGTATGTTGTCTCCATTTGTGAGATTGGAAAGCACCATAAAGATTTGTTTGGTAAGAGCAACCAGCAAACATGCATTTGACAAATTCATTGTTTTTCAAATGTTTCCCAATATGACGAAAATACTCTGCCTCAGTGAAAAGTTCATTGTTGTCGCAAAGGTCACACTTATACTGTGAAAAACTGGATTCCTTAGCAGGATGGGATTTGCTGAGATGGGTCAATGAAGCTTTCCATGTCTTGCACAAGCATGGACAATTTTCATAAGTACAGGGGTGCACATGGCCCCGACCATAATGTCGATGAATTAATATGTAGCGTTTCAGAAGGTCAGATCTTCTCGAGTATGAATGGTCACAGTCTTTATATTTCCACATGAATGGATAACTGAGGAAATGTGAGATGAGAAGAGGGCTTTAAGTATTATCATATATGTCCTCATGATATTATACACAGAACTTACCATAAGCAATTGAGAGGAATTTCCAAACCCGTTGCACAGCACAAAGTCTATGGAACTGGTGGCTGCTACCTTGAAGTTAAAAAAAAATAAAAATTCAATGTCTGAAATTCTTACTGTGCACGATTTTAATAGCTAACATTTGTTGGATAAATAAAAACTGAACATAAATTGATTACCATATGGGGTTGTAGCTGGCTATCATATTGGTGCATTTCTAATTGCCATTACGGTGCAGCAAACTAACATTACAGTAACACCAGTGTTAGCTGAGCCTTACAACATTATGGCTAATAACACTGAAAGCAAGAGGCAGGTAAATAAAACAAATGCACAAAAATGCACTTATACTGATAAGAGATTACTTAAAATCAGTTGTGTTTGATGTGTTGCAGCACAGGCACCTGGATTCTGAGGACATTTTCATACAATTGATTGTTGACATTCCCTGATGTTTTTTAAACATTAAGCAATCAAAATTATCAGCACAAAATCTCTTTCGAGAAAACATCATTTTTTGCTACTCTCACATTATAAGATGCATCTGACCACAAACAACAAGCTGTTGCATCATGTAACCGCCCGCCTGAAGTATACTGGTGTATGTTTTTAATTTACAGCCATACCGGTGAAGTAGAAGGATGGCAATATGATGATCCTGTGTGTGTGTGTGTGTGTGTGTACGTACGTAAATGACATGATATCATTGATGGGGATGATATTTATTAGATTAGCAGCAGCAATCACTTTTTGGCAGGTGAATTAAGATGACATTTACAGTAATATCAGCTGGTAAAAAAGACTGAAGTGGGCTCTAATCTAACAAATATCATCCCCATCAATAATATCATGTAATTTGTAGACAGAAAAACTTTTCAATGACAGTATAATGAAGAGTCATAAATGCAGAACAGATATATATTCTTTAGTTTACATATAATCCATCATATAAAGTGGGTTTATTATAGACTAGCTTCAAAATTAAACACTGATATTAGACAAAGCTGAGACTAGTTGTCTATTGTCCCATGATAATATGCCCGTTTACATAATAAACACTTCCGTTGCCACACTTGTTATCATTTGGTTAAATGAAGCCATAAAGCTCCACAAAGACATCCCTTTGCTATTGCTAACGACATAAAGTTACGTGTATTTGCTGACTGAGACTGTTTGATCCAGATAAAAACAGCTGGAGACGTGTCTAAACATAGCGACACGACTTTGGAGGGCCGTGCGCGCTCCCGTGGAAGGTGGCGGACACGCTAACGTATCGAAGCTACGGGCCTACTCGCTCAGTGAGGCGCCTATGTATAAACGTCTATGATGGTGAAGATAAGCACTAGTGCTCTGGTGTTTATTGATGGCAAGTTACTAAAAAGAGCTGACTTGCAAACGGCTCTTCAAAGCCCACAGCGCATTACGAAAAATAACGTGATGACCAGCCCTGCTACAAGGTCATGCTAATTTCCTTCGCATTAGCTCTCACTAGCATAGCGTTAGCTAAATATTAGCCACTCACCGACACATACAAGCTTCAAATTAGAACAGTCATGTTGTGACTACCGTGTTTAAACACACCACACTGAGTTAATCGGAGTTAGCGCCTATTTCTATGCGCCTATGTCTTACCTTACAACAATAATCTGTCTACCCGGTGTCTCCGCGCCGTCTGCGTCTCTTGCTCTTGCTTCGTCCTGCGACCCCACCTCCCTGTGCTGACTGCCGAAAGTAATATCACGTCCAGTCAATGCCAGAATTATATACAGTTTGATGGTAGAAAGCCCATATACTAACTTTATTGTAAGGTTAATGTAAAGTTCATTTTTTTACTTACCCGTAGATGTAGCTCCTTCTTCCAAGTCCTCGGAAATGCGCGGCAAAATCAGTCTTCTGGAAATTTACGACACTGCGCATGCGCAAACTGCACTCAATCTAATAAAATCCACTTGATCCAAGTGAATAATTTCAGTTCATTGCCAATTTACCAGTTTACATTATACTCAAATTTAAAAGAAATCTTTTGAGCTATAACCATAAACTAGACGGCTTAGTTTAAATGAGTAAATTTATAATTTTCAACTCATGTAATGAAAAAAAACACATTGAATGAACAACACCACTGTTTTACTTTTTTCAGTGTGGTCATTTACTGAAGACATCCCACAGCATTGTGTTGAAGCAGTCCTTCAGAGCCTCCTCAGCTTTGTACACAGCTCCAGCTCAAACCGCATGACTAAATCGCAGAGTTCACTAGTTCGCAGCTTAAGATGAACATGCTCATATTATACAGCCCGATGCTCTGATGCGACCTGACTGCTCACGCTATATGTCCATACACGGCAAGATGGACTCTTTTATTGGTCCATGGTTGCAGCGGAAACAGCGCTGCAACTACCTACTTTTCTGTTTTGTTCCCTGAGAGCTTTCCTTTCTGCCTCTCCTTCAGCTCCCTGTCATCAGATGACAGCACCACTCAAATGAAAACACTCATGCTCGTGGGGGCGTGCACTGAAGCACATGTAGTTTGTGTGGGGCGAGAGGAGGGATGAATTAAATTTAAATTCAAATCAGAACCCCTCATGAAGTCGGATCTCCACCTCGGAAAGTTGGATTAATCTCACCAACCAGACATAGAATTCATGCAATCTGCTACATGTATTGTTGTCAGGCTGGAAGTGCTGGGAGCACTAAACTTTGAGATTACATTGAGCTCAGCTCCAAGTTCCGACTTCCAGTGAACACCCCATACGGAAAACTGTCACTCCCCAGGGTCCCCCAGGGCTCCAAATAGGCTAGGACCGCCCCTGTCCCAGAGTATTATTGAGGTATTTTACATAATCATTAAAGCTCATCCATGATGTTTTTCTGAAACCTAACTAGGTAGTTTTATTGCCTAAACAAAATGACACGAAAAAGCCTGAACATGATCATCTGAGTGATGACAAAACAGTTCAGTTCAACTCACTGGCTAACCTGACTCTCGCCAGCTGAATGTCATTCCACCTAGCTCTACATGTCATTCCACTGAGCTCCACGCATTCATCTGGACTCTCACCTGATGGGAAGGACTTCAGAGTAGCAAAAAATGACTGAGCCAATCAGGATCGCCGGGCGGGATTTTCATAGATGTGATGTAGCGGAGAAGTGACTGTTTGATTCAGACAACAGTGATGGCTCACAGCGAGGAATCATGCATCAACATTGATTCTGCTATTTCAACTGTGTTGTTGAATCTATTGCATATTCATTCTTGAAAAGATGAACAGAGAACAGAGAAGGTCGCTCTCATCAGCGTCGCAGGTTGGTTTCGATGTCATTGGTTGAAGTAGCGCGCCATTAAAGATGTAAGACAAGTGGTTTATCCAATCACATGCAAGGATTTTTGATAAGACCCCGCCTTCTGAAATACATCTCCAATGGAGCTATCCCAGATTAATGTGTGGAGCTAGGCAAAACGACATTCAGCTGGTGAGAGTCAGGGAACTCACTGGCTGCTCTAATAGGTAAACCTGTGTAATATAAAGCAATCCAGTGCTCTGAAAGGAACATTTTGAGAAGCTTATAAAGTTCTGTTTTTATTTCTTGTAAATAGCTTGGTAAGCTAGGTTTGGTTTGTTTGGGGCTCATGACCATGAACACTGACACTTAAATCTACATTCTTTATTAATGTTATACTTTTTAACGCTTGTTAAAGTGTTTTTTCGGCGACTGGCACATGAGGGTGCTCTCACACAGCCTGTGAGTAATTTTGGAGCTTCTGGAATTTGTAGTTGGAGCATAAAGAGACAGTATGCACCACAGAGATCAAAGCAGGAAGTAGAGAAGATAGAGATTAGAGAGCAAAACAATCTGTTCCCAGGGCAGCCAGGAGCCATAATCTCTCCTACCGGTGGGGCGTGCCCGGTACACTTTCCCAGGGAGGCATCCAGGAGGCATCCTTACCAGAAGCCCAAGCCACCTCATCTGGCTCCTCTCGATGCAGAGGAGCAGCGGCTCTACTCTGAGCCCCTCCCGGATGACCGAGCTTCTCACCCTATCTCTAAGGGAGAGCCCGGACACCCTGCGGAGGAAACTCATTTCAGCCGCTTGTATCCGTGATCTTGTTTTTTCTGTCATGACCCACAGCTCGTGACCATAGGTGAGGGTAGGAACGTAGATCGACTGGTAAATTGAGAGCTTCGCCTTTCGGCTCAGCTTCCTCTTTACCGCGACAGACCAGTACAGCATCCGCATCACTGCAGAAGCTGCACCGATCCGCCTGTCGATCTCCCACTCCATTTTTCTCTCACTTGTGAACAAGAACCCAAGATACTTGAACTCTTCCACTTGGGGAACAATCTCCTCCCGGAACAGGAGAGAGCACTCCACCTTTTCTGACTGAGGACCATGCTTCAGATTTGGAGGTGCTGATTTTCATCCCAACCGCTTCACACTCGGCTGTGAACCACTTCAGCGAGAGATCACAGCTTGATGAAGCCAACAGAACCACATCATCTGCAAAAAGCAGCGATGTGATACTGAGGTCACCAAACCAGACCCCTTCCACGCCTCGGCTGCGCCTAGAAATTCTGTCCATAAAGATTATGAACAGAATCGGTGACAAAGGGCAGCCTTGGCGGAGTCCAACCCTCACTGGAAATGAATCCAACCTACTGCTGGCAATGCAGACCAAACTCTGACACCAGTCATACAGGAACCGAACCGCCCATACCAGAGGGTCCGGTAATTGGTTCCTCAAGCCTTTTAACAGAATCTGGATCAGCTTTAGTTATATCCAATAACTCAAAGAAGCTATCAAAAGCAGGGGAATCAGAATTAATTTCAGAGGAATATAACAAACTGTAAAACTGTTTGAACTGATCATTGATTTTCCTAGGGTCGGATGAGACATGGAGGCCTGCCGCAGCTGATGAGCTAACAGTTTACTTGCTTTGTCTCCATACTCATACTTAGCTATAAGTAATAGATCAACTGTTTGATTAATAGAAAGAACTACAAATTCAGCTCGTAGGGAGAGGTGCTCCTTGTATATGTTTGGAAATGGGGAGGAGGCATAAATGTTATCAAGCTGGAAAATGCGTTGCCTAAGATGCCTTCAAAGTTTCCCAAAGAAGAGAGGCCGAAACTCCTGGGGTCCTGTTAACAGCAAGGAAAAATTCAATTTGGTTGGAAACAAATTTGACAAAATCCTCATTCGACAATAAGCGTACATTAAGACCCCGGGGGGGTGCGAATTATCCCAACCCTTTATGTGTAACTCCAGGAGAACCAGAGCATGGTCGGATATTAAAATAGGTTCATAGGAGCATGACTGAATAGTAGGAAGAAGATGGTTATCAATAAGAAAATAATCAATGCGAGTAAAGGTGTGATGCACATTAGAAAAAAAAGAGTAAGCCCTTCCTGATGGGTTAAGAAAGTGCCAAGGGTCCGAAATTGAAAACTCTGTTTCAGTAAAACTCTTTAAATGTTTTGTTTACATTCTATCTTTATTTACAAATATAAAACTTAATCAAATTATATTTCTATTTTGTATGTGTTTTAAAATGGTTGGTGTGGGAAGTTGAGAGTGAATATTGCATGTGTGTGAATCTTGTATGGACTTGGGGTGAATTTTGTCCTTTGAGTGACACCGTAGCTCCACAAGAGAGAGACCTGTAAAGGTAGCCAAACAGGTGTGAGTAATTAGGAAGATGCTTTGTTTGAGTCTGGGCCACAAAGATTGATGTCCATGCTCCAGCTTAACCTACGCTTCAGGCGCAGTTTGAGAGGGAAGAGGAACCAGGGAGGAAGACGCAGGGAGCGCAGTAGGACTGAACATTGTTTGGCGGATTGCATAAACTGTACTCTGACTGTAGTATCATGTCAACTACCTCAGATGGGCATAGCAAGGAAGAAATGGATTGAATATTATCCAGGTCAAGTAGAATAAAAAGGACACAAAGGAATAGACAAGAGAGAGCAAAAAGCTGGTCGGATAAAAGTGACTCCAGACTTAGCTCCAGGAAGAAAACAAAAACTAGCCCGGAAAATCAGATGAAAACGAATCAAATCAATGAATGGTGTCACAGACTGGCTCAAAGTCCGGACCCAGGGAAACCAGGAGACGTAAATATGAAGTTTAACATAACGTTTAATTGACAAAATAACGTAAAATAACACATAACACACAACAAAAGATGCGGGCTGCCAGCTGGGGAGAGGGACCCTCTAATTGCACCCGCTTTTAACTCCTCTGGGAACTGGCCAGGTACGCCCAGGGGTGCGTCAGCTCCGCCCACCAGGACCTGGAGAAACACACAACACAAACAGACAAGGCCCTGACAGCGCTAGAGGGCCGTCACACCCCCCTCCTTAAGCTTAAACTCAATCCCACGGAAACCAATATCCCAAGCTAGTCAGGTGAACAAATAACATTTTAAGCAGGTAGGCCTAATATTTACAAAAGTGCAGTAACAACAAAACAATACATACAATACAATATCCTGGAGAAATATACAAGAAAATTTTTTTCAACATTATCTTGAGGAAGAAATATGCAACCTAGATGGAACAGCTACCTACCGACCTGATGATTGTCTGTTACCCACCAACATCACCACTTGACACCATAACTCAGCCCTCAGCAACCAGGTACCCTTTGGAAGCATTATAAGAGGACAAAGAAGGAACAAGAATAAAGAGGTAAAATAACAGACAACCACTCAATACTTTCCTATTGGGGAGCTCGAGACAATGCATCTGCCACTACATTATCTGAGCCTTTTATATATCTTATATCAAGCCAATATGACTGCAGCATCAGTGACCACCTAATCAGACGAGGGTTTGGACATTTTAAGGAAGACAGAAAAGTCAAAGGGTTATGATCGGTGTAAACGATCACCGGAACAACACCGGACCCTACATACACCTCAAAATGTTTTAACGACCAAATCAGAGCTCGCGCTTCCTTCTCTATGGTGGAATAATTCAACTGATAAGAGTTGAACTTTTTAGAGAAGAAACACACTGGCCTCTCAACTCCCCCATCGCCAACTTGCACCAGGACTGATCCTGTTCCTACATGGCTGGCATCAACCTGCAGCGAAAAAGGTCTATCAAATTGCAGAGCAGCTAAGACGGGGTTACTGCACAGTATCTCCTTAATCCTATCAAAAGCCTGCTGACAGGTTAAAGTCCAATCAAAAACAGCCTTTGCCCTCAACAAGTCAGTAAGAGGCGCCACAACCTCAGCAAAGTTCTGACAAAAACTTCTGTAGTATCCAACAAGCCCAAGGAAACACATAAGGTCTTTTTTATTTTCAGGAACAGGGTAATCCTGGACAGCTCGCACTTTGGCCTGCACCGGACGGATTTCTCCATGACCGACCACCCGGCCCAAATATGTCACAGATGCCTTCGCAAACTCGCATTTTGCTAGATTCACAGTCAGACGGGCCTCAGCTAACCGGCAGAACAAGGCACGAATACGCTCCAAATGTGAACACCAAGTATCAGAATAAACCACCACGTCATCCAAGTACACAGTGCATCCCTCAAGATCACCCAAAACCTTCATCATCAATCTCTGAAAAGTTGCTGGTGCATTTCGCAACCCAAAGGGCATAACATTGTAGGAATGAAGCCCGTTAGGTGTCACAAAAGCACTGATCTCTCGTGCTCGTGGCATCAGAGGAACCTGCCAGTACCCTTTAAGAAGATCAAATTTACTCACATACTTAGCCTGGCCCATCTGATCTATGCAATCTTCCATTCGAGGAAGAGGGAAAGCATCTGGCTTAGTGACTGTGTTAACCTTGCGAAAATCAGTGCAGAAACTAGGCGTTTTATCTGATTTTGGCACCATGATAGACGGTGAGGCCCAGCTGGAAGATGACGGCCCTGCAATACCATGATCCAACATATAATTTACTTCTGCATCCAAATATTTTGTTTCTTAATGAAGACAGACAACTCTTCCCTCTCCTGATCTGGCAAATGGCACAACATAACATCCAATTTTGTTAGTAATTCAGAATTCCTTAAGCGACCCTGCAGCACAGCGGGATCCAACGGGAGAAAACCATCCTCTACCTCCGTCCCCACAGAATGAGGAACACAAACCTCAGACACCCTCCCCACCAGGCATGCAGGACTCACGTTGCTGGACAGAGAGTTATCCTCTTCTTCGCCTTTGGGGACCACACGGGTATAATACAGTTTTAAAAGGTTAATGTGGCATAATTGACTGGATTTTTTGCGATCTGGAGTGGAAATAATATAATTCAATTGAGACACTTGTTTCATCACCGTATATGGACCAGAGAATTTAGCTTGAAATGGAGAACTTATAATTGGTAACAAAGCTAAAACCTGATCTCCTTCCTTAAAAACTCTGCATTCTACACGCCTATCATATAGACCTTTCATTTTTGCTTGCTCAGCCGATAAATTTTGTTTGGCCATTTGACCTGACACATACAACCTATGCCGAAAACTGTTGACATAATTAATGAGATTAGCAGGTGGTTCACGGTTATCTAAGTTATCATACAGCATAGTTAACGGGCCACAAACTGTATGGCCAAATACCAAGTCATTGGGACTGAACCCCGTGCTGTCCTGGGTCACCTCCCGAGCAGACAACATCAGCCATCATCAAACCTTCCTCCCAGTCTGCCCCCATCTCTGTACAATATGCGCGAAACAGTGCCTTCAAAGTCTGGTGAAACCGTTCCAGTGCACCTTGACTTTGTGCATGGTAGGCAGATGCCTTGTTGTGCTTAACATGCAGAAGCTTTAATACCTGAGCAAAAAGGTGAGAGGAAAAATTCGATCAGACTGAATTATTCTCGGAATACCAAAGATGGACATGAATTGGGACAGAGCGCGCACCACTGCCCTCGCAGTTATCGTTCACAGTGGATAAGCTGCTGGATAACGCATACTTCGACACATTATAGTGAGGAGATAAGTGGCACTGGATTTAGAGCGCGGCAACGGACCTACACAGTCAATTATAATGTGCTCGAAAGGCTGGCTCAGAGCTGGAATAGGGAATAATGGAGCTGGTGGAATACTTTGATTAGGTTTGCCTGTCAGTTGGCACGTGTGGCATGTTTTAACATAAGTGGAAACATCCTTCTTAAGTTTCGGCCAAAAAAAATGGCGTAAAACCCGATCATATGTTTTCCCCACACCACAATGCCCAGCTTCATCGTGCGCCAGTCTTAACACGGTTGCGCGGAATTTAGCCGGGATCACCACCTGATAAACGGGATCACCAACAAAATTTTCACCGCGAGGCACCCACTTCCTGATCAACATAGAGTCACGCACAAAATAACCCCACAACCTGTCTTTTTCATCCTCCATGGGAAGAACCTGGCTAAATAAACATTTCAATGACACATCAGCCAGCTGTTCCCTTACAGGGTCCTCCCTGGAGATCGAAAGCGGTAGATCGGCCAACGAAAACGCAGACAGCTCTACCATATTACCCACACCGTTTTCGTCACTCCGCTTGTCACTAGTGGATGGTGTCATGGCACGCGTCACTGCGCACGCCGCAAACCCACCCGAACTGATTACCTCAGTCATTTGATTGACTATCGATTAACGGCACCGAGCAAACAGGAGGTGGTGTCTGACTGTTAGCCCACACATGACTACCTGCCACTCCATTACCCAGTATTAGCATAATGCCCTTAATTGGCAACGCCGGGCGCACACCAACCTCCATTTCTCCCGTATACAAATCAGAATATAGCTTGATTTTATGCAGTGGTACATTTAGCACTTTCATGCCCATACACAATACAGGAAGACAACTACCCGTATCACTTTCTGGAGAAAAAGGCAATACAGATGCATGTATAAATGAGCCAACAGCCGCAGTGTCACGCAGTATTTTTACCGGCACTATCTCAGTGCTTCCTGTCAGAGAAACAAATCCATCTGACATAAAAGGCAAAAAGACTTCAAGATGCTCTAACTCCGTATCCACCTCTGTACTTGCAGCACTTAAGAGAGGAATTGCAGGCATCGTCATAACTGAGCAAGCACCTTTCGGCTGAACCACTGCTACACTTTTAGTTTTAGCTTTGAGAGCGCAACAGTCTGCTTTCCAGTGGCCTCTCTTACGACAAAAGTTACAAATTTTATCTGCATTCTGAACCTGAAGACTACGATCTTTTGAAACAAACTTACCCGTTTGTACGGGAAAACTAGCCCCACTCATTTTGGTGTCCTGCCCATCAATATAACGTGTGCCAAAACTAGCAGCCATAGCAGTAGTTACCTTGTGATCATTAACATAAGTAGCAATCACTTCAGGGACTGAGTTCTTAAATTGTTCTAAAACCACCAAATCTGCGAGCTTGTCCTAAGTATCCACTTGCAAAGCTGTACACCAGCGTTGAAAGTGTGTGTTCAAATCCCGTGCATATTCCAAATGTGTCTGTTTCTCACTTTTTTTCCATGATCGAAATCTTTGCCTATACGCCTCGGGAACCAATTCATATGCTTTTAATACTGCTGACTTCACACCCTCATAATCATTACATTGGGAAACAGGCAGTGAAGAATATGCCTCTTGCGCTTTACCCGTCAATACGCATTGAAGCATCAAAACGCGAGCAGAGTCCGGCCAATTCCGGGCATCAGCTATGAGCTCGAACAATATGAAAAAGGTTTCTGGCTCTCTCTCATTAAACTTCGGCAATAATCTAAGATTACCGAGCACATCAAAACTATCTTGAGCCTGCGCAGGTAACAAAGGACTTCCAACGTCGAATCCAATACTACCTCCTGGCACATTCCCTGATTTTAGCAACTCTAATTTGGCCTGCTCCAAAGACAACTTGGCATGTTCTGTTTGACAACACATTTTCTCCATTTCTAATTCCTTTGCAATATTTGCATTATGTTTTATTTTATCATGTTCAAGTTGGAGTAAAAGCAGTTCCTTTTGCTGGTCAAATGTCAAAGCACTGTTTGTTGTAAACGACGGAGGTAAATGGACAGCAGAAGCTTGCTCCTTAACCAGAGACTCCGTGGCAACAGGTAATATACCAATATCAATCAGATTGGCTTTCAAAATAGATTTCACGGTTTCTTTTAATCTTTTATCAGGTATCTCAAATTTATAGTGGTCCGCGATTTTAAGTAGTTGTTCTTTTGTACATTTATCCAAAAATTTATCCGATGGATTCTAAAAAAACTCCGCTAGCTCAGCCATTCTTACCTTCTTGGCAAATATGACCTAGCTCCAATTTTAAACACCTTTAAATAAATGCAATTCCTCCTCTAACCATAACCTACCTGTCCAAAATCTTACCTGAACACAACTTACTCCTAGTCTTCATGCAGTTCCATATGGCGGGTATTTACGCACGAAATACCGTAGTTCAGAAAAGGTCACCAATAAAATGACGACCCCCCCCGTACTGAGCTGTGCCCCCGAGCGATGCTCCAACCACGTTTACTGCAACTCTACAAAAATAATAAACCCAACGACACCAAAGGGAATCGCCGCTTTGCCTAACCAGGAGGAAAGCACTTATTCAACCTGCACCATGCGTAACCAAAAAAATTTCCATAGATAACTCATTTTACTACCCCATGGCATCCGTAAGGCATTAAACCAGTCAAGGTTTTACCGCTAACACAGCGTAACGAAAGTCATAGTAGACTTGTGATGTCATGTCAAAACTGAGCTTATTCACTTACTCCTCCATGCAATCGGACGAGCCCCCATTTGTCACAGACTGACTCAAAGTCCGGACCCAGGGAAACCAGGAGACGTAAATATGAAGTTAAACATAACGTTTAATTGACAAAATAACGTAAAATAACACATAACACACAACAAAAGATGCGGGCTGCCAGCTGGGGAGAGGGACCCTCTAATTGCACCCGCTTTTAACTCCTCTGGGGACTGGCCAGGTACGCCCAGGGGTGCGTCAGCTCCGCCCACCAGGACCTGGAGAAACACACAACACAAACAGACAAGGCCCTGACAGTGCTAGAGGGCCGTCACAATGGAAAGTAATGATCGAGTTTAACCGGGACGGTGGGCACTATCACCCAATTAAACTAACGAAAGCAATTGAGGAGGAGACTGGGAAAATAAAGTTTGCAAGGTTTATGAATAACAGATGTGTGCTTATACATGCGGTCAGCCCACAGCAGCAGGAAAAGATCCTAAAGATGAACACATTGCTTGGGGAAAGGATGAGAGCTCACATCCCTGGGGCACTGGCAAAATTGAGGGGAGTCATTTCAGGTGTACCGCTTAACATGCCCATAGTAGACATCATGAACGAAATCAAGGGAGGTAAAGTGTTGGAGGCTACATGCATCAAGAGCAAGAGAGATGGTACTCTGAAAGACACAATGTCAGGGATCCTGTTATTCGAGAAGTCCCTTCCCAAGTCTGTGCAGATGGGTTTTGTTAGTTACACAGTGCGGGAATACATTCCAAGGCCGCTCAGATGCTATGCATGCCAAAGAATTGGGCATACAGCTAACCAGTGTAAAGGGAATTTGAGATGTGCGAGATGTGGAGGCCCACATGAGTATGGAAAATGTGCAAAAGATGCCAAAATTAAATGCTGTAACTGCGGAGGAGAACAAGCCAGAGAAGCTCAGAGAGTGAAAATAATGGAAAAACTGTCCTATGCAGAAGCTCTAAAGAAAGTGAGAATGGAGGGAACAAACAGTAAAATAACCCCAAATACCACAGATAAAAGCCAAACCAATGTATCTGTGAATCAGACACAAACCCCTGCAGGCCCTCTGCCTGTAATCCAGACCTGTGCGCACCAGTGTAGAGTAAATGACAGCACAATGGTAGTGAAAAATGTTGCATAATGTTGCAGCTCAGATGTCAAAGAAAAGTGATAGGATCAGGACAATAGTGGAGGCAGCAGTTAAGTTCTTGGATATAAAAGATGTAAAAGCAGCTCAAATACATGCAATGCTGACGAGTACTGACCTAACGAAGAATGGTCAAACGGAGGATTGAAACATTTATAATGGTTCTTCATATACTTCAATGGAATGCCAGGAGTCTAATAGCTAATGGCCAATAATTAAAAAAATATATATGTGACCTAGAAATAGCTCCTGATGTTATTTGTGTGCAAGAAACATGGCTACGACCCCAACTAGATTTTGTTATTCCTGGGTTTAGTTCTGTTAGAAAGGATAGAAATAATAGTCATAATGGAGGTGGGTGTGCTATTTTTTATTAAAGATAACCTCATTTATAGAAAGATTCCCTCACCTGAAGAGGTAGAGTGCGTTGTGGTGGAACTGTGTTGTGCAAGACAGTATGGTAACGTTAAGGTTATTAATTTCTATAATCCATGTAAAAATCTAACATGTGACATGTTCAGAGAAATGGTAGGAGAAACTTGTAGGAGAGAAATATGGTGTGGGGATTTTAATGCGCACAATAGCTTATGGGGAAGCAATCACACAGATAATAACGGTAGTATTGTTGAAGAAATGATGGAGGAAAGGTCACTGGTTTGTCTTAATGATGGCCAGAGATGAACACGAGTAGATGTGAATAAGGGAAAAATATCATGTTTAGATCTAACGCTGGTATCCAATTGCCTAGATAAAACATGCGAATGGAGTGCCAAGGGAGAATCCACAATAGACAGTGACCACTTCCCAGTATTAACCAGGGTAAGAAAAAATGTGTATAAACAAGAAGGATACACAATAACTCGATGGTGTTTTGACAAAGCAGACTGGAAGAAATTTGAGAGAAGATGTGAGGAGACAGCTCACCTTATAAATGTAGAGGGAAGCATTGAGGAATGTACCAAACAAATAACTGAACATATAATAAATGCTGCAAAAAGTAGTATTCCAGGGAAAATGACACAGGGTAGGAAGAAGGTGGTTCCATGGTGGACTGAGGAGTGCAGTAAAGTTATAAGAGAGCGGAACAAGGCATTCAGAGAACTAAGGAAGAATATGTCACAAGAAAATCTTATGGAATACAAAAGGAAAAGGGCAGTAGCTCGAAGAACTATGAAAGTTGCAAAAAAGAAGACATGGAGAGAATTCTGCTCCTCGATAGGTAGGGAAGTCAAATTACAGAGTGTTTGGTCTATGTTTAAACAGATGAGTGGGAAAAGAAAAACAGTTAAAATGCCAGCCCTGATGAGTGGACAAAAGACTATTGCATCTAACAAAGACAAGGCAGATGTCTTAGGGAAAGTGTTTGCTGCTGTGCACAGTGGTGATCACCTAGATTGCACACACAGGGAGCAGAAGGAGAGAATTCTTAGGGATAACAGAAATATAAGGAGAAAGAGGGAGCGTTGCACGTCAGCATTAGATACAGAGTTAACCATGAAAGAACTAAAAACAGCTTTACAAAGCACTGGAAATACAGCTCCAGGAGAGGATCAGTTATGTTATGCCATGTTCAGGCATCTCCCAGAGACAATGATCAACACTGTGCTGAAACTGTTTAATAAAATCTGGAAAGAAGGAACAATACCAAATAGTTGGAAAAGGGCAGTTATAGTTCCATTTAACAAGCCAGGAAAGGATCCTAGTAGCCCAGATAATTATAGACACATTGCCCTGACATCTCATATGTGTAAGTGGATGGAAAAAGTAATAGTAAACAGATTATCTTATGAAATAGAAAAAAGAGGGTTGTGTAGCAACTATCAGTGTGGGTTTCGGAAAGGTAGATCCACAGTTGATGCTCAAGTCAGAGTCAGTAACGAGGTGGAGAAGGCATTGAAAATGAAAGAATCAATGATAATTGTATTTTTTTGACATTGAAAAAGCATATGACTCAATGTGGAGAGAGGGCTTACCTATTAAATTGAGTAAACTGGGTATAGAAGGGAGAATGTACAACTGGATAATGGACTTCTTGACTGAAAGGAAAATAAAAGTCAAAGTTGGATCGGATTTCTCGGAAGACTCTGGGGTGGACAATGGTATACCACAGGGAAGTGTCGTCAGCCCAATGCTGTTTAATATTATGATAAATTACATATTCTTGAACATCAGCGGAAGTGTAAAATCTGCATTGTATGCAGATGATGGGACCATATGGATGAGGGGCAGGAATTGTGCATTTCTAATAGAAAATATGAAAACAGCTATAAAAGAAGTTGAGCAATGGTCATATGATTGGGGATTTAAACTGTCAGCAAGCAAGTCATGTTATATGATGTTCACAAACAAACGAAAGTTAGAGACTGGAAAACTGACACTATATGGGAAACCAATGGAGATGGTATCGGAATTCAAGTATCTGGGATTATGGCTAGATAGTAAGTATACTTGGAAAACCCATTTGAATCATCTGGAAACAAAATGTAAAAAAGTAATTTACTTATTACGTGCTGTAGCTGGATGTGATTGGGGGTCAGATAAACAGTCGCTGGTTGATATATATAGAGCTCTGATGAGATCTGCATTAGATTATGGATGTATAGCTTATGGAGCTGCAGCAAAAACAGCGCTGCAAAAAATTGATCGATTGCAGCGAACAAATCAACAAATTCTACTAGGGAGGACTTGATTATTGAACTTCAGCACAGTTTATTTAGATTACATAAGGGTGGTGTAGATGTACAGTTTTGTTGGGTGCCAGCACATGAAGGAGTAAAAGGCAATGAAATTGTAGACAAATTGGCAAAACAAGCACTGGAAAGGAATATAACAGTCCCAATCCCCCTCGGGAAAGGAGAGACAAAAGCACTAATAAAGAAGAAAGGGATGGAAATATGGCAGAGGAGGTGGGATGGGGATCAGAAAGGTAGAGAGTTTTACAGAATACAAAAGTCAGTAACAACAAAGACTATCAAAGAAAGGAACAGAAGACAGGAGGTTATTATGACAAGACTAAGAGTGGGGCACACCTGGCTTAATGACACATTATATAAATTTGGGAAAAGGTGTTCCAACCACTGTGACAGGTGTAATATTAAAGAAAGTGTGGGACATGTATTATTAGGTTGTCCAAAATACATAGTGGAGAGAGAGGTATTGAAGGAGGCAGTCAGAGCAGCAAGGCATGAATGGAGTCTATTGGGAATATTAGGAACAGAGGGAGAAGGTGAAGGAGTGAGGGCGGTGAGAAAGGCTCTCTTTAATTTTCTTCGTAGTACAAGGCTGATAGACAGAATCTGAGGTATGTGAGGTGATACTACACACTCTTGTACAGTAGGTGGCGACCCGCCAACTAAACAAGAACAAGAACAGGAACCTACGCTTCATTTGCACCAAAAAGGAGAACTTTGACACCTGTTTTAACGACAGAAGAGAAGATTATTAGCCATTTTGCATCCTTGGTGAGCGCAGTGAGGTATGTTTGTGTATTATGGTTGAAACATTGTATCTGTATGTAACATTGTATCAATGTGTATGGAGCTTCATGGGCAAATGAATGCTTGTTGATGTTTTAATATTGATGCACAAATATGAAGATTGTACTGTGAAGACTGTATGGTGACTTGTTTATGTTTGTATATCCTGACACAGTTTTCACAGTGCTAAGGTAATGATGATTCTGCTGCAACTAAATAAAAGACACCTTGAGCATCTGTCGAGACTCTCTTTGGGGATCCAAGGGTTGCAACAGTGAAAACTCAATGCTACATCTGGGTCGTCTGCTGGGTCGTTCCTGCCGGTTCAGTTCCAGAAGACAAAGCCTGCTGTGTGTTACCATCTTAAACAGAGACTGCAGATGCGGTGAGAGAACTCTTATGAAGGGACAATTTTAGATGAACTGAACTTTCTCAGTGCAGTCCTTCACCTGATCCAAGCAATGGGTACAGTGACTTTGGGTGCGAATGAAAATTTAAGTTAAAAGTTTGAGAAGACATGGCTATCTAAAATGCTTAAAGCAACGTGAATGTTTAATGGCTTTATTTCAAATGCAAATTTTTAATGTTTGAAATTACATGGTTAAGCGAAGCCTTTTTTACATTTTGAAGTTAAAGCAAGCAAGCTCAGGCCCATGTTATTGAATACAGTTTAAACAGTAGCTTAATGATTTGTGATGGGCCCATTTTCTCTTTTCTCTTTTCTCTTATGTTTAATGTGAGGTGCAACATAACACTCATTAAGACATAACTCCATTTTAGTTTATCACTTAAAGATAATTGCAATCACATAAAGTCGTAAGTTAAAAATGTCAGTGACAGAAGAAAAGGGTAAATCCACTGATGAGAGAGACATCTCCAGCACCTCCAGCAGGACAAGGAAAATCAGCTGAAGAAGTTGTCTCTGGCACTCGTGAAAGGCAACTCACTGAAAGAGGCCAACAGATGCGTGAAGAACAAGCAAAAAAGCATGTAAATGCATTCTTAAGGTCTTATGACTCCTGGAAGGGGATAGCAAAAGAATGTAGGAAAAGTCTAAAGCAATTCTGTTCAAAGGAGGATCTTGATAAAATAAATCAGTACATTCAAATGGATGTGACTGTGTACATCAAAATTATGAGCCACTGCAACGCAATTCAACTAACACTCCAGATGTTGTGCGGAAAATGGATGCTTGTAATACACTGACAACTAGAAATATGTGATATAGTGAGTAAACGAATGGAAGTGGCCGTTACCCGTGACACCTTTAAAGCAGAGGTTGAAAAGCAAAGGGTGAGAATGATTTTAAACAGAGATGAATATAAACCCATTTTTGGTGGAACAAACACTGAAAGTGTCATCTCAGAGGGGCCTGAAGGATTAGATGACGTGTCCATCTCCACTTCTAAGGCTTCCAGTAAGTGAGCAGATGCAGAAGCAGATCTTGAAGCCAAATTGGGGCAAGCAAGGTCCATGCAGGAGATACAAGCTCAACAGAGTAAACTCACTAAGCTGGAAAGTGATTGGAAACTTCATGAGTCACAGGTGATGGCAGAAATGAGGCAAAAGCAAACTGAAGTTGAGCTGAAACTGGAAGAGGAGAAATCAAGGCTGAAAATGATGCAAGCAGATATGGATGTCAAGGTGGCTGCAGCTCAGGCTCGGACATATGATAAATTTGAAGGTGGAGTGGAAAATGAAGTGAAGGAACGCTATGAATGAGCCCCTGCGAAAACCACTACACTTATGAATTCAAATCGACCCCTGAGTGTAGGAGCCACAGTGTTGCAATCACAGACACCATCTCATAGTGAAACAGCCGGATTGGCTGAAGCAATTGCAAGTTCATTAAGCTTAAATCGCCTTCCTGTTCCTGAACCAGCTGTCTTCTCTGGTGATCCTCTGAAGTTTGTTGACTTTAAAATGTCTTTCCTAACTTGAATTGGTAGAAAGCCTATCCCTGCCAGTGAAAAGATGCTTAACCTGAAAAGCTACCTTACAGGAGAGGCACGCAAAGCAGTAGAAGGGTTCTTCTACCGGAGTTCTGAAGATGCATATGAGGGTGCCTGGGCAGTTTTAGAGGACCGCTATGGAAATCCATTTGTTGTACAGAAAGCATTCAGAGACAAACTTATGAAATGGCCTAAGATTAATTCCAATGATTCTTCTGCATTAAGAGAGTTTGCATATTTCTTAAAAAGCTGTGCAGAAGCAATGCCCCATGTTAAAGGACTGGTCATACTGGTCATATGACTGTGAGGAAAATCATAAGCTCTTGAAAAAAACTGCCAGATTGGATTGTACGAAAATGGAGTAGGGTGTTGTAGATGAGCTTGATGCATCTGGAGAATATCCAGCCTTCAATCGCTTCACAGAATTTATGTTAAAAGAGGCTCGCATAGCCTGTAACCCCATCGCCTCTCCCCTCTTTCTAAATTCTAGAACCCCAGATGATAAGTCATCTAAAAAAGCAAAGGCTTTTAGCACAAGTGTCCAGTCAAAAGATCACACATCAAAGGTCTCAGAAAGTGTGTCATTTCCTAGGCCCAGGTTGCCTTGTCTCATCTGCAAAGAAGAATCGCATGGCATAGCTAAGTGTCCAGTCTTCGCTGCCAAGCCTATGGGAGATAAAAAGACATTCATACATCAAAATCATCTTTGCTTTGGATGTTTACATAAAGGCCATATCACCAAAGACTGTAGGATGAAGCATCTCTGTGGGGTGTGTGGCCGCCGCCATCCAACCTGTTTGCATGAAGGAGGGAGGAAACCAGGAGAAGTCACGACGAAAGGTTCCACTCCTACAGAAGGACAGGTAACTCAGGAGATCCATAAAGTCAACTCCCATACTGTCATTAGAGAGGCATCTGCCACGTCAAGTGTCGTTCCTGTTTATCTGTCATCTGTAAATGAACCTGAAAAAGAAATTCTCACATATGCTCTTCTTGATACACAGAGCGATTCAACTTTTGTCCTGGAAGATCTTGCCAGAGAGCTGAACGTAGCCACTCAACCATTGCAGTTGAAGCTCAGTACAATGACTGCTGTAGATACAGTTATACCCACTCAAAGTGTAGTTGGCCTGCAAGTTAGAAGCTTCCATAATGACAATCATGTTATGTTACGGCAAGCATATACACGTGACTTTATTCCTGTTGATAGATTCTGTATACCAACTGCATCTACAGCTTTGCAATGGTCTCATCTTAAACATCTGGCACATGAGTTGCCATCACTTCAAGACTGTGATGTGGGTTTGCTAATAGGCTATGACTGTCCTTCAGCTCTGGCGCCTCTAGAGGTCATCACTGGACATGAAAATGAGCCATTCGCACAAAAGACTGAGTTGGGATGGAGCATCACAGGTGCAGCAAATTCACATCTGGACAGACGAGGAAGCCAGGGGTTCGTGCATAGAGTTGCAGTGAAGGAGATTGCCATGCCAACCGCTGCAGACATCCTGAGAGTGCTAGAGTCAGATTTCAGTGAGAGAAACTCAGAGTGCAAACTTGTCTCCCAAGATGATGTGCACTTTATTCAGCTCCTAAATGAAACCATCCGACAGAGACCAAATGGCCATTTAGCGATGCCTCTTCCGTTCAAGGGCCAAAGTCCTCCCCTACTGCCAAATAATGAAAAACTGGCCACAATTCGCCTGCAGCATTTGAAGAGAAAGCTAAAAGGCAATCAGCAGTTCCATGATCATTATAAAGCCTTTATGGAGGATGTGATCAGCAATGGTGATGCAGAGCCAGTTCCAGAGACAGCAGATGGAGAGGTCTGTTGGTATATACCTCACCATGGCATATACCATCCTGAGAAACCTGGCAAGCTAAGGGTGGTCTTTGATTGCTCAGCTAAATTTTATGGCATCTCCCTCAATGACACCTTAACACCTTAACTCTCTGGTGGGAGTTCTCTGCCGTTTCAGAAAGGAAGCAGTAGCCATCATCTGTGATACTGAAAGAATGTTCCATCAATTCTGTGTCACACCTGAGAACCGCAGCTATTTGAGGTTTCTATGGTGGGAGCAGGGAGACCTTGAACAAGAGTCCAAAGAATACCAGATGGCTGTCCATCTTTTTGGTGCTGCATCCTCCCCAGGATGCGCTAACTTTGGCTTGAAGTACTTGGCACAACAGCATGAGACTATCCCTCTGCAGCCGCCTTTGTTGCAAACAGTTTTTATGTTGACGATGGGCTTTTGAGTATTCCCTCAATCAAAGAAGCCTCTGAATTGATTGTCGAAGCCCAGCAGTTGTGCAAAAAAGGGGGTTTAAGGCTCCACAAACTCAACTCAAATGAGAGTGAAGTTCTCAGTTGTGTGGATCCATCCGAGAGAGCAACAGGTGTTGAATGCCTGGACCTTAATCAAGACTCTGCCTCAGTGGAACATTGCTCTGGGCATTCAGTGGTTAGTCAAAAGCGACCACTTCAGTTTTAATGTTAATTTGAAAGACAAGCCTGACACCCGCTGTGGCATTCTGTCAGTGGTGGCCTCCTTGTATGACCACTGGGGTTTGTGGCCCCATTTGTTTTGAGTGGAAAGTGCATTCTCCAGGAGCTGTGTCGCAGAAATGTTCAATGGGATGATGCACTTGTGCCCACGGTGGGAGGAATGGAAAACTGGCCTCGAAGGGCTGAAAGATGTCTCAATCGCCAGATGTTACTATCCACCACACTTTGGCAAGATTGTGAGTGTTGAACTGCACCACTTTTCAGACACTAGTTGTGTGGGATATGGTGCATGCTCCTACCTTCGATACAAAAATTACCACAACAACATCTACTGCAGCCTTGTCATGGCTAAGACTAGGGTTGCTCCTTCCAAGGTCACTAGTATCCCCCGTCTAGAACTTTCAGCTGCTGTGCTTGCAGCCCGACTGAGTGTGATGCTGAAATCAGAACTGAACATGAACATCAATGATAAGTTCTTCTGGACAGATTCAAAAGTCACTCTAGCATACATTAACAATGAGGCACGCAGGTTTCATGTGTTCGTAGCAAATCATGTCCAGTCAATAAGAGAGAATGCTAACCCAAGCCAATGGCATTATGTTGATACTGCAGAGAACCCAGCCCATCACGCCTCTAGGGGACTTAAAGCATCTGAGATTCCATTAAGCAACTGGTTACCTGGTCCTGAGTTCCTGTGGAAAGAGGAGTTACAACTTGAACCCTGTGCACCAAACAACCTCTTGGTTGGCGACCCAGAGGTGAAAGCAGCCCAGGTGTTTACATCATGCACAAGCAAGTGCACAGACATACTCGAGCGCCTATCTAGAGTCTCATCCTGGGCAACACTCCTCAAGGTAGTGGCAAGAATTAAAAGACTTACCATTAGACAAAAGTGTCTCACAGATGTTGTGACTGTCAAAGAACGTGAAAGTGCAGCTAAAGTCTTGATAAGCCTTGTCCAACAGCAGTCATTCAGCCAAGAGATCAAAACACTTGAAATGGGGCACAGTCTTCCAAGTTCCTCTCTTTCGTCTCGATCCAATCTTGAGTGAAGGCATACTCCATGTTGGCGGAAGATTGAAACATGCATCTCTCAGTGAAGAGTTTCGTCATCCCATCATTCTACCCAACAAGGGTCACGTTACTCAGCTCATTCTGTCACTCTCAAGTATGCCATCAGGGCAGAAGTCAAACTCAAATGGAGCTCAGAGCAAATGGATTTTGGATCCTTGGCTGCAGCAAGTTGGTCTCTAAGTTCATTCATAAGTGTGTGCAGTGCCAGAAGCTGAGGCGTCCAGTTGAAGAGCAGCAGATGGCTGAGCTGCCCAAAGAGCGTGTTGAAGAATCTGCTCCATTCACAAAGTGCGGTATGGATTGCTTTGGCCCTTTTCTTATTAAGAGAAATCGCAAGGAGCACAAGAGGTATGGCTTGATACTCACCTGTCTCTACTCTCGAGCTGTGCACTTAGAGATGTTGGAAGCTCTGTCCACAGATTCATTCATCAATGCTCTTCGGTGCTTCACAGTCTAAGAGGAGCTGTGTGCCAACTCCGCTGTGACCAGGGCAGAAATTTCGTAGGTGCCAAGAATGAATTAAGAGAATCACTCAAACAGTGCGACTACCAGGCCCTTGAAAACTTCCTGGCTGAGAAGCAGTGTGAGTTTGTGTTCAACGCCCCCTCAGCAAGCCATGCTGATGGCGTGTGGGAGCGTCAAATACGCACCATACGAAATGTCCTGAATGCTACACTGGCCCAGAGCATAGGTAGGCTTGATGATGCCTCTCTGAGAACATTGTTTTATGAGGCCATGGCTATTGTCAACAGCCCCCCTCTGAGCACAGATGGAATAAATGACCCCAATTCTCTTGAGCCTTTAACACCCAACCATCTCATTCTAATGAAATCAAAGATGGCTCTTCCACCTCCTGGAAAGTTTGTGAAAGAGGATGTATATGGTGCCAAAAGATGGCGCAGGATTCAGTATCTGATCGAGCAGTTCTGGAGCCGATGGAAAAGCGACCTCTCCATGCGGCAAAAGTGGCATGTCCCTCGACGCAATCTCAAAGTGAATGATGTGGTCATCATTAAAGAAGAAATCTTTCCAACGAACCACTGGCAGTTGGGACGAGTGGTGGAAACAACTGTGGATAGCGATGGCTTGGTGCGAAGAGTCAAAGTACAAGTGGGAGAATGGAGATTTTTACAAACCCAATTCCCCATGGAAACCCTCAATCATAGAAAGACCAATACACAAGCTGGTTCTGCTACTTGAAAGTGAATAGTTACAAAGAGTGCACACACACATATACACACATCACACAAACAGCTGCAATATACATAACCCATTTCATTAACATATTTTATGCTTATTTGCACACTTTGGGGGTGGTGACTGGTCCTTTGAAGAATTATGGGGAATCATGTATGGTTTGTGGCAACATGACATGATTGGTGGGAGTGTAAAGGACCACACTAGTCCTTGTATGTGTTTCTCATTTGTTTTCATCATTGTTTCAGTAAAACTCTTTAAATGTTTTGTTTACATTCTATCTATATTTACAAATATAAAACTTAATCAAATAATATTTCTATTTTGTATGTGTTTTTAAATGGTTGGTGTGGGAAGTTGAGAGTGAGTATTGTGTGTGAATCTTGTATGGACTTGGGGTGTTGAATTTTGTCCTTTGAGTGACACAGTAGCTCCACGAGAGAGACCTGTAAAGGTAGCCAAACAGGTGTGAGTAATTAGGAAGCTGCTTTGTTTGAGCCTGGGCCACAAAGCTTGATGTCCATGCTCCAGCTTAACCTATGCTTCATTTGCACCAAAAAGGAGAACTTTGACGCCTGTTTTAACAACAGAAGAGAAGATTATTAGCCATTTTGCATCCTTGGTGAGCACAGCAAGGTATGTTTGTGTATTATGGTTGAAACGTATCTGTATGTAACTTTGTATCAATGTGCATGGAGCTTCATGGGCAAGTGAATGTTGATGTTTTAATATTGATGCACAAATATGAAGATTGTACTGTGAAGACTGTATGGTGACTTGTTTGTTTGTTTATGTTTGTATATCCTGACACACAGTTTTCACGGTGCTAAGGTGATGATGATTCTGCTGCAACTAAATTTGTGCTCCTTCTTCTTGATGTTGGCATCAGCTGGTACCGCCACATCTATCATCACTGCCCTCTGCTGCTCTTTGTCCATCACCACTATGTCCGGTTGGTTAGCCAGGAGCTAACAATATACGCTGATCCAGCTAGCATCTTACATCCCGCTACTATGTGCTGGACTGTCTCAGGGGCCTCCTTACACAGCCTGCACCTTGGGTCTGGTCTACTGTTGAAGATTCTGGCCCCTATAGCCCTCGTGCTCAGGGCCTGTTCTTGTGCTGCCATGATCAGTGCCTCTGTGCTGTCTCTCGGCCCAGCATTTTCCAGCCATTGGTAGGTCTTCTTGATATCAGCCACTTCCTCTATCTGACGGTGGTACATGCCATGTAGAGGCTTGTCCCTCCATGTTGTCTACTCCTCCCTCTCCTCACACTTTTCAGGTTCCTGCTGCCTGAGGCTTTCACTGGGCAGTTTATCTTTTGGGGCCATTTTCCTGATGTATTCTTGGATTTTCGATGTTTCATCCTGGACAGTGGCTCTGATGTTCACTAGTCCTTGGCCTCCCTCTTTCCGCTTAGTGTACAGCCTCAGGGTGCTGGACTTGGGGTGAAACCCTCCGTGCATGGTGAGGAGCTTCCTTGTCTTGATATCTGTGGCTTCTATCTCCTCCTTTGGCCAGCTTATGATCCCAGCGGGGTATCTGATGACTGGTAGTGCGTACATGTTGATGGCTTGGACTTTGTTCTTCCCATTCAGCTGACTTGCGGCCTCCTCATGGTTTCCATTAGCCTGTGGGATACCAAGATATTTGTAGCTGTCTTGGATGTCTCCTATCCTGCCCTCTGGTAGGTCCACCCCTTCAGTTCTGATTATCTTGCCTCTCCACGATACCATCCGGCCACACTTGTCCAATCCGAATGACATCCCTATGTTGTTGCTGTAGATCCTGGTGGTGTGGATCAGTGAGTCAATTTCTCGCTCAATCCCGGCATACAGCTTGATGTCATCCATGTAGAGCAGGTGGCTGATTGTTGCCCCACTTCGGAATCGGTATCCGAAGCCGCTCTTTGTGATGATGTGACTGAGGGGGTTCAGACCTGTGCAGAACAGCAGTGGTGATAGTGCCTCCCTTGGTATATGCCACACTTGATGATGACTTGGGCAATTGGCTTGGGAGTTGGCCTCTAGGGTCTTCCACATTCCCATGGAGTTCTTGATGAAGGCTCTTAGTGTCCTGTTGACCTTGTACAGTTCCAGTATGTGTGTGGCATTGAATTGTAGACTTCAATGTGTATATACAGTCATGGAAAAAATTATTAGACCACCCTTGTTTTCTTCAATTTCTTGTTCATTCTAATATCTGGTACCACTAAACGTATAATACAATGAACACAACAAAAAATGCAGCTGGTCACATAATACTTTATGTCCTATTTGACATTCGTAAGCTTAATTGATTCCCAGGGTATATAAGAGGCCATTTCATGTCACAAGCAGCACTGCACATGCAAAGGCCTAGAGTGGTTTCCTGCTTACATTCAAGCCGTAGCACAACTCAGAAGTTGTCAGCTCTCACATAATGCCTAAAACAAAAGAATTATGTGAAGCAACAAAGGCAGCCATCTTGGCACTGCTGGAAATTGGCATGAGTGAGAGACAGGTAGCGAAAAAACTGAAGATCTCCAAGACAGCCGTTCATTCCAACAAAAAAAAACAAGCTGAACATGGCACTACCAAATTGCTACCTGGCCGTGGCAGGAAACGTCTTTCTACCCCACGAGATGACCGTGCACTCATCCGTTCCTGTGTCAGGAATCGTCGTCAGACCTCCAGGGACCTTAAAAATGAGTGGGCACTGTCGAGAAATGTGACTTGCTCGGCAAGGACAGTTCGAAACCGACTTGTTGAAGCTGGTTTGAAGTCACACAGAGCACGCAAGAAGCCCTTCATCAATGAAAGGCAGAGGAAGGCCCGGTTACTCTTTGCTCGAGACCACAAGGATTGGACTGTTGATGATTGGGCTAAGGTTCTCTTCAGTGATGAATCCAATTTTGAATTGATGCCCACTCCAGCCAACTTACTGGTTAGGAGGAAGCCTGGAGAAGCTTACAACCCAGACTGTCTTGCCCCTACAGTAAAACATGGGGGTGGATCAGTCATGATCTGGGGTTGTTTCTGTCTGAGTGGAACAGGGCAAATGCAATTGTGTGAAGGCCGAATGAACCAGGTCAAGTACAGGACTACCCTTGAAAACAGTCTTCTTCCATCAGCTGGAAAACTCTTTCCTGCCTCGAATGACTGGATTTTCCAACAAGACAATGCCCCTTGCCACACGGCAAGGTCAGTTAAAGCCTGGATGGAGAACCACAACATTCGCACCATGCCTTGGCCTGCTCAATCACCAGATCTTAATCCAATTGAAAACCTGTGGAAAATCATCAAACTCAAAATGGAGAACCACAAGCCCAAAAACAAAGAAAATTTGTTTGAATTTGTCCAACAGGAATGGGCTGCTGTGACAGCAGAACAATGTCAGAAGCTGGTGGAGAGCATGCCAAGACACATGGCTGCAGTCATCAAAAACAATGGTTATGCAATCAAGTATTAACTCTTGTGTGTATCATGTGTTTAAAGCAAACAGAAAAGAAAACATGGAATGCTTAAAAGTAGTGTTTTTGGCGGTACAATGCCATAGCTATTGATGTAAGAATTTAAGTAATTTTGGTTATTATCAAGAAAACCATGGAAAATGAATAATCCTTAGTTCTTAAATTAAACTCTCATGAGCTATTTTTGTTGTTATCATTATAATTGTCCAAACAAATGTACCTTTAGTTGAGCCAGGCATTAAAACTAACAAGAAATTGAAGAAAACAAGGGTGGTCTAATAATTTTTTCCATGACTGTATATACATATATATGTATATAATAAAAAAAATATATATATATAATAAAAAATATGTTTATATATATATATATATATATATATATATACACACACACATATGTTTATATACAAGGCACTTTCTGTTTTATAAAACGGCTGGCAATTTCTGAATTAATGGTAGGAGTTTTCTAGTCTGTCAGCTCATTGTCATAACAGTTTTTCCAGGCTCGTCAAGTGGTTTTTTGTTTGGACTTTTTGTAAAATCTTTTGTTTTGAAAACCTAGTTCTAATACAACCACTTCATGGCAGCCATGTGGCATGGAATGACACACAAAAGCCTGAACAGAGTGAGCATAGTATTCCTTGTTCTGAGATCAGGTGTGAATCTAAAGAAGACAAAACAACTTTCAGATCGAGTCACTGGTCTCTGTAAAACATCGACCTGTGCAGCAGCTCTGAAATATATTTTCACATTTTAAGAACAGAACAGAACATTTTAAGAAGTTTAGAAAGTCCCATTTTTATTTCTTGTTAATAGCTTGGTAACAATCCATGGCCACGTGTAAGTGTTAGCGGCAGGCAGAAAGTGGCTGACAGAAGCTGCAGCACCTTCTTACCTGACTTTAATCAAACCCAACAGGTGTTCATTTCATTTAATTTCAGTGATTTAATTGGGCAACTCCTCAGTGTGAACATATGTGACAGCATGAATGCGAAGTAGATGGGTGCTAAGAAATAGCACACAGGCTGCTATAAATATGGATGCTGGAGATAAATGCATGAATTTGATTTGATCCACACTCGCTGTCATTAAACTCCTCCATGCTTCATGGTTCAGCACTACAGTGTGGCAAGAATCACACAACAACAAATCTGCACATGGAGGGCTGAGTGACTGTTCCAATCCTTGGCCATTTGAAAATTCTTAAAAAACATTTTTGTGTTCCCATAAATGTTGTAGCATACAGAAAACATTACCTTCATGCAGATATTTGTTTTTAAGGTCTGTGCCTGCAGGGTTTTCTGTTGATAAATATATGCCAACTATTACAGTCAATTTATGTATCACAAATCACAAATTTGCCTCAGGCTTCACACTATTTATATGACACAATTAATAAAGTAAAGAGTAAAACTGAACAGAAACAGATTTGATCTGTACTAAATATAAGAAAATTACAGAAGACAAAATCATACAGAAAATTACTAACACAGGAGAATTTCAAGCAGCTGCAATATTTTGTTTTACCCAGCCTGCATCATTAGTAGCAACTGTCTAAAATCCTGTCAGGCTCTCATTAATTCTTATATCTCTTTAATTCCTAAACTCAAAGTGTGAATCTGAGATATTTATCAAAGTCTCATTGGTATTTTTAAGCTGCATTAATTAATACTAATCTTGAGGGTGGCCGATATATCATGAATGAAAGACTAAAATTAAATTTTGTACAGAATGATGTTCATGGTACCCAGAGGATGAATCTCAGTGACCTCCATGACCTCCATCACTGGGCGATCGAGACAGAGGACAGTGAATTTAAGGAGTTCATGATATGTTACAATATATTCTGCTAATGTTAAAGCCACATGATTTTACACAAATGCAACATTGCAGAAGTTATAATCTGTAAGCTTCACAAGATAAGAACCCACACACACCTCCACAAATCAACAAAATAAGTCTCAGGCTAACGAACAAAAGATCACTTAAGTATCAAGGGGAAAACACTCCTAGAAATCTCTATGAAACATTAATAAACCAAAATTCACTTCACAATAGGGGTGCGACAAGATCTTGCGAGACCAAATCCTAATGATATTTCTTGTTTAATGAAAAGATGTCTCGCGAGCACAGAGCTGAAAGAAACCACCAGACTTTGAACTATAAAAGCTTCTATTTGTGATCTGTGCGCTGAGAGAAACCCATTGATTGTGTATGTGGTTGCAACATGCAAAGGTCTGCACCGAGGAGGGTACAGCACAGGGGTGGAGTTTGCACTCTTGCATGCTGCAGGAGAGATGCCAGGAGCGGCACAGAAAGGGGGAAAAAGCACATGTATGTAAAGGATGGAGGAAAGGCTGATTCTTGCCGTATAGCAATTTGGTGAGCTGTGGAATCAGAATCAGAATATTTATTGTACCCTTGGGTAAATTCGGTTTACAGTGAGTGAGTCACCTCGTATTGTAAACACTCAGGATAACACAGGACAAGACAAAGTGACGACAGTGCTGAGGCTAAAAGTACTAAGAGGACAGCCCCAAGATAAAAAGCAAGATAAGTTAAAACATCAGTAAAAGATACAAATGTACCATCCATAAAAACAAGATAAAAGAAACAGTAAAAGAAAGAAATAAATACATAAATAATGCTCTCACTTATTGATAGCACTGATGTCTGCTGGTACAAAGCTGTTTTTGTAGCGCCTAGATTTACAAGCAGGTACCATGAACCTCCGACCTGATGAAAGCAGCTGAAACTCCCCATGAAGAGGGTGGGAGTCATCTCTTACAACAGAGTTAGCTATCCTCTGTAGCTGTTTGGCATACAGGGATTCTGGGTGAAGCTGAGACTCTCCAATCAGCTTGCTAGACCATTTCACAATTTGGTTTAAATAGTTTTTGTTTTTCAAAGACACGTTTCCAAACCATGAAACAAGACAGAAAGATAAAACTGATTCAATAAAAGCACGATAAAACAAGGTCAGCATGGTCCTGTCGATGTTAAAAATGAATAATTTCCTCAAACAAAACAGGCGCTGGCGTCCTTTTTTGCACACAGCTTCGCAGTTTGCCTCAAAGTTCAGTTTGTTGTCGATGACAGTACCAAGATATTTGTATGTGTCAACACACTCCACTATCTGACCTTTTAAAACTGTGGCCTCTTGATTGGAAGCCCTGTTTTTACAAAAGTCAATGATCATGTCTTTTGTTTTGGAAATGTTCATCTCAAGGAAAGATTTACTGCACCAGTTAAAAAAATCATTTACAACTGGGCCATGGCTCATGTCATTGTTTTTCAGCAGGCTGACAATAACTGTGTCGTCTGCGTACTTTAAAATGGTTCTACCCTCTCTGCTGCTGCGACACATGTTTGTGTAGAGGATGAACAAGAGAGGAGACAACACACATCCTTGTGGGGAGCCAGTGGAGGATGTAACCTGATCTGAGATAGCTCCATTCACTCTCACTTTCTGTGTCCTGTCAGTTAAAAAGTTCAAAATCCAACCCACAACATTGTTGCTTATGTTAAAATGCTCTAAGCCTTAAGGCTAAAACATGGGGTTGGATTGTATTAAAAGCAGATGAGAAATCAATAAATAAAAGTCTTGCATGTGTTCCTTTCTCCTCCAGATGTTTAAAAAGCAAATTTAATAAAGTAACTGTAGCATCTTCTACCCCTCTGTTTGGTCTGTAAGCAAATTGCATGGGATCAAGATCATGCTCAGTTGTCTTCAGAATTTCAGATCTAACAATTTTCTCAAAATATTTCATTACAATCGATGTCAGTGCGATTGGTCTGAAATCATTAAGAGTTTTGGGAGAACTGATTTTTGGGGCAGGGATAACAACAGCATCCTTCCAGGCTCTTGGCACATGCTGCATCTTTAAAATGTTTTAAATGTGCTGAAAAATAGAGCTCAGCTCCTTCGCACAAGAATTCAGCAAGCGGCCACAAATGTTATCAGGACCACAGCTTTTATTTGGTTTAAGGGAACAGAAGGATTTTTCGACATCCTTCTGGGAGATAAAAAAGTGCTGATTGTCACTCACTTTTTGACTCACTTCCTGTATTTCTTGACTAAAATCAAAAGCATCAAAACGTGTATAAAAACAGTTAAGTGCGTTTGCAAATTCAATGTCTGACTCAAAGCCATCAATAGAGATGATACTGCTGGTTTTAGGGTTTTGGAGGCCTGCAATGGCTTTCATGCTTGACCAAGCAGATCCAAGATTATTCATAGCCATCTTGTTCTCCAGCTTCCGTTTATAGTCCTGCTTTGCTTTTAAAATCCCAATTTTCACCTCCTTAGTGACTGTGTGCAGCTCATAGGCTGCTCCATGTTTAAAAGCAAGTCTCTTGGCCTGTATACAAGTCTTAACTGACCTAGTGACCCATGGCTTATTGTTGGGAAACACTTTTACACGTCTGCAGGGAATGATCATGTCCCTGCAAAAGGCAGCATATGAACCAGTGACATCAGCAAGTTCATCAAGATTATCGCCACAGGCTTCTTTAAACAAGTCCCAATCAGTGCAGTCATAGCACTCCTTCAAGCAAAGCACAGCCTCCTCAGTCCAGTCCTTAATGTCTCTTATATGGACCTTTTCCCTATTTAACACAGTTCTGTATGTAGGCAGGAGATGCACACAGTTGTGGTCCCCTGAGCCCAGGGGGGGTAATGGGAGAGATTTATATGCCTCCTTAACAGAACCATAACAAAGATCAATACTTTTGTCCCATCTGGTTGGACAGGTTACATATTGATAAAAGTCAGGCAGTGTCTTTTTAAGGGAGACATGGTTAAAATCACCCAGTACGAATATCGGTGCATCAGGTGAGATAGTTTGCAGTTTCTGCACCACATCATGGATGGCACTGCAGGCAGAAGAGGCATTGGCTTTTGGATGTAAATAAACCGTTGTGATAAACAGTTGCGGGAACTCAGGGCAGGTAGAAAGGACGCAACGATACACATAAAAGTTCAACATCTGGAGTGCAGATGCGCTCTCTGACAGTAACAGATTTGGGATGGCAGTACCGTTGATTTACATAGAGACAGACTCCGCCTCCCTGTGACTTCCCTGTTACCTCTGCGTCTCTATCCAAACGGAGTGGCGCACCGAAGCCATCAATGAGCAGGTCCGCGTCCCGATCACGTTCAGTGAGCCATGATTCCGTGAACGTCAGAATCCCACAGTCTTTAAAATCCTTCAGAAAGCGGACGTTTCCCTGAAGTTCATCCATTTTATTTCGGAGGGACTGGGCGTTCCCCAGGATCATTGAAGGCAGGGGAACCCGGTTGAGCCTCAGCTTCCTCATGCGTAGCCGCACACCTCCCCTCTTTCCCCGCTTCCTCCTTCGGCTTCTCTCCCTCCGTTTTTCACCACCAGTTCTTGTGTTAGGCAGTTTAAGGATGTGATCCGGAATCTGTGCCGTGACATCTGACACGCCAGCAGGCATTATGTATCTAAGTTGGAGCAGTTCATTTCTGCTATACTGCAGCCTGTCACCGCTGACAGTCCAGCTGTCATTCAGGGCGAGCAGGAGAAACAGTAGCCAGAGACACATCGTAGGGCGAAGAAAGTCCATTTTAGCCACACTGTCTATCAAGACTCCACGAGGAGTGTAAAGCAGCACATGGAACAACTTACAAACAACTTAAAAACAACAAACAAATACAAATGTGAATACGAGGACGCCAAACTCTCTCTCCGAAGGGTCGCTGCGTGTGCATGCGCCCCATAGCCTGTGAATGAGGCCCCAGGAGTGAACAAAGTCTCAAACAAAGTCTTGTGGGACACAAGATTGTAGCTCCTGGATGACCAACAGGTGCCAGTGCATCCACAAGATGTGCCCAAGACTACAGTCATCACACCGTTTGGACTTTTTGAGTTCCTCCGTATGCCGTTTGGCCTTAAAGGAGCAGCACAGACTTTTCAGTGGTTAATGGACTCCGTGCTGCGGGGCTTGTCATTCTTCTCGTATACCTGGATGATATCCTGGTAGCTAGCGCCTCGGCTGACAAGCATCAGTTGCACCTGCGTCAGCTTTTCGAGCAGTTGAACAGCCATGGTTTGATTGTGCACCCAGCCAAGTGTTAGTTTGGGCTGCCTGCCTCTGACTTTTTAGGCCACCATGTCTCTCAGCAGGGGGCAGTTCCCCTGCCTGCCAAGGTGGAGGCAGCCACTGCTTTTCCACGCCCTCGTACTGTAAGGACCCTGCAGGAGTTTCTTGGGATGGTGAACTTCTATAACCAATTCATTCCACATGCAAGCCACCTAATGTGGCCCCTGTATAAGGCGTTAAAGGGCAAGAGACCAGGTGCGGATGTGGACTGGACAGCCGAGAGGTTGCAGGCTTTCGCAGATGCCAAGACCGCTCTTGCCAATGCTGCCATGCTGGCACACCCGACTGTGGCTGCTCCTGTGGCCCTTACCACAGACCTCTCGGATTTTGCTGTTGGGGCAGTGTGTGAGCAATGGGTGTACGGCGCTTGGCAGCCTCTGGCTTTCTTCAGGAGAATTGTTCCTGACAATGAGAGGAAGGGACAGGGACAGGGAGCTGCTGGCTCTTTTTCTGGCCATGTGTCACTTTTGGTTTTTGCTGGAGGGCCGTGAGTTTGTTGCCTTTGTGGACCGCTCTCCGGGCTGCACTAACAGACAGTAATTGGGTGGACTGTTTGCCATGGGTGATGTTGGGCCTGCGCTCTGCCCCAAAGGAGGACCTGCAATGTTCGGCAGCCGAGATGGTTTTTGGCCAGCCACTGGGGGTCCCTGGTGAATTTCTCCCAGAAACCAGGTATGTGTTCATTTGGCATGATGTCCACCATTCTCCTCTCCGGTCACCTTACAATGGACCCTTCCGGGTGCTGGAAGCAGGACCCAAGACCTTTGTTGTGGATATGGCAGGGCGTTCTGAGTGGGTTTCCGTGGACCGCCTTAAGCCTGCTCATGTGTTTCCTGATGAGCCAGTGGAGCTGGCTCGAGCCCCTCTCCGTGGCTGACCCCACAATCCAAACCCAGTTTTTCACCAGTTCCCTGCTCCTACCTCAGACCCAGTGGTGGACTTGGCCTCTCAGCTAGCCCAGCCACAGGGACAACCCTCTGGCCGGGTTCCAGTCCCTGCCCCAGTAGGGGTTCAGCGCAGTTGGCTTGGCCGGGTCATCAGACTGTGCATACAGGACTAAGACTGTTTTTTTGCACTGGTTGGGGTTGGATGCTTGTCTATATCTATTCTGGGTGTTCAGGGGGAGCCGTGTGGTGGCGGGGGCAGTATTTTCACACCAGAATAGGTGGAGGGAGAGAAGAAGAAGGGAGAGATAAATAGGAAGTAGGGGAGTTATTGGTTGGGTTGTTTTGTATGTTGAAAGTCTGGAATAAAGAGTGATCTTGAGAATAAGCTGTTGAACAACAACTGTGAATGTTTTTATGGGAGTGATCCCAAGTGTGCATGCAGACCCTAAAATGCATCTTTAGCTATATTTGACAGCCTGGTCATGACAACAGGCTGGCTTTTTCCTTACAGGGGCTGTTTATCTGCATTTCGGTGTAATGGAAATAAGACATCTTTTATCTGATTAGCTAAAAGGCACCCACACATTATCCTGTTCTTCCTCTGTAATCACAGTTGTCTGATAAAGTTCAATGGAGATTAAAGTGGTAAAATGAAAGGAGCGACCTGAGTTTATAACTGCTTGTCAGCATCTCTAGACAGAACATGGGTGGCTTGGTAAATGTGGCCTCTATTAAAGTAAAATAAATTGTGAATTGAAAAGGGATTGAAAGTGGCTTTCTAAAAACAGTTTTCTTCCTATCAAATATTTCATTAATAATTCCTTAAATTTTAAATAGGGCTCTCGTCCTGTGCTTTAAGGTGTTATTAATATTCCACCCAGTTTCTCAAGGTTTCGACCCTCCTACCTGCATAGAGCTCTCCGAAAACTTTTGCACTTGGACTTTTCTATAAAATGCACAGGGAAGGACCTACAAACTTCTAAGGAGCTACTTGGACATTGGGGATTGGCTTTCTGTCCATGTGACCTAAAAAAACTCCATTGCAGTATAGACAAAATTTGCTTTCAACCAAAACCCTCAATATGTCCAAACAAAACACATTCATCCGCTCATCATTAAATTTAATGGTGGAGTAGGAGTTCTTTGCAAAATGGTTCCAGCAAGCTATATTTTGAAAATACACACAGCCCTGCCCTTTCTTCAGACCTCCCACTGAGCGTTCACAGAGGTTCAGGAGCACTGCATTGATTAACTAACTTTAGCTAAATTCTACCCATGGCGTCTTCACAGTGAAGACTGTAAACATCGTAATGAACCTAAACAATGAATATTATCATCATTTCAAGAAATATTTATTTGTACACAAGATTAAAGTTGACTTTTCACTTGTTGTTTTGATGTGTTCTACATAATTTCATTAGCCACTTTCACACTATTGAGCCAAAGCCGAGTAACAAAGCAGGGCTAGAGGCTGTGTCAAGATTGGGGTTAGCTGTTAGCTGCGTAGCCTACTACTATCGATGTAAACAAATAGCCTCTCAGTTAGTGAGCTATCTTCCTAGCCTGGTGATGATGTGTTATAGCTGGCATTATGAACGGATTGTTTTGTGGTTAACATACCTCATTTCTTCCATGCCTTGTGTCTCCATGCCTTGGCTCTCAGTCGTCGTTGCTGTTGTACTTTGATTGCTCTTTGCCGTCGTCCCTCGCATAGCCTCTGTAGCGGCCTCTTGGAATTTATATACCAGACATTGAGTTTCAAACGGGTGCATTTTATTCTTGTTCAGTTCTCTCGTGAACAGCCATGAGCACCGTGAAAACTACAGAATAAACAACAATAGGAATATATCAAATTCTGCTGCAGTTTTACAACTAATTCACGTTACAATTCACATTCACTTTAAATAAAAATGCATGTTCATATACAAATTTAATTATAAGCAATTTAACAGTAACACATTCATGGATTTTCATACTATTAACATACACGTGTCTGAGACATACCTCATTTCCCCCTCCAAGAACGCTAGCTTAAAAGTGAGGTAAGTGTTCTTTGATAGCGTACCACCCGGGCCGACACATATTTCACTGCCAGGAGCTCTCTAACAATGTTGAGCATCAACAGTGTAATGAGAACATAAATTGCCACAAATCCCTTTCTTATTACATTCAAGCAAATCAACAAAACAAACGTTTTTACCTGAGAGCTACAGGAGCATGTTGCCGAGCGGAGAGGTGGAGAAAAGTTTTCTACCTCGTTCGTTCGGTGAGGGGATTGCGGCAGCTTTCCTGGTAGACTCACTCCTTCGTTCAGTGAGTCGCCCCTCCCCTCCCCTCACTGGCTGGGTCGTTCATCGAAGATTCACGAGTCATGAACTAGCGAACGAGGCAGTTCAACTTCCAGCCACCACGCTGAGACTGAGCTCAAGTGAACTGGGAAAGGAACGACTCAGTTCAGGAAGTGATTCAGTTCAGTTCATTCACTCAAAACATTCGTTCTTTCGAACGAATCGTTCACGAAGAACACAATGACAGTGTGAACACAATGGTTTCGGGGCATGGGACTTGTGTCCTTTTAGCACTGAGGTAGCTATAGAGGGGTCTATTCATTCACGAAGGAGTGCACGAAGAGAAGGGGAGAGAGAGGCGGACTGATGGTCAGGATCCGATTATTTCGAATGGCCCGTTCAATATGATTAAATGGTGTTTTCCATGATTTTGTGCTCTAGAGTGGACTAAAATATTTCGTTTTTGTGACAAACCTTCTATTTTCCTGGTTGCAGTGCGGGTGTGGAGAGGTTTTCAAGCGATATAGTAAAAAATGCTCCAGAAAAAGATCTCCTTAATACCTTTATAAAGGCCATTATGTTTTACACCGCTGTGCTATCCTTTATATGTTTTAGTTTCACACCCAGAAATGACCCTTCTGTATCAAAATGAGGGAGTAAATTAGTTTGGAATATATTTGCAGGCACATGAAACCCATTCTGTCCACCTTTAGGGAAAACCAGCATCTTGACGAAGGGATGTTAAGTTTTATTAAATGCTGCTCTAAACCATTCAAAGGGGAGCACGGTGGTGCAGTGGTTAGTAGTGATGGACAAATGAAGCTTCATGAAGCATTTGTGATATTTTTTGACTCCTCTAGATGGCACTCTTGTTTTAAAGAAAAAGGCTAGTGTAATGGAAAATTATTAAATTTCTATCTTTAGTGCTTCATGAAGCTCCATTTGTCCATCACTAGTGGTTAGCACTGTCACCTCCGAGTAAGAAGGTACTGGGTTCAATTCCTGGCCTGGGGCCTTTCTGTGTGGAGTTTACATGTTCTCCTCATGTCTGTGTGGGTTCTCTCTGGTACTCCGGCTTCCTCCCACCATCCAAAAACATATATGGGTATTAGATTGAGTGTGAGTGGTTGTCTGTCTCTATGTGTCCTGTGATGAACTGGACACTTGTCCAGGGTGTACCCTGTCTTTCACCCTAAGACAGCTGGGATAGACTCCAGCCCCCCTGACCCTATGAGAGGATAAGAGGGAGGAAATAGATGGATGAACCATTCAATCAGGCTAGCTCATCTGGGAGTTAAGTGCACTCTCAGATGGCATTTGACCTTTAAGGATCCTGCTGCTGCATGTGTTACATATCCACAGCTGACCTCTAGCAGGACAGAACAGTGGGCATGGTATAATGCAAACAGAATTACACTTATGCAGGTACGTTTATATGCACTTAAAGAAATTCTACTTATTGCCTTAGCTAATATCAAAGTTTTACAAGACACACATACACACAACTTAGTCGACTGTAGTTGAAACAAACTGGAGTTTTTAAATAAATCAGACAATTCCTGCCAGATAATGCAGTTCTAAATCAACCTTTTCCGGCATGTATATGCAAATCACGATTAGCTGGACTATTGACTGGCAGCACCTCCGGAAGTGACAAGACCATAGAAATGGGGTGACAACAACATAGAAGCAGAAGAACCAGACGAATGCCAACACAAAGGCACCTTGTGTCTCGGAGGCGAACGTACCTCACTCAATAATTGGATTCTCTTGCCGGTTATTGCCAATAGATCGGCTTGGATGTACATACTGAGTGATTCAGTCGAGTGCCATTTCAGTAGCACGTGTTGGATAATTTACTGTGATATTCCTTTTTGCACGTCAAAACCTGGTGTCTAATGGGCGATCGATGGCAGACACACTTCAAATCAGGACCATCCTTAACTTTCTCCACAACATCTTTTATTACAAAATTTATTTGCTTTTTCTGCCCTCTTAATTGTGGCCTTGAATATTTAAAAAAAAGTGGATTTTCTTTGTCATAGTCATCACTTTGACATTTTGTTTATTATAAAACACGTTCACATCACCATTATGTGCAATTTCACAAAATTCTGAAATAATGAATGTGACTTCTCCTTATTCAGGCTCTTTTGAGTTGTCTGCAGAAATACAAAAAAATTGTGGAATACCTCATTTGCTATGTACCACCAAGTATTAGTATTTGCTGCTGTCTGAATCTCTGTGGCCCAGCTACCCACAATGCTCATCCTTGACCATTCAAGTACACATCAACAGAGGATATCTGTCCTCAAGAGGCTGTGATTGATTTTAAAATTCTTTTAATGGTTTTTAAAAGCCCTTAATGGTCTTGCCCCTTTTTATCTGACTGAGCTCCTGCGTTGCCACTCCCCAACCAGAGCCTTAAGGTCTTCTGATCAGCTGCTGCTGGAGGTCCCCAAAACTAGGCTTAAGTCTAGAGGAGACAGGGCCTTCGCGGCAGCTGTCCCTAGACTCTGGAACAGTCTCCCCATGTCCATCCAAGCCTCCCAGACCCTAGAGTCTTTTAAAGCCTCTCTGAAAACTCACCTCTTTTCCCTGGCATTTCATAGATGAGTACACTCTAATTATGGGCACTGAAATTTTTAAAACATTTTTATTGTTCCTATTTTACTGTTTTAATTTTGTTGTTTTTATCTTAATTTATTTATTTATTTATTTATTTTTATTTAATTGCTTCATTTGTTTTATGTTTCCTGTGTACAGCGCTTTGATCGATTCCTGTTGTCCTAAATGTGCTCTATAAATGTGTTAGAACGTGGCAACAGGTGACATAACACAGAACCCAAATGCACGACTCAACACGACCAACAAAGAGTTAGAATATATCAATTTTAATAAGAGGTTATCAATGAATACGATAATGAATAATAACAGAAATACTCAGGCACTAGAAGCAATAAGACAAGGGAAACCACATTAACTAGAATCTACTTAGAGGGGAAACTAACACTGAAAACTCATACTGGATATATACAAGGGAAAAAAACCTAAACACAATACTAAAGAATAATCAAACAGCTAGAAAAGGAGGGAAAACTAAAGACGCTCACAATAGTGAGGAAGAACTAACGAACAAGGTAACTAAACTAAGGGCGCTCTCCAAGGAGAGGGAAAACTAAACGAAAGGCGCACTCAAACAGAGAGGAAAATCTAAACCAAAATACTACACATGGCAAACGCAAATTAAACAATCCAAAAGGAAACTAATCAAACCTCAACACAGGGACAGAATCGCTTACTTGGACTTGACAAAACAAGTAACACGGCTGGTAGCTTGACAGTGATACAAGACGTACTGGCACAGGACTGCGGGAGACACCGACATAAATACACTAGGTAATGGGGAACAGCTGGAGACAATCAGGGGCGGGGCAGACAATCACCACACATGGGAAACACAAGGGCAGGAAGAATCAAGCTGAAACACAAGGAAAGACCATAAATATCAAAATAAAACAGGAAATGACACGACCAAAAGACAAAACTGAAATAATAAACACACTTAACTAGACTGACATGACAGTACCCCCCCCCTAAGGGTCGTCTCCTGACGGCCCAGGGATCTCCGGGTGGCGACGGTAGAAGTCCCTGATGAGAGTCTTGTCCAGGATGAAGGACGCCGGCTTCCACTCTCTCTCCTCGGGACCGTACCCCTCCCAATCCACCAGAAATTGCCTTCCTCGCCCCCTATTGCGGACTGCCAGAAGTCTCCTGACAGTGTATGCTGGACCTCCATCAATGATAGGGGGGGAGGTGGGGGTCGGGAAGCGGGAACCAAAGGACTCACTTTCTCCGGCTTAATCCTGCTGACATGGAAGGTAGGGTGGACCTTGAGGGAGCGGGGAAGGCGAAGACGAACTGATGCTGGATTTACCACCTTCGAGATGGGGAAGAGACCAATGAATCGGGGAGCGAGCTTCTTGGACGTAGCCCGCAGGGGAAGGTCCTGAGATGATAGCCAGACCCGCTGGCCCACCTGGTAGCTCGGGGCCGGACGACGACGGCGGTCCGCTGCTTTCTTCATACGAGCGGAGCTCCGCTGGAGAACGCGGCGGGTAGCCTCCCAGACCTTGTGGGCTCTGCGGACCAAGGCGTGAGGAGATGGAACCAGGACCTCTTTCTCCACATCTGGAAAAACGGGGGGCTGATAGCCATAAACCACATGGAACGGTGAAAGCCCCGAGGCCGCCGAAGGCAAGGAGTTGTAGGAAAACTCCACCCATGGAAGAAGTTTGCTCCAAGAAGAAGGATTCTGGGATATGAGACACCGCAGGCAGGTGCCTAATACCTGGTTCAGTCTCTCGGTTTGTCCATTGGACTGAGGGTGGTACCCAGAAGACAGACTGACTGTGGCTCCGATCAGTCCACACAACTCTCTCCAAAACCTGGACACGAACTGGGGACCCCTGTCAGAGACAATGTCCTTCGGGAACCCATGAATGCTGAAAACACGGTTGAACATGACCTCAGCAGTTTCCTTAGCTGACCGTAACTTGGGTAATGCAATGAAATGTGTCATTTTAGAGAATCTGTCAACCACCGTCAGCACGGCGGTATTACCACATGACGTAGGAAGTCCCGTAACGAAGTCCAAAGCTATCTCCACCCATGGTCGGCTCGGAATAGGAAGCGGGTGCAGGAGACCAGCTTGGGTTTGCGCAGACGACTTGTTGCGGGCGCAGACTGGGCATGCTTCCACATATTCCTTGACCGTGGAGTGCATGGCGGGCCACCAGAACTGTTGACGTAGAAAGAAAAGTGTGCGTTTTACTCCAGGGTGACAGGTGAGTCGAGAAGTGTGAGCCCAATGTACCACCTTGGACCTCAGCCCCTCCGGCACAAACAGCCGATCGGGAGGACAGCCCTTTGGTGGCGGGGTATGCCCATTTGTTTGTTTAACCTCCTCTACTATTGGCCAAGATACCGCTCCTACCACACAATCCCGCGGCAGGATGGGCTCAGGTTCCTTGGCCACAGGCTCTGGATCATACAGCCTCGAGAGAGCATCCGGCTTAACATTCTGCGACCCAGGCCTGTAGGAAAGAGAAAAGTTAAATCGGTTAAAAAACAAGGACCACCGGGCCTGACGTGAATTTAACCGCTTGGCATGGCGAATATACTCTAAATTCTTATGGTCAGTCCAAACCATGAATGGCTCCTGAGCCCCTCCAGCCAATGACGCCACTCCTCTAAGGCTACCTTTACTGCCAGCAGTTCCCTGTTCCCCACATCATAGTTCCGTTCCGCCTTTGACAGCTTCTTGGACAAAAATGCACAAGGATGCACTTTGCCATCCTTGGATGATCGCTGGGAAAGCACCGCTCCGATGCCGGTGTCCGAGGCGTCCACCTCTACTAGAAACTGCTTGGAGGGGTCTGGCATGGTGAGAATGGGGGCTGCGGAAAATCGTTGCTTGAGTTGCTTGAATGCTGCATCTGCTGCTGGGTTCCACTGAAAAATGGACTTAGAAGAGGTGAGTGCATGCAGAGGCGCTGCAATAGCACTGTAGTTCCGAATAAACCGGCGGTAGAAGTTAGCAAACCCGAGGAATTGCTGCACCTTCTTCCGGTTATTCGGAACTGGCCACTCTGCCACAGCTTGTACTTTTGCTGGATCCATCTGTATTGCTCCAGGGGCTATTATGAAGCCCAGGAACGACACAGTCGCAGCGTGAAACTCACATTTTTCAGCTTTAACATACAACTGGTTCTCCAGTAGCTTACTTAGTACTTGACGCACATGCACCTCGTGGGCTTCCTGACTGGGAGAGAAAATGAGGATGTCGTCAATATACACAAAGACAAACCTATTTATGAACTCCCTGAGAATGTCATTTACCAGGTTCTGGAAAACCCCCGGGGCATTAGACAGTCCAAAAGGCATGACTAAATACTCATAGTGTCCAGAAGGTGTGTTGAACCCCGTCTTCCACTCATCCCCCTCCTTTATACGAACTAGATGATAGGCATTTCGCAGGTCCAACTTAGTGAATACCTTAGCGTCCTGCAATAGTTCGAAGGCTGATGTCATGAGGGGAAGAGGGTACCTATTCTTTATGGTGATGTCGTTTAGTGGGGCATAATCAATACATGGTCTCAAAGTGCCGTCCTTCTTCCCCACAAAGAAAAATCCTGCTCCTAGAGGGGAAGACGACGGTCTGATAATACCGGCTTTGAGAGAGGATTGAATGTAATTGTCCATCGCCTCCCTCTCCGGACCCGAGATGGCATAGAGCCGGCCCTTGGGCAGAGGCGCTCCCTCTCTCAAATTGATGGCACAGTCATAGTCCCTATGTGGAGGCAGAGAGGTGGCTTTAGCTTTACTAAAAACCATTGCTAAATCATGGTAACATCTCGGAACTGAAGCTAGGTCAGTGTGGTCAACGGAAGATGAAGTAGTCTGTTCAGGATTCCCTCCTGATTGGGCGGTCAACCCCCATGGTCACAGGCTCCTCCCCTCCAGACATCCACCCGACAGTCCTCTGACCAACCCTCAATTTCCCCCGTTCTCCAGTTAACAATAGGGCAATGCTTACATAGCCAAGGCAAACCTAGCACAATAGCATGCCTTGCAGACTCATAAACATAAAAACTAAGTCTTTCAGTGTGACTGCCTATGGAGAGTGTTACTGGTTCAGTGCAGTGGGTGATTTTAAAAATCTCCCTACCGTTCAGTGCCCGTGCAGTGAGGGGCTGAGGTATGGCCTTAGTTTGCAGTCCAAGCTCCTGAACCACCTGCCAGGTCATCAAACTCTCGTCCGCTCCTGAATCAATTAATACGTTGAATGTCTTAACATGGTTATTCATAGTACACGTTACCTGTGTCAAATGTCTTGGAGGGCCTTCAGCTGCAGCAAACAGGCTCACCAGTCCCCTCCGGCTTACTGATGAGCCTGACCCTTTTAACGGGCATGATAGAAGCCGATGCCCTGCCCCACCACAGTAGAAGCAGAGCCCCTGCTGCAGACGCCGCTGCCGCTCCTCGGAGGAAATCCTGGTCCTGCCAACCTGCATAGGCTCGTCCTTAAATGCAGGAAAGGCTCGCTGACCGCTGGAGATCCCCGTCTCTGGCAGCGTCTCACGGCCCCCCAATGGCTCGAAAACTCGTCCCGTTCCTCCTCGACGCCGATAACGCCGATCCCGGATCCACTGATCGGTCCGTATAGCTGCTTCTATGACGGCCTCAAGGTTGTCGGGAAATTCTTGTGGGCCCATCTGGTCAACAACATTGTCATTAAGTCCATCCAAAAAACATCAACTAAAGCTGGCTCCCCAATCCACTGTCCTTAGCCAAAGGCCGAAAGTCTATGGCGAAATCCGCCACTGAACGGCCTCCTTGTCTCAGTCTCTTTAATTTACGAGCTGCCTGACGCCCAGGTCTGGCGTGATCGAAAACACGGCGGAGCTCAGCTATGAACTTCTCTGGAGAATTACACAAGTCCGACTCTTGAGACCATTCAGTGGTTGCCCACGCTGCCGCTCTACCCGTCAGATGGGAAGTGATAAATGCCACCCGAGACTGAGGAGTGGGAAAGGCATTTGGGTTCATACGGAAATGGAGCTCACACTGCACGAGGAATGGGCGACACAGATCAGATTCTCCGGTGAATTTCTCGGGAGAGCCAGGCGAGGCGGAGCATGTACAACCATGGCCTGAGAATTAACTGGCTGACCAAAGCTGCTTGCTTCCGGTGCTGGCGGAGGAGTGGGTGGTGGCTTCTGTAAGTATGACAAAATATCCCGCATACTGCTCGCAAGTGAGTCTACGTGAGCCGTCATAGAATGTCGAAAATCCTCCTGTCTTGAGGACAACGTAGCTAGATCACGCACCACAGCAACTGCCTGCTCCTCCTGCCTCGTGAGTCTGTCACTGTGTGAGGTGACTAGCTCCCTTAACTGACTAGAGTCGGCTGGGTTCATTTCTTTGGCCAGTACGTTCTGTTAGAACGTGGCAACAGGTGACATAACACAGAACCCAAATGCACGACTCAACACGACCAACAAAGAGTTAGAATATATCAATTTTAATAAGAGGATATCAATGAATACGATAATGAATAATAACAGAAATACTCAGGCACTAGAAGCAATAAGACAAGGGAAACCACATTAACTAGAATCTACTTAGAGGGGAAACTAACACTGAAAACTCATACTGGATATATACAAGGGAAAAAACCTAAACACAATACTAAAGAATAATCAAACAGCTAGAAAAGGAGGGAAAACTAAAGACGCTCACAATAGTGAGGAAGAACTAACGAACAAGGTAACTAAACTAAGGGCGCTCTCCAAGGAGAGGGAAAACTAAACGAAGGCGCACTCAAACAGAGAGGAAAACCTAAACCAAAATACTACACATGGCAAACGCAAATTAAACAATCCAAAAGGAAACTAATCAAACCTCAACACAGGGACAGAATCGCTTACTTGGACTTGACAAAACAAGTAACACGGCTGGTAGCTTGACAGTGATACAAGACGTACTGGCACAGGACTGGGGGAGACACCGACATAAATACACTAGGTAATGGGGAACAGCTGGAGACAATCAGGGGCGGGGCAGACAATCACCACACATGGGAAACACAAGGGCAGGAAGAATCAAGCTGAAACACAAGGAAAGACCATAAATATCAAAATAAAACAGGAAATGACACGACCAAAAGACAAAACTGAAATAATAAACACACTTAACTAGACTGACATGACAAAATGAACTTTGACTTGACTTGTGATAATGATCTGAATGAGTAGATCTCTGCTTACGCACAGCCTCTAACCTTTCTGGGGAGCTCTTCATTCCCGGAAATGGCATTAAATAAATAAAGTTACCATCATTAGTAATATTTACACGTTTACGTGGTGCACCTGAAGGGCCAACGGTATCACTGAATAAAGGCAGCTTTTTGCATTCCACTTTAACCCTGTCACAAACTAGCTGACTAACATCCATTCTTAGTGAAATGAACATCACCTCTCTCCCTAACAAATAATGTTTATTTAGTATTTCATCGCTCTCTGTGGCACTCCCTGATGCCTCCACAGCAGAACCAGAGACTCCTCTCCCTCGACAAATCCTACAGAGATGAGCCAAGAATGACTTTACAAACACAAGCAGGGCAGAAAACATGTTTTTCACCTGAATTTATGTCACACTAACCTGAGCAGACCAGCTCATGGTGCTCTGAGGTGAGGGCATTGCTGATTTGTCCTCCTCATCTGTGGTCACAATGACTTCTTCCTCTGCCCTCCGACCCAAATCTGTAGCCTACAGGAAGATCTGATTAACATGTCATCTGCATAAATTCTTTGTACAATCTGTCTAAAGATTAATGTTATTCAAACAGTACATCAATCCTGCATCTGCTTCTCAGCAGATCTTTTACGAGCCACAGCAGTGCTCTTCCTTAGCTCCATATGTCGCACCTTTTAACACAGTTATACATTATGTTGTACAACAAGCTGATGCAAAAATATCACCACGTCACACACCAAAGTGAGCATCACAAATTACCTGCTCAGCATATGAAGACGAGTCCTCAGGGTCAGATGGACAAAACTTGTCTCTTGCCTCCAGCACCTGTCCACTGAGTCACACAGCCTTCAGTGGAACAAAGCACTCTCACAGCCCAAACCTGGCAAACTACGTATAACAACAAGTCAACATTACAATAACAATCATTAAATAACCAGATAAAATATACAATAACCAGGAGGAACATATGAGCAAAACCAACCTGCTCCTTGCGCTGGCGCTGCTGATGCAGAACAGTCGTCATGCTCTGTTGAAAGTAATGCAATGTTGGATTAGCTTCCAAATTGAATAAAAAAAAAATTGCCATTAAACACATTGCATCAGTACCTTGCTGGTCCTGCCAGAAACTGCCAGGTGGATCACCACAACAGAACCCTAATCTAAAAATCAGACATAGTTTTGTAGTAAACATCATCTCACTCACACTGCACAATGATGCAAACATCACAAAATAGACCACTGTAAATTTACTTACACCATCTCTGCACCACAAGTGAAGGTTATCAAAGAGGAAGTGCTCAGCCACAGTGAAGTACCTGATAACTGACAAGAAACAAAATACCCATACACAATTTAAAATGAAGACTTGGCACATAAGACATTACTGCCCATAAAGAAAAGAGCGCTGTTATGTTCCCCAGTTGGATCCAGGGGGTGAGGAGAGTAAAAGGAGAAATTAACCCAGGGGAAAAAGGAGAAGAGGAAGAAAAAGCAAAAACTCAAAACCACATAAGTCAACCAAGGACCACAAAACAGAAAGTGAGCTTTCCACATGGAAAGAGCTAATCGTAAATACAGACCTGGCAAGAAAACAAACAATTGGTACAACACCTTCTCAAAAAGAGAGTCACACTGCCAAATCTGGCTTCCAACAACCCTGCACAACAGCACATGAACATGGCTACACACAGGAGACAAGGGAAGGGCAGAAAGGCCAACTGAAGCCTCTCTTTATACCCCAGCTTTGACGAGCAAATGGAGGCAGCTGCTCTCAATCATCCATCTGCACAGGAGGGTGAGGCTATTCACAGACAAAAATGTCATCCATATTCACAAACATACCTTAGGGCACCACTCCATTATAGTGCACAGCAGGTCATGAAAGGCGTCAGCCAATGTCATTCCAGAAACCAAATTGTTACTCAGCGCAATGATGCAGATGGCATTAGGGGCACAAAACAACAACACCTACTGCATCTCTGTGTGAAGCTCCTTTGCAGTTGCACCAGGGACAGACAAGAACCCAAAGGACATACCTGCACCAGGCACATACATAAAGCCATCCACAGACACAAATGAGACACTCCAACAATTGCTTATTCTATCATTACCACAGCAATAGAGATGAGGCATTACTCCTAAACCCTACCTTTACTGTCGAAATAGAGGTTACCACCACCCCTCCCCACCTCATCCTCCTCCACCACCAACACCATCTCCATCACAGATGACCAGGTGAGAAGTGAGCTGAAGAAGATGAAGGAAAGAAAGGCCAGAGGCCCCGATGGCATCAGCTCCAGACTCCTGAAGGACTGTGCAGACCAGCTCTGTCAGGTGCTCCTGCACATCTTCACATCTTCAACCTGAGCCTGAGTCTAGAGAGGGTCCCACCACTGTGGAAGACTTCCTGTGAGGTTCCTGTCCCGAAGTACTGTGGTCCTCACTTCTCACCTGATGAGAAACCTCTGCTCCATGTTAAGCTCACATCTGGACCCATTGCAATTCGCCTACCAACTGAACATCGGAGTGGATGATGCAGTAATCTACCTGCTGCACAGATCACTGACTCACCTGGAGAACACTGGCAGCACTGTGAGGATCATGTTCTTTGATTTCTCCAGTGCTTTCAACACAATCCAGCCTTCTCTACTCAGGGGGAAGCTTGAAAGTGCAGGAGTAGAGTGTCACCTGGCTGCATGGACCATTGACTACCTCACAGACAGACCACAGTACGTGAGGCTTCAGGACTGTGTGTCAGACATGGTAGTCTGCAGCACAGGGGCCCCACAGGGGACAGTGCTCTCCCCCTATCTCTTCACCTTGTACACATCAGATTTCAGCCACAACTCTGGGAGCTGTCACCTCCAGAAGTTCTCCAATGACACAGCTATTGTTGGATGTGTGTCCGAGGGGGACGATCGGGAATACAGGACCATCATCACTGACTCTGTCGACTGGTGTGAGCGTAACCATCTTCAGTTCAACGCCAGTAAGACAAAGGAGATGGTCACTGACTTCCGCAGAAGGAAGACACCCCAGACTGCACCAGTGAGCATCCAGGGTCTGGACATAGAAATGGTGGAGAGCTACAGGTACCTGGGTGTTCACGTCAACAAGAAACTGGACTGGACTCACAACACAGATGTCCTGTATAAGAAGGGCTAAAGTCATCTCCACCTGCTGAGGAGAGTGAAGTTCGTTGGAGTCTGCAGGACTCTGCTAAGGATCTTTTATGACACTGTGGTGGTGTCTGCAGTGTTTTCTGCAGTGGTCTGCTGGTGAGCAGGGAGCACAGAGAAGGATAGGAAGAGACTGAACAGGCTGGTCAGGAGGACCAGCTCTGTCCTGGACTGCTTCCTGGACTCCATAGACTCCATATTGAGTGAGAAAAGGCTGTTAGCTAAGTACACGTCCATCATGGACAACCCCTCTCACCCTCTGCATGGGACTGTGGAGGGTTTAAGCAACTCCTTCAGCTGCAGATTGAGGCTTCCACCCTGCAAGAAGAAATGCTACCACAGGGTCAGTCATACCATCAGCAATAAAACTTCACAATATCAGCATCACTGGCTGATGTAAACACAATCTGGACTCATCAACACCACTGTCTTTTTTATTCATCTGATAATTGTGTTCAATTAATATTGAACACAATTACTATATATGTATATATACATGTATATACATATATACATGTATATACGTATATATATATATATATATATATATATATATATATATATACAGTCATGGAAAAAATTATTAGACCACCCTTGTTTTCTTCAATTTCTTGTTAGTTTTAATATCTGGTACCACTAAACGTATAATACAATGAACACAACAAAAATGCAGCTGGTCACATAATACTTTATGTCCTATTTGACATTCTTAAGCTTAATTGATTCCCAGGGTATATAAGAGGCCATTTCATGTCACAAGCAGCACTGCACATGCAAAGGCCTAGAGTGGTTTCCTGCTTACATTCAAGCCGTAGCACAACTCAGAAGTTGTCAGCTCTCACATAATGCCTAAAACAAAAGAATTATGTGAAGCAACAAAGGCAGCCATCTTGGCACTGCTGGAAATTGGCATGAGTGAGAGACAGGTAGCGAAAAAACTGAAGATCTCCAAGACAGCCGTTCATTACAACAAAAAAACAAGCTGAACATGGCACTACCAAATTGCTACCTGGCCGTGGCAGGAAACGTCTTTCTACCCCACGAGATGACCGTGCACTCATCCGTTCCTGTGTCAGGAATCGTCGTCAGACCTCCAGGGACCTTAAAAATGAGTGGGCACTGTCGAGAAATGTGACTTGCTCGGCAAGGACAGTTCGAAACCGACTTGTTGAAGCTGGTTTGAAGTCACACAGAGCACGCAAGAAGCCCTTCATCAATGAAAGGCAGAGGAAGGCCCGGTTACTCTTTGCTCGAGACCACAAGGATTGGACTGCTGATGATTGGGCTAAGGTTCTCTTCAGTGATGAATCCAATTTTGAATTGATGCCCACTCCAGCCAACTTACTGGTTAGGAGGAAGCCTGGAGAAGCTTACAACCCAGACTGTCTTGCCCCTACAGTAAAACATGGGGGTGGATCAGTCATGATCTGGGGTTGTTTCAGTCTGAGTGGAACAGGGCAAATGCAATTGTGTGAAGGCCGAATGAACCAGGTCAAGTACAGGACTACCCTTGAAAACAGTCTTCTTCCATCAGCTGGAAAACTCTTTCCTGCCTCGAATGACTGGATTTTCCAACAAGACAATGCCCCTTGCCACACGGCAAGGTCAGTTAAAGCCTGGATGGAGAACCACAACATTCGCACCATGCCTTGGCCTGCTCAATCACCAGATCTTAATCCAATTGAAAACCTGTGGAAAATCATCAAACTCAAAATGGAGAACCACAAGCCCAAAAACAAAGAAAATTTGTTTGAATTTGTCCAACAGGAATGGGCTGCTGTGACAGCAGAACAATGTCAGAAGCTGGTGGAGAGCATGCCAAGACGCATGGCTGCAGTCATCAAAAACAACGGTTATGCAATCAAGTATTAACTCTTGTGTGTATCATGTGTTTAAAGCAAACAGAAAAGAAAACATGGAATGCTTAAAAGTAGTGTTTTTGGCAGTACAATGCCATAGCTATTGATGTAAGAATTTAAGTAATTTTGGTTATTATCAAGAAAACCATGGAAAATGAATAATCCTTAGTTCTTAAATTAAACTCTCATGAGCTATTTTTGTTGTTATCATTATAATTGTCCAAACAAATGTACCTTTAGTTGAGCCAGGCATTAAAATTAACAAGAAATTGAAGAAAACAAGGGTGGTCTAATAATTTTTTCCATGACTGTATATATATATATACCTGCCTTGACTCGCATATGAACTTAGGTGACATCCCATTCCTAATCCATAGGGTTCAATATGACGTCGGTCCACCCTTTGCAGCTATAACAGCTTCAACTCTTCTGGGAAGGGTGTCCACAAGGTTTAGGAGTGTGTTTATGGGAATTTTTGACCATTTTTCCAGAAGCGTATTTGTGAGGTCACACACTGATGTTGGACGAGAAGGCCTGGCTCTCAGTCTCTGCTCTAATTCATCCCAAAGGTGTTCTATCGGGTTGAGGTCAGGACTCTGTGCAAGCCAGTCAAGTTCATCCACACCAGACTCTGTCATCCACGTCTTTATGGACCTTGCTTTGTGCTCTGGTGCACAGTCATGTTGGAAGAGGAAGGGGCCAGCTCCAAACTGTTCCCACAAAGTTGGGAGCATGGAGTTGTCCAAAATGTCTTGGTATGCTGAAGCATTCAGAGTTCCTTTCACTGGAACTAAGGGACCAAGCCCAGCTCCTGAAAAACAACCCCACACCATAATCCCCCCTCCACCAAACTTTACACTTGGCACAATGCAGTCCAACAAGTATCGTTCTCCTGGCAACCACCAAACCCCGACTCGTCCATCAGATTGCCAGATGGAAAAGCGTGATTCGTCACTCCAGAGAAAGCGTCTCCACTGCTCTAGAGTCCAGTGGCGGCGTGCTTTACACCACTGCATCCGACACTTTGCATTGCACTTGGTGATGTATGGCTTGGATGCAGCTGCTCGGCCATGGAAACCCATTTCATGAAGCTTTCTGCGCACTGTTCTTGAACTAATCTGAAGGCCATTTGAAGTTTGTCGTGGTCTACCACTTTGCGGCTGAGATGTTGTCGTTCCCAAACACTTCCACGTTCTTATAATACAGCTCATAGTTGACTGTGGAATATTTACCAGCGAGAAAATTACATGACGATTTGTATCACAGTTTCACTGGAATTCACTGAGCCCCTGAGAGCGACCCATTCTTTCACAAATGTTTGTAAAAGCAGTCTTTAAGCCCAGGTGCTTGATTTTATACACCTGTGGCCATGGAAGTGATTGGAACACCTGATTCTGATTATTTGGATGGGTGAGCGAATACTTTTGGCAATATAGTGTGTGTATAACAGAATTTAGGACCAGGGCTGAGTTTGGGGTAATACACTTTGAATACAAGATTGTTGGATGTCTGAGACATACAAAATTGCAGAAAAAGTGTATAATAGGAGACCTTCAAAGGAAAGCACTCACCCACAAAATTGAAGATTACCTACATATAAACATGCTCTTTGCACACAGTTTTCAGATTTCTATACTTTATCAATACCCCCCCAATGCTTCCAATTTATACTTCACAGCCACCACCCTCATTGAGCTTGTCTCTGATGCAGATTGGTGTTAACCATAACAACCTGACATTGAATGTCACCAAGACAGTGGTGATGGTCTTGGACTACAGAAAGAACACTGCCCCACTCCGCATCATCCTAAGTGACTCTACAGTCCTTCCATTTCCTGTGCACCATCATCTCGCAGGACCTCAAACAGGAGCTGAACATCAGTGCCCTGATCACAAAACCACAGCAGAGGATGTACTTCCTGCAGCAGCTTAAGAAATTAAAAGTGCCAACCACAATGATGGTGCACTTCTATTCTGCCATCACTGTGTCCATCTACTCCATCACTGCCTGGTATGCTGCAGACTCTCACAGGACAAAAGCAGACTGCAGCATGTCATTCACTCTGCAAAGATGATCATCTGTAGCCTGAAGTGCCTCGTCGAGCTGCGCACTTCCAGGACTCTGAAGAGTGTAGCTAATAACACTGTCACACTGAAATTAGCAGGTGAACACAGGAATAGCAGGTCAACCCTCCTTGGTTCAACATTAGGGAGCTTTCACACTGCCAGCAGTTGCTGGTCTGACCTCCCTCTGTGAGAGCTGCTGTCTGTTTTTTCAAGCGCTGAACCAAAAAATTTGAAGTTTCAAAGCTCAGATTGATAGCACGGGATTCGAATTGTAAAAAAAAAATTTGCAGCTTCGGCCTTTTTTTTTTTTTGCTTTGTTGCACAACGGGCCTGGGAGCAACACTAGAGTTAAAATGATAGTTCAGAATTTCAGACATGGAGCCTCTTGTGTGGAGACAGAAACAAATTTCATTCAGTCGTTCTAGTTATAGAGTTCACTGGATCTATGTCTCAGGAGCAGCAGCTAGTTTGACAGCGGGGGAATGATATCACCTAGCAGCTAGGTTATGGGAGCTATAATAGTTTACCTTGCATTCCTCCTCTGTCTGCATTTGTGTGCATTTTCCTCACTGGCACCACCAGTCTCTGGTTCTTCTGTCCTGGTTTTCTGCAGCTCCAGCGGGGACTGTCTCTACAGACACTCTCTCTCATTCTTCCCATTTAGCATTCATCTCTCTCAGCTCTTCCTCTGTGTATTCCGGCTCGTCCAGGTACGGTTCATTGGAGAAAATTGCTCACTGTCATCTTCAAAGACATCGGAAAGTCCTCCAAACGTGGCTAAAACTGGTCTTCAGAACAGGCTTCTTTGTGTACTCTATGTCGTCTATCTATGACAACTGCATGTAAACAAACTATTGTAGATCCAGTAACCTAGCTATTAGGTGATATCGCTCTGCCACTATCAAGCTTACTACTAGGAAGTATAAGGCACCGCTGCTGCTTCAAAATGCAAGGTTGATTTTACTTCTCAAATTATTCTATGTCCAATGTCCTATGTCCAAAATTCTGAACTATCACTTTAACTTGGGGATATTCCCAAACGAAGAAAAGGGGTCTTCTGGTCGGTGATGGGTGGGCTGGTGTGTTGATTGAATGCAAAATTGTGACCCTGCGGATGGGTGGATGCACAGCTTGGGTTGGCCCGATGGGGGATGTTAGCGTCAGTGTGTTCTGCATCAGTGGGGTCTGTTTTGTGTTTGTCATTGATTTTGAGTCGCACAGCCTATCTGGGGGATTTGGTTGTCCATGTTCTGGGTGGGATGATCTGTGCACCATCACGTGTCGGGCTTTTCATTTCCTTGTCTGAGATTTTTTGTTTTCTTTTTTTTTAATTACACAGTGGGCTGTTCTGCCTTAGCTCACCAGTGGCCAGGGACAGACTGGCCAGTTTGGCATTCAAGCAGATGCCAGAAGGGCTGCGCTGTCTCCTGGGCCAGCCAAAGGGGGAGTTGTGTGTTCTCCAAGTGAGGACCACTTCCGCATTCAAAAAGCTGTAGGTCCCGTCTGGCCGCTGGGGGCTGGCTCCGGAAGTGAGCAACTCTCCATTGACCGCCATGTTAAAATAGCCGACTTTACAGCTTTAAAAAAACATATTTACAGCCTGGTACATTTTACTTTTTTGGTCTCTACCGATAGTTTCCACCTCCGTGAACACTTGTGGGGGGGTGATTTTTTTTTTTTTACCACAACAGTTTTAGTGTTATTTCAGCTTAAAATTCTTGCATAAATTAGGGCATGGATACGTTGAATGACCGGTTGATAGACAGCTACCGGCAGTGAGCTGTTTGCTAAAGCATTGGCTAAGCTAGGCTAGGGTAGGCTACACCCAGAGGTCCGCAGCTACAGCCAGCGGTTAATAGGCACTGCAGTGTCCATGTTTTTTTGCCTATTTTCGTGTAGTTTTTTCTAGCAATATGACATGTTGTGGGTGGCACGGTGGTGCAGTGGTTAGCACTGTCGCCTCACAGTAAGAAGGTACCCGATTCCCAGCCCGGGGCCTTTTTGTGTGGAGTTTGCATGTTCTCCCCGTGTCTGCGTGGGTTCGGATAGTCACGCTTCCTCCCATCATCCAAAAACATGCATGGGGATTAGGTTAATTGGTTAATTTAAATTGATCATAGGTGTGAATGTGAGTGTGAGTGGTTGTCTGTCTCTATGTGTCCTGTGATGAACTGGAGACTTGTTCAGGGTGTACCCTGTCTTTCACCCTAAGACAGCTGGGATAGGCTCCAGCCCCCCCACGAGCCTATGTGAGGATAAGAGGTAGAAAATGGATGGATGGATGGATGGGTGGCAAGTTGTGCTGTTGATTGTACTAACCAACCATCAAAAGATTCTGTGTTGTATTTTTTTCAGTGTGTAAATATCTAGTACTATTTTACCCATAGACTGGATAAAATAGATTTTACCTGGATGTTGGTACTTATTGGCATGTATCAGCATATTTTGCCGCTGGCTTATAATGACTTTATTGTTGACTCATGGTCCCTGCTGATACAGACAAATGACCAGAACATGTTGAGTGTTTCATGCAGGAATACAACCTTATTTCGTATGATTGTTCTGTTTGAAAAGTCCGACATTGCATGGACAGAGATGCTCCGTCAGAAAGCGCCTGCTGTTGTTTGTGTGCTGCTGTGCTGGATAACATTCGTGGATGGAGGCAGTGTCGAAACCCGGTAAATAACATTGAACGATCGTTTCACAGTTAAATAGTACAAATGAATTTTCCCCCACAACTCCACCAAACCCTGCAGCTCCACCGAAAAACTCTCAATCTGAAAAGGTGATTTTTAAAACACAGCAGCAGCATTACGATCTGTTTTTGATGCTGTTAGTTGCTTGTTAGCCTAGCCTAGCTGAATAGCCTTAGGCTAGCTCAGTCTGGCACAGTTAATTCGAGTTCAGGATCTCGGCTGGCTGACCCGTAAAGTTACCGCTTCTCTTCCAAATATGGAAGGTACACGCCCACTGAAATCCAAGATGGTGCAGTTCAAATGCCCATGATAGGAGCACAAAACAGACTCCCCCAAACCAATGGGTGACGTCACGGGTGCTACGTCCATTCTTTTTACAGTCTGTGGGGCCGGCCCCGTTATTCTCCATCGCAGCCCTGCATCCGTACTGCCGTGGCCCACCCACTAGGGGCTTATCCTATGTGTCTTCATTGTCTTAAAATTTCTCCCCCTGAATATCTTAACAGAAGTAGGCCTACCTGCTCAATATTTATGCCACGTGTTTCAAGTTTTACATCAGCCTACTTTATTTTGCAAGGAAATGTCTTCTTAAGATGTTAAAAATGTGCATGTTTGAAATAAAACAAACAAATCTACCTGTATTTTGTATTTGTTTGCGAAAATAACATAGCAACCGCTATTGACATGTTCTGGTTTTGTCGCGAACAGCTGATCAAAAATGTAAATATTTAATGTGCGTTTGACATGTCTTTTATTTTGAAAAATAGCTTATTTTGTGAGGCACGCATACATTTACAGGTGCCTAGGCTCAGTAGCCAAGGTACTTGACACTCAGTGTGTGTTGCGAGGAGGCGGTAAGATGGCAAAGCATAAATACGACTTGGACTATTTGAAATGTGGCTTTTTGTTCACTGAGGATAATAACATTGATATTTTCTGTATATGCAACTTTAGTAGTTGTCATCCTTAGTTCATGTGCTCTGAAATGCACTTTACTTAATAAAACTGGGGTATTTATGTAAAAGATTTAAAGCTTTAAAGTTTTTGTTTATATTAGCAACCTATATTTAGTTTTTCAAGTTCCAAAATGGTTGCTTGAGCATGTTTGTGGTTTTTATTGTAATAAATACAATTTTTTATTCAATTCAAATTTGATTATTTTTTGGCCCAATATGTTAATGAAGTAGTGTAGCAGTATAGAGATCTGTGGGCTGTCAAGCCTGGTTTATGCCTCTGCATCGCAGCGACGGCGGAGCCACGGCGTAGACCCGACGCCATCGTTGAGCATTCGAAGCTCTGCGTCGAGGGAACGCGTTGCTCTGCAATTCACCGCCACCGCCTTCTGAAGCACAGAAGACGTTTGCGGAGGTGGTCTATCCGACCATTCCGTACCGCTCGTGCCACTCCGCTACTAGCGGTGTTGTTGAGCTGTTGACCGGAAAAGCAACCGCCGGAAATTACGTTCTGAGCGGCCCAATCACAGTCCTTGCCGTTCGCGTCTCAAAGCGTTGACGTGACGCGTAGTCAGGATTTTTTGGAGGTGCGCGTCAGGCTACAGCATAGGGTCCGCGTAGGGGTCCGCGTCGACGCCATAGCTACGCTGTCGCCGCGACGCAGAAGCATAAACCAGGCTTAAGTGGCACCACCACGGCCAACCACTAGGGGTGTAGACTTATTAAAGGGGCGATTTCCCCTGTCGCCAGTCCTCTCTCTCTGCTCCTCGGGCTGGTGACATCACTTCCGCGCCGGGGCTTTTGCAGCGGACCCTTGATGCAGTTTGTCTGCTCACCTGCTGTCGCTGACTCTTGTGGCAGGGGAATAGTTTTCGGTTGCACCGTGGAGCTTTTAATTTGGTGTTTCCCAGACTCCTGTGTGTGCTACTCAATGGCCTGCTGTGGTGAGTGTCTTCCCCTCTGCACTATGGATCGCTGCCATTGACTGCAGTTAATTCTAACATGACCGTAGGTACACATCGATAGCCGTGCACTATCCTCTTGTTTCCTCCCTTGGATGTGTCATGATTAGCCGACCTTGCTATTGGTGCGTAGCTTGCTGATATTCCTCACTTTGGTTTCCATGTTTCTGTTGTGAATTTACCACTTTGTCGGGTCTTTAGATCCCCTCTGTAGGCGGTGCGCGAGTGACGTTATTGCTTTAAAGCAAGGTAAGATCAGTGCAAAATCTCTATACCGATGCACGAGCAGCAACGGCAGGAAGCAGCGGAGGAGCAGCAGCAGGAAACAGTAGAAAACAAAAAGAAACAAAACAAAAACGAAACAAAAGACAAAGCAGCAGTAGTCCCCTGTAGCTGGTGCCAATGTGACACATTGTCAGCATCAGCTGGGTCGCATGACTGACAATCTTTTTGTTTTCTACTGTTTCCTGCTGCTGCTTCTCCGCTGCTTCCTGCCGTTGCTGCTCGTGCATCGGTATAGAGATTTTGCACTGATCTTACCTTGCTTTAAAGCAATAACTTTTGAATGGGTAATTGAGTAGTGGGTTACACCTTTTGGTTTAGTTACTTTTGTTTTCTTTACATAGTTTATTTTGTTTATTCTGTTTACTTATGTGGTTTGTTATTTAGTTTTGCTATTTTGCTATTTTGTTGTTTTTTTGTTATTTCTTTCTAGATTTGGTAGTTGGCTGTTTATTTTTGTTTGGTTTGTTAAGTTATGTTGTTTGCCAACTGTCTGCTTTGTTTAGATTTTGGTGCTTTTGATGTGTTTGTGTGTTAGTTAAACCCTTCTAATCCCCCTGTTTCTCTTTTGTTTCAGTTACTGAGGCCCGGTGGTGGTGCTGGTGGTCTGGTGGCAGGATTCCCCCCCTCTTCCTCTTGAGTGTTCCTGCACCAGTCATTACTTCCCTACACACCGGTAAGCCTCAGTACCTGTTTTCTCCCACTAGTTTGTCCCTGAGTGAATGGTGTTTTATTGTGTCATCCTTTTTTTTATTATTCATTAGAAGTAATAAAGCCTATGCATCTCTTTTACAAGTGGACTTGTCTTTGCCTAGAGTGAAACGGATCTGTGTGTCTTTAAGGTATAGTGGGTCTAAAACTACTTCCTGGGGCGAAATTCCCCAGGTGGCATCGTTGGCAACAGTCTGGTTAAAGATATAAAATCATTAAAGTTATAGACTTTTCTAAATCCTCTCTCTTGCCACAGTAGGTTATAGTGAAATAATAATAATAATAATAATAATCTCTTCATATAGATGAAGTTGTGCTGAAAAAAAGATACCAAGCATGGGCATGTTAAACATTTTTTGTGGTATTTAGAGACAAAATCAAAAGTATTAAAAACGGTCAAAACAGGCTCAGGACTTAAAGGGTTAAGGACCATGGGGAAATGTGGGTCCCAGAAAGAGACCAGTTGAGAACCACTGAGCTAATGCTAGCACTAGCAAGCTAGCTTGGTTAGCAATGAGCCTCCCTATTTCATGTGAACTGTGATTTTAACTGGAATTCTAATTATGTCTCAACATGACGTTACTTACCAGTAAACGGTGCCAGTGTCTCTTCAGATGAAGGAAACATGAGCTGAGAGTTCAGACCATCAGCACTACTCCTCTTCTGGATGTAATGACAGCAAAGACCTGTCAATCACACTGTAGCCACGCCCCAAAGCAGCTCCTGCGCTATGTGTTTTTTTTTCACCATATATTTGACCATAATTCAGGAAATGGACATCCTGTTATTATAACATTATTTAAACTAATCAATCAGATCATAAACTCATGTTTACACTGTTTCCAATGATAATACAGCAGGGGAGAAAGGGTCATTTTTCCATACACTTCAATACAAACCACCAGTATTGCCCCCTATTGGAGAGAATGAAAGTTACTTCTGTATGGGCTTCATTGAACAGTGGGGTCTGTTCAATGAAGCCCATGTTGCCCACTGAATCCCACCCAGCCAAGGTAGCTTCAGGACACTCCTTGCTCCTTGCAAATGCTGTAAGAACCTCATCAGAGTGTTTTGTGTTAGTATGTATGTTCATCATAAGTAAGGCACACAGATCACACATAGGGAGTCTAGGGGCCTGCGATCACCAAGATCAGCAACTGCAGGAGCAGGGGGTATGAGGGCCCATCAGTACTATTGCTAGTTAATGTTGTATCTTTTGGACTTTTAAAGCAGGTTATGGAAAAATTGTGTGCATCACTAAACTATGAAGGAAACATTTTATCAGACCTGAGCATTGCAGACTAGAACTTTATGATGGATTTATTGAAACTTTTACTGCTACACTCGGTTTAGCCTGTCTGCTACAACAAAGGGTCAGCGCCAGCAGCTGCAATTTAAAGGAAGCGTAATCCATCACTGGGATTTTAAAGAGCAGCTCAGAGTAGATGAGAGATGTGCAGGGGAGTTAGCGTCTGCTTAGTTATAACAGAACAAAGTTTGCCAGCTTTCATTTCAGGCTGAGGACCCAAGAGGTTCACACAACTTCAGGGGGCGGCAGTAGCTCAGTCTGTAGTGACTTGGGCTGGGAGTCCAGTTCAAGTCCAGGTCGGACCATGTGTGGAGTGTTGACTGGTAGCTGGAGAGGTGCCCGTTCTTCCTCCTGCACTGCCGAGGTGCCGTTGAGCAAGGCACCCAACCCCCAACTGTCCCATATCCAGGGGCGCCTGGATATGGGCTCCTGGATATGGGGCACCCCCCTCACTCTCCTCTAGTGCATGTGCATGTGTTTGTTTCATAACTTGTGTGTAATGTGCAACTGAAAATAAAAAATACTTACAGAGTGAAATTTCCCTCATTGAAAGGAATTCTTCTCTGGCATGTTGCTGCTGCACAATGTGTGAGGAGAATGAGGAGAATAAGTTGAAGCCTTGGGAGTATAGGTATAACTTAATGACAGACAGAGGACAAAGTCATTTTTTATTATTTGGGCATTTTTTATTAAGATGCAATTATTATTATTAATATGACACATATATGACACATATTTTATGTAGCGATGAAGAAACAGTTGCTTATTGACACGTTTAGTTACAGATAAACATTATCCTTCATTAGGAGTCTTGTGTTTGTGTCCACTTAAGGAACGTACAATAAGTCCAATATTCTCTCTCTTTTAGCTCTGTTTTTGTTCTCCACCAAAGCTGCTAAACACTATTATGTTCACCAGCAATGGTCTGCAGAAGGCATCTGAAGAAGGAGTGATCAATATAAGATATGATGAAAATGAGTATAAAAACACAAATAAAATAAAGTACAAAATATAAGAGATACTATTTACAGTTTTTGTAAACAGTATTTACAGTTTTTACACTTTTTTTAGTTTAGTACACTAAATAATGGTGCTCTGGGGTGCGTTTCCCAAAAGGTTCGTTGCTAACTTCGTTAGCTACTTCCTACGTTCGAACGATGGATCTACGACGCAGGTGTTTCCCAACAGCATCGTCCAAACGATGCAACTTCCGATGTTTACAACTAACGTTTGAACGACGTACGTGTTTCCCAAAAGCTCAGTTGGAACGATGCATCAGGAGTTGCATCAGAAAGATGTGTCGTTCAAACGAATAGCATGGAGCTGTCGTTGAATGTTCGTTCAGGTGACGTCATGTCCTCTACTTCTTCTTGGGGCTTGAAATGTCAGGATTAGACACCCTGTGATCCATGATCCCCCTACAGCATGAATGAAGGATGTCACTTTAACTTTCACCTCACAGTTGAGGTGAAAAGATGCAAGTTATGTTTTAAAAACAAATGTTTGTGTCACCCTAGAAGTGTCAAATTACAACGTAAATAGCCTACTACTAAATAATTATATTATATTATATTATTAGACAGAAAGATAGATAGATAGATAGATAGATAGATAGATACTTTATTCATCTCACAGAGAAATTCACAATTCCAGCAGCTTGAAAGATGGAAACACACAGTGACATGCAGGGGTCAGGAGGATAAAAATAAAATCAGAGATAAAGTACCAAACTGTATACTGTAATAGATACATAAGAGGAATGCAAGGTGCAGATTATGATAAAATATGATAATAGATAATAATACAAGGTGCAATTTTTGATAAACTATGAAATAAAAAAGAAAAACAGAAATATGAAAGTCTGACAGTTACAGTGCAGGTGCAAATGACAGTGTGTCTCATACAGTTACACATAAGCTTTCTAACTGAAAATAAGTCATCATTAAAGCAGCCAACAATTGAATAAGGTAGTGACCAACAATTGATGAACAAGTGATGTTAAATCTTCACAAATATTGCAAAACACAACTCGATTACAATGTCAGAAATTTTTCTAAGCTACATCTTATTGCCCTCAGAAGGATTTGAACCCATGTCTAACTAAATGCCATGTTGACACACTACAGCACCAACACTCTAACCACTGTCCTATCCCACCACATAGTATCACTGGGGCTGTAGGGATATATAGGCTAGATGTATATATTCTATATCTTCAGTTTATTATGATTCTATGAAACAAACTGCCTTCAGTTCTTGCTTTCAATGGGTAGAGAACGTGATCATGTTGATGAATGTTTCCTAAAGTTGCTAAAGATGTCACACTGGCTTAATGGAAATAAAACTTCTGTCGTCAACACGCTTTCAGCAACGAATGCATCCGAGTGCTCTCCGAACGCTTCCGAAACATCTGGAAACTACGTCTTTCGGACGACGGAAGTTCAAACTAACGTTGTTCCAACTTACATAGTACGACGGTAGGTGGAGATTTTTGGGAAACGGTCAGAAAGGGGAAGTTCAGTCGTTCTACGTACTACCGTGGTTTCATGCTAACTTCCGTCGTTATTTGGGAAACGCACCCCTGAACAGTTGTCTCTCTGTTTACAACAACAAAAAACAAACAAAACCAAACTCTGTTTATCAAACTTTAAACAGGCTAACCCACATTGGTCACCATCATCCCCTCACACTGACTGATGGGATACTATTTCACACTGATCACACAAGCATTATTTGTTGCACAGACAACACTGCACACACAACAAACAGTGTAGCAGTCAGTATCCGGTTTCACACTATCAAACCAGGCTGGGACGGGGCCATTTTTTGTGTTCACACTGTCAGGCTACGAGCCCCTCCGGTTTACGTCCCCGTTTTCAAAAACGTCACTGATACAACCCTGATCAACCTCACGGCAAGTTGTCTGTCTGCTTGTAAGTAAAGACGTTAAAGTTCAACACCTCGCCTGATTATTGATTAGTAAAGAGGACCACTGCGTGAAAAGGACTAAATTGGAGGGCTGTGCACATATAACAAGTATTTCGTGGAGGAACCGGGCACCTGTCAGAATAGCAGTAGCATCGGATACAGTCATGGCCAAAAGTTTAGACTTGTAAAGAACATAATGTCATGGCTCTGTTGAGTTTCCAGTTATTTCTACAACACTTCTTTGTCATAAAAGCATTCATGAAATTTGGTTCTTTTATGACTTTATTATGGGTCAACTGAAAATGATGAAGTATCTGTTCCAATTACTCTATCAGAGAAAAATCAGTTGTATAAATAACTGGAAACTTAAAAGAGCCATTATGTTCTTTACAAGTGTATGTAAACTTTTGACCACAACTGTATGCTAACATGGCTATGCAAGTGGGTCATGTGGATGAATATAATGAATTGAAGGAGGATTTTGATTCATATCTGGAGTATCTGGAGCAGTCGATGTTGGTTAATGAGGTTGCTGACGACAAGGAGGGGTGTGTTTTCCTTTCTGTTATTGGACATTTATAAGCTGCTGAAAAATCTGGTGTCTCTGGTAGTGCCAAGTACGCTGGGACATGATGTTCTGACGAGGGCGCTATTACAAGCCAGCACCAGTTGTGATAGCAGAGCATTTTTGTTTCCAGAAAGAAGGGGAACACGTTTCTGATTATGTGGTAGCTTTGAGGCAGTTGTCAGCCACTTGCAATTTTGGACAGTACTTGGATGAGACCCTGAGGGATTGTTTTGTGACTAGGTGCTGATGCAATGGAACACAGGCTGTTATCCAAAAAGGACCTCACATTTCTCTGTGCTTGTGGGATCACAGTCTCAATGGAACTGGTGTCCAAAAATACAATGGAGTTTTCTGGTCACAGTGGACCTCATCAGGTAAATGCCCTGTCAAGTGTTAGCACTTCTCCTCAGAAGGGAAGGAAAGGACAGTTCAAAAGGGGAAATAATAACAAAGCAAAGGGACAAAAATGAGCCAAAAGAGACACAGGTGTGAAGCAAACATGTTACAGGTGTGGTGACAAACACTCAGCATGTGACTGCAGATTTAAGAGTGAAAAGTATCATGCCTGCCTGTGCATGTAGGAATACCAAAGGCACATCTTCAACTCAGTATGTTGGACCTGAAGAGATTGCATCCAAAAATGGTGAGGAGGCAGAACTTTTTGGATTGTATGCAGTGTATTTGACTTCAAGCTGGGAAAAGGGTTACAGAGTTAACATTGGACTGGGAAACAAGTAAATCACAATGTTACTGACAACTGGTTTCTGGTTTCTAACAACTTTTATCAGGCAAACCTCACCCATTTTCCCTTAAAACCAGCTCACAAGTTCGTTCAAGCTCACAATCATATTCAGGCCAAAGGATTGCTGTTCGAGGATACATCATGTTACCAGTACAGTATGAGGACCAGCAAGTGACACTCCCACTGGTCATTGTAAAAAGAAGCAGACCAGCTCTGATTGGCCGCAGCTGGCTAAAAAACTACAGCTGAATTCGAAACAAATCTTCACAGTACACAAAGTGCAAACAAAATTGCATTGTAACACATGAGTACAAAAAGTGATACAGAGAGATCAGGCAGTTTTTTTTCAGGACCAAGGCTGTATCAAAGGCTTCAAAGCTAAAATCCACACTAAGCCTGATTCCACACCAATCTTCTGCAAGGCTCGCCCAGTTCCTTATACACTGAGGGAAGCTGTAGAGAGAGAGCTGGATAGGTTGGAGAGATGAAGTGATTTCAAAGATCGAAAAAATTGAGTGGGCAGCTCCCATTGACAAAACTATCAGGATATGTGGTGACTACAAGGTCAGTGTGAATCAATGTATTGAAGAGCATACTTACAGTATCCACTACCTAATACTGAAGATCTGTTCACAACATAAGCAGGAGGAACATCTTTCCGTAAACTGGATCTTTTACATGCCTACCAACTGCAGTTGGATGAAGAGTCAGTAAAATGCTTGCTTTGTCACGCCTACCCCGAGCAGTGGTGAACAACACAGCTACTTCTCACATGTGGAGGAACTTCCTGTGTGTGCAAAAGACATTGAGAGTGCAACTCTTAAAGATTCTGTACTCAGTGAGGTGTGGAGATTCACAATGAATGGATGGCCTAGCTATGTGCAGGATGAAGCATTGAGGCCTTACTTTGTATGCAGACAGTAGCTATATTCTCTGGGGTCAAAGAGTTATCATACCCCCAGATATCGACAGAGATTACTGGAGGATCTTCATCATGAACACCCTGGTATCTGCCACATGAAGGCTCTTGCCCTCAGCTACCTCTGGTGGCCAGACTGTGATGGAGAAATTCAAGAACTGGTGAATAAGTGCTCAGTCTGCCAAGCAGTACAGAAAATGCCAGCAGTGGCACCATTGTTTCCTTGGCGGTGGCCAAAAAGAGTGCGGAGAAAGATAAACAGTACTTTTTGGTTGTCACCGAGAGCCATTCAAAGTGGTTTGAGGTTTTCCCCTTGTCCTCCACCACTTCTCACAACGCCGTTGAAGTGCTGTGGGGTCTCTTTGCTTCGTATGGACTGCCAGAAGAGCTCGTATCGGACAATGGCCCCCAGCTGGTGTCGAAAGAGTTTACTCAGTTTCTGGAGAATAATGGTATCAGACACAACGCTGTACCTGCCTACCACCCAGCATCAAACAGAGCAGCGGAGGGATCGGTACAAATCCTAAAACAGGCTCTGATGAAGAATGTGCTGGAAGCAGATGGAAGCAGATGGAAAGGCTTCTTTTTCTTCTCATGTATCACAGCGCACCCCACACCATGATGAGCCAAACTCCAGCAGAGTTATTCCTGAAACGCCAGATAAGAACCCGTTTCAGTTTGCTCAAGTCGGAGCTCGCCAGACAGATCGATGAAAAACAAGCAGCTCAGAAGCATCATCATGACAAAAGGGCCCTCCCTCTTCGGATTTTCCTGGAGGGAGAGGATGTCCGCATCTGAAATTTTAGGGGGGGAGTGAAAAAATGAATTCAGGCGACAGTACTGAAAAGACTGGGAACTGTTACTTACCTTATTCAGGAAGGACAGAGACAGTGTACCGTGCACATGGATACATGTTACCATGGCGAGGAAATGTGGAGAGACTTCCAGTTATCTCATCTTCACCAGTTGCAAAAAACAACATCAGTACAACTGAACAGTGCTTTTCCAGGTTCTTCACCCAGTCCATCAGTGAGCCAGACACCACCAACTGTCCTTACTGAACCAGCTACGCAGCCTTGGGTGTGGGTGATCAACACCAAGATCACAGCCTGTGAAACACAGGTACCCCGAAAGGTTTCGAGTACCACCACAAAGACTGAATCTTTGAAGGACATATATTAATCACTGTAGCAAAATGTACAAATATTGTTAAGTACTGTTAATACAAATCCTGCGAAGCGATGTTACTTACTTTTGAGTATTAAGAGTTCACTGATGAAAACACAACCTAAAAATTAATCAGGGCAATTCATGTTTTTTTGTATTTTTCGGATTAGACCTGATGTATGTTGTTTGGGTTTGTGTTTTCAATGAAGGAACTGTTTTCTTTCTAAAAGGGGAGGAATGTAATAGAGTGTCCTTTTGTGGTTTTGTTGCCACCTCCTGGTAAAGTGTGGCCATTGCAGTCATATAGTTACCTCATTTCTTCCATGCCTTGTGTCTCCATGCCTTGGCTCTCAGTCGTCGTTGCTGTTGTACTTTGATCGCACTTTATCGTCGTCCCTCACGTAGCCTCCCTAACAGCGTAACTGATCTGATGCTGCTTGCTCATATACAAATCATTTTAAATCCATGTGTGTGCTGATGAATTGACCGCCTATCGTAAATGAAAATGTGTTCTATCATGACGTGTTCGCTAACGGGAGCGTAACCCGGAGGAGCTAGTAGCCCGACAGTGTGAACACAAATGGTTTCGGGGCATGGGGCTTGTTGCCCAGCGCTATTAGCACTGAGGTAGCTATAGAAGGGTCTATTCGTTCACGAAGGAGTGTATGCAGAGAGGGGGAGGGAGAAGCGGACTGAAGTTTGATGGACGTGTCAGGATCCAATAATTTCAAACGGCCCGTTCAATATGATTAGATGGTGTTTTTCCACGATTTTGTGCTCTAGGGTGGACTACAATATTTCGTTTTTGTGACAAACCTTCTATTTTCCTGGTTGCAATGTGGGTATGAAGAGGTTTTCAAGTGATATGATAAAAAATGCCCCAGAAAAAGATCTACTCCACCTTTAAGTAAACACATTGAAGTTCATCACCTCACCTGATTATTGACTCCAAGCACAGTATATTACAATAGTAGTAGGCTCCGCAGCTAACAGCTAACATTGGACAAGCTTGGCGTTACGGCTTTACTTGGCATGGAACTGACATGGCTTTTCCTTTTCATTGACATCCCCTTTAGCCCTGCTTTGGCCCTGCTTTGGCCCATGGTTTAGGTGGGGCCAGAAATCGCAGGCCATTAGCACCAAGATGGCCCAGAGGTGGCCTGCAGTTAACACCTGGCCCTGCAGTGTGAAAGCACTTAGCAAGCCTGGGCTGGTTCAGCTTTGGCTCGATAGTGTGAAACCGGCTAGTGTGAGTTTAAACCCTTTCACACTGTCCTCATTTTTTCGTGCACCAAAGGGTCGATGCATTTTGACGCGGGTCAACAACCCGTCAATCGACCCAGAAGTGTATCGGCTCTGATCGGATCGGCTACAGTGTGAAAGTCGAGCTGTGTCGACCCACGTCGATTCGCTATTTACCCGATGACGTTGATATGATCTAACTTGGTCCAGCATTTTTGAATCAGGTACCAGATTATTCTTTGCTAATCGCCTACAGACCTGTTGGCTCTCTGGTCTAGAAGCAGGTCAGGAATGAGGCGAGACAGTCGCCTTCATTACCACAGAGGTCAGGACGGCAGGTCTGCAGTCATTCTGTGACGCTTGATGTTTTCAGGGACATGGACGGTGAAGGTCTTGACTCAGGCTGGTACTTGGTGTGTCTTCAGTGCAGCGTTGGAAGTGTGAAAGTGTTTGCTTTGCAGAGCCTCTATCTTCTTGAACAACCCATTAACGACCCAGTCTGTACTGGAGAGAGTCGTTGGTATCAGGACTGTCCCACTGTCTTTCAAAAGAGGCAGTAGACCTCATTCATTCATTCATTCATTCATTCATTCATTCATTCAGAGTCCTTGAGTGAGTACAGTCGTTAAGTCTCTCTCACTGCTTTGCTGAAACCTTTGAATGCTTTTTTCTTTGCTATCACCAGAGGTTTAAACATACGCCACACATGAACTTTTAAATACAAATAAAGACGGCTATTATTCATTTACCTACATCCAACTGAAGAGAACATGGCGGCCACCCTTTACACAAAACATGGACTAAAAAGAATCCATCTGATATTCACAAAATTCTACTCAATATAGAGGTATAATAAGTTACTTTTCTGCATTAAAAGTCCTAAAAATACTTATGTTTTTTATTTCTACTCAATGTTGTTCTGACATTATCCCATATATTTCTAATAATCTTAAAACACTGAGAAATCCACAATTTTATTGGTGATAATAATAACAGATCATTAAATTTGGTTCAGAACAGCTCGCAGGTCCTCAGAGACATCCTGCATCTGCCGTACAATGTTAGAGAAACACTATTTTTTAACATGAAACTGCTTTATTCAGTGTTTTAATCACTGAACACTGATAATGGATCATAACTATGTTACCAGAGAGAAACCTAGTGGCAGAAAAGTAATTCTTATATGTTAATAACTCCTCCTCATGTTGTAAATGTGAATTTATCTGTGAGAAGAATAAAGTATCTATCTATCTATCTATGGGACATATTATTATATTATTGGATTTATTATATATTCATATTATTTATTGTTACATTTTTCTTTTTTTTTCTTTTTTTAAAAAAAAAAAAGTGTTTAAAGATGTTGAGTGAGCTAAACCTTTAACACAATACAGGATCTCCTGTAAACCCCAGTCCCAACTTCCTGTTATGACATTCTTGACTGAAAATAGAAATGTGTGTTTGGCTGCAGGGGCAACGTGAAACACTGAGCAGACCTTTCAATGCCCAGAAGCTCCGGAAACTCCTCTTTGAATGATTTGGCACATTGACCAGACTCAGAGCCACCAGCTTGATGCAACAGAGCAGGAGGACAATCTGATGTCACTTTCAAAGACTCACAAGTTTCTTCCTGTTTTTCGTTCAGTTTAGGAGAAGTGTTCCTGTTGTTTGAAAGGTCACATAAAACATAACAGATGACAACACGGTGAGAAAAGTGTTAAGTCCCATCAGCTCATTTCTCCACACTGGTTCAGGTTTCAGTGGAGCTCTTTCACCTCCCAGTGGCAGCTCACTTTCTGACAACTTGATGGAAACGTCAGGATTCAGCGGCCATTAAACTGAGCTGTAGCATGAATGTGTGATGTGATAAGAGATTGTTTTTAAGGGAGCTCTGACTCTGGGGAAAGAAAAGTTTTGAATCTGTTGAAATACAGATTCCTCCTTTTCTAACCTCACAGTGTCAGTCCACTTTGAAATCAAAGGCCTCTTCATGCTTCATTTATATATCTATCAGTAGTTCAACCTTTCCATCATTCCTTCACTGGGGATGACAGGATGAAGTCCACAGCAACTAATTTTAATTTAACAACTCACTGATTCTTGAGAGTCAACAAAATATGTCCCACATAGAAAAGTCTAATTTATATCAAAAATAAATTAATTAATAATGATTGACATACTTACAAAGCTAGAGCTCAAGGAATTGTGAATACTCATGTTACGATTTAGCATAGATAATTACTTTTGAGGGGGATATTTGTTTAAATGTATGACCAGTGGTTAGACACTCCATGTTATTTCTCTTGTCCTCAGCAAGAGGTCACATCATTCACCAGCCTCGAAAAACGTTAAAAACCTCTATAATTGTGCAAACATTGAAATCAACTCAAAGATAATGGTTATAAATTAGCCGCGTTAGCCGCGTGGCAGGCGCGTGGCAAGCGACGCGCTCGCGAAAAGTGATGAGGCAAAAGAAATCGTTTGCCTCTTGCGCAAGATGTGGGTTTTGCACGAATGTAAGGTAAAAAGAAATGAAAGTGGAAAAAATGCACGAAAGTAGTTGTGTATGCTCTGAAAAGTATCAGTTCCAAAAAGTGTCAGTAATTGTTGATAGAAAGGTATTAACACAACTCACACGACAGCATCAGTGAAAGAAAAAAGCTTTAATATCAGTGCAAAGAAGTAGAAGTCCAACAACAAAAGTGTACATGTACATTGTATATAAGTAAAAAAAAAAAAAGGAAATGTATAAGTACATGATAAAAGTATACATACAACAACAGAAAGTATACATTCAAAGAAAGTGTATAAGATATGCCAAGACAAGACAAGAAATGATAAGACATGATAAGCTATGACAAGACAAGATAACATAAGACAAGATAAATTAAGACAAGATAAATTAAGACATTCATGGATCCTGCATGACATTATTGTGCCAATGTTGCAATACAAACAAGCATACAAAACTAATAACTATTAAAATAAAATATACAAAATATACTATAAAATCTCACATTACTTTCACAATTACAGAACAATTACAATAACACAGTACTGTACAATAATAACTGCATAATATAAGAATACAAACTACACAATAATATACAAATAACAGAATACTATAAAATCATACGTTCATTTACAAATAACAGAACTATCAAATAACGTGGTCATATGAAATAACAGTGTCATATGAAACAACTGTGTCATAAACATAGTCCACAACTGAAGGTGCTGCGATACGCATCCAGTGTGCAACAGGAAATGTGTTTTCACTTATTTATTGCAGTGGTCACACACCTCTGCCATAGACTGCAACTCCACTACCAGGACAGAACCAGCTCTCCTGATAAGCTTGATGCGCCTGTTGGCATCAGCTGTCTTCACCCTGCTGCCCCAACACACCACACATAGAAGAAGCCAAAAACACCACCAAGTGGTAAAACATCTGCAGCATATTTACACCCTTTTCAAGACCTGAGTCTCCTCTCCACATGTCAATCCCAAATCCCAGTGACTGAACTATGTCGCAATGCCATGACACCACATTACACATTGCACACACGACTGCAACAACCCACTCCACATACCTGCTCCTACTTTGTCTGTTACACTTTACACTTTTGCCTGAAAGAACATAAGTTATCTGCTGTTACCACAACAAATACACCACAGTCAACCTCAAAACACCTCCATGTAAAATACACCCATATTTTACTAACACAAGCGTAACGTCATTACCTCCTAAATCCCTCACATGCACATTTAACTCGCTGATACAAGCAAAACCACCACTCCCACTGCTTCACAAACATTCATCTTCAAACAATTTCTTCTCATATGCTATCATTGCTGTCACTACATGATTTCAATCATGCCACACACAATACAACTTCTGTTTAATAACATACTCAATATGAATAACTGTTATGCATGTCATCTTTCACGTGAACACATTCACCACGCAGGGCGTGCGACGCAACGCGCTCACAAAAACCCACAAGCAAAAATGAACAGAAAACATCAGCGATCGCTTGTGCATTTTCCCCTCTGCTGTACAGTGCCCTCTCTGTACAGTGATTTAATGATGGCTCACAGCTTTCACACGTCACTTTATCAAATCAAATGCCTCTTGAGATCATATTGAAATTGTACATGACATCTGCATTCATCCAATATCTAATTTGATAAAATACTAAATTATATTATATATAATGATTATTTCACAGGACTAAATGTAACTGTTGCTTGACAGTTAAGCCCATCCACCAGAATGATGATTGTCTTTCAGGATTTTAATCCTCACAACTGAACCCTGATGGTGAAAATCTGCAGTCAGTACACTCTAATGTATTTCTTTGGAGCTGTCAGTGGCCTCCAGACAGAGAGAACACCTCAGGCTGGTCACTGCTGGATTTCATGGTCTGTGCCTCCCCTCTGTGACAAACAGACAGCCTAACACCTCAGAAGGGCTTTCACACCCCTCCCCCCCTCCCCTGCTGCCCTGTGACAGGGCAGATCAAATTTCACTTCTCCTGCTCCAGGGCACTCACTGTCATCTTCACGTCTTTTCTCATGAACCGTTTGAGCTAATCAAACGACGTTCGGTACACTTCATCAAGACAACACAGGTAGCAAAATTACCTATTTTGGTAGAATTTGAATCAATATTTTTGGAATTATGAATGTGTTATGGGCGGCACGGTGGTGTAGTGGTTAGCACTGTCGCCTCACAGCAAGAAGGTACCGGGTTTGAATCCCGGGCCCGGGACCTTTCTGTGTGGAGTTTGCATGTTCTCCCCGTGTCTGCGTGGGTTCTCTCTGGTACTCCGGCTTCCTCCCACCATCCAAAAACATGTATGGGGATTAGGTTAATTGATTAATTTAAATTGACCGTAGGTGTGAATGTGAGTGTGAATGGTTGTCTGTCTCTATGTGCCCTGCGATGAGGTGGCGACTTGTCCAGGGTGTACCCTGCCTTCCGCCCTAAGACAGCTGGGATAGGCTCCAGCCCCCCCGCGACCCTATGAGGATAAGCGGTAGATAATGGATGGATGGATGGATGAATGTGTTATGATAGCTCGTAAATATTGAAAAATTTAGAGTGACGGACTTCAAAATCGAGTATGGGTTGCAGTGTATGAAAGTTTCGCCTCAATCTGATGAGTAAATTCAGAGAGTTTCAGCTCATTTGGAAGTTCTGGTGAATTTTGGGAATTTTTTGTTTCCAGCGTCATCTTCACGCTTCTCGGTCAAGGCGTCACCTCAACTTTGATGGGCCGCCACGTCCGCGTTTCACCAAATCGCACAGTATTGGCAGCATTTCATCACCAAGGGCTGTAGGATGATCTAGCCATGTTTGAAGACAATATGATGAACCGTCTAGGAATTATGCCTTCATATGTTGGAAGTGTACATCAAAGGCATAAAACGTGTCATTTCCTGTCGCCAGCGTGTAACGCTGTGACTTCTAACGAAAGTAGCCATACAGACGTCTTCAGGGCAGGACTGTCATCATACGTGTAATGTTTCATGCAGATCGGATCACGTATGGCCGAGTTATAACAACAAATGTGTCATGGCGAACACCAAAGTTTGACACGCCCCCACGGCCACGCCCTAAGACTTTTGGACAAGTTTTTAACAACTTTTGCTCTCACAGGTCTTATGAAAGCACAGACTGGATTTGAAGTGGATCGCATTAAATCTCTAGGAGGAGTTCGTTAAAATACGTCACGTGCACATTGCCCCAACATGGACATATAATTCAAAATGGCTGACTTCCCGTTGGTTTTCAGATATGGGTCCAAGAGGCTTTTTTGTTAATCTTGGCAGCCTACAGGTGACTGCCCGATTTCATACATGTCAGTGAAACTGTACGCGGGGGCTGCTGCATTGAAACATTCTAGGGGGCGCCATTCAGCCAATTTGCCACGCCCAGGCCCAAGACCCCCCTCAAAAATCAAGTACCCAGCCTTACAACATAAGTGCCACGTGTCATGTGCCTACAAGCTATCAAGCATATGTTATTCCAATAAACGCATTAGGGGGCGCTACAGAGCTGTTCTTCCACGCACGTGGCCAGCTGTGACATATATCAAATTGCTTTGAGTTTCAAATGTACTAGCAAAGTTTCGTGGGTTTTCGCACATGCTAAAGGCCTCAAAACTGCGATCGTAAAATGAAAATTTCCGCAGGAAATGGTCCGCAGCTGCCTTCCTGTTGGACCAAAAAAAAAAATTAAAAATCTCCAGACATCGTACAGATGTAAGCTATCATGTCACCAAAATTCATGAAAATCGATGCAACTTTGCCCAAAAACGGCCCTACCCTGCTGTGGAGCCCCCTGACCACGCCCGAGCCCCGTCACTTACTAAAATGGCCAGTTTCGCCAAGCTTGAGGTCTGTGCCAAATTTGGTGCGGCTACGAGCGTCCTAAAGGCCTCAAAAAGGGGCGCGAAACCGAGAAATAATAATAATAATAATAATAATAATAATAATCCCTACAAAAACAATAGGTTCCTCGCAACTTCGTTGCCAGGAGCCGTTCGGCCCCTGGCGAATTCGTCGCTCGGGCCCTAATGAATTAGGCCTAAATCATAGCTTGGCCGTAGCCCTCCGTAATCTTCCACTCAATTATCATTTCCCTACAGATTACGTCAGGTTTTAATCCCCTTGGACTCATCCATTCCATCCTGGCCAATCAGCGAATGGTGGGGGGCGGGTGTTAACGATGACGTCAAACATATGCGCAGCGTTTGTGTTGTAGTTTGGCAGTGGAAGCGGAGACGGAAGTGAAGGAAGCCATTCAGTCCGTTTTGGCTAAGCTGCCAAATATTCAGCAACTGGAACAAGAGGACGGTTTAACCAGTTTTATTGCTGCAAAGATGTCGTGGCTTTACTCCCCACGGGGTTCAGGAAAAGTCTTATTTTTCAGTTATAGCTCCGTTAGTGGAGAAGGAGTTGGCTAGCCTGAATGCTAGCGGCGCTTTACATACGTCACGACCACACGTTAGTGATTGGGTAAAATCAGATCCAATCATTTCAAAGTTCAACAGAGTTCACGCCTCCCGTCTGAAATCGGTTTTTAATAGAGGAATGCAGGACCCTCTGTACGACAGTACGAGTGTTTGGTAAGACCAGGCATTAGCGTGGTCAGCTACATCCTTCAGGACCACTTTTCATTCTCCTCGCTGTGGTGAATCCAGCAGTACCACCGGTCCAGTAAGTATGACATTTTGTGATGTTTTCGATGAAAAATATCAGTTTTCCTCTGGTCACAGCTGGAGCTGGATGTTAACACCACCTCTCTGTCATGATACATTTTTTAAAACCCTAGTGGAATCAACTAAAGTATTTTATTGAGATTACGGATTAAGGGTTTTTTTCTGTGGTAGCACAGTGAAAGATAAAGTTTGAAAATGCCATTTTTTAAAATCTGTGTATTCAAAACAGTGTGAAATTAAGCCTTAAATATATTACATTTCATTGCATATCAGACTAACTAAATGTTATTACAACATAAGTCAGAAGTTAAGATTGTTGTTGGGCTATTATAATTATATACTTTGAGTTTGTCTGACGGAGTTGAGACAAAAAACAAGTCGTTAAGGTAAATATGAATTTGTTAAAATGTTTTTGAACCTCCTGCCTGTACCTTTATATGGTTGAATAGCACAGATCTTTATCTACTGTAATATATAACCCTAATCAAGATGGTGTCAATTTTCCAAAAAAAAAAGTTTTTCTGAAAGTGTTTTGTCCCAACTCTCAACAATGAATGAACTAATATTCTTCAAACAGACTTGATTCGAAATTTCGACAAACTGTTCTGGAAATAATTTGGCCTCATAATAACGCCTCAGTCCACTTAGAAAAGCAATGCTCAGTGACTGAAATGTAGTTTTCCTCCCCCTTCACTCATATGCAGATGTGAAGATGAGTATAACCAACCTGTGACAGAGCAGAAGCTGACGAGCTTTCTTTGGTAGACGTTAGCAAATGAACGGGAACAAAAGGAACACAGTTGGGAATGAAATCAGAGCACAGACTCTCTGTTTCTGTTCACAGAGTCTCTCACAGTCAGATCCAAGAGGTGAAATGGAGCAGAGAGGAGTCGAGCTGGACCTAAAAAGCTTCTGTTGTGCGATCTGTCTGGATCTACTGGAGGATCCAGTGACTATTCCCTGTGGACACAGCTACTGCATGAGCTGTATTAAAAGCCACTGGGATGGAGAGGATGAGAAGAAGATCCACAGCTGTCCTCAGTGCAGGCAGACCTTCACACCGAGGCCTGTCCTGATGAAAAGCACCATGTTAGCCGTTTTAGTGGAGGAGCTGAAGAAGACTGGACTCCAAGCTGCTCCTGCTGATCACTGCTATGCTGGACCTGAAGATGTGGCCTGTGATGTCTGCACTGGGAGGAAACTGAAAGCCCTCAAGTCCTGTCTCATCTGCCTGGCCTCTTACTGTGAGAAACACCTCCGGCCTCATTATGGATCGGCTACGTTTGAAAAACACAAGCTGGTGGAGCCCTCCAAGAAGCTCCAGGAGAACACGTGCTCTCGTCATGACGAGGTGATGACGATGTTCTGCCGCACTGATCATCAGTGTATCTGTTGTCTCTGCTCTGTTGATGAGCATAGAGTCCAGGAGGTGAGTCGACCAGAGCCCAAGACCAGAGCCGAATTCCTAAAGTATTCTCTTGAAATCACAGTGAATCCAAAGACGACAAACAAATACATATTGTTGTCTGAGCGGAAAAGAAAAGCAACATTCATGACACCTAGACAAAGATCTTATCCCAGTCATCCAGACAGGTTCGTTGTTTGGCCTCAGGTCCTGAGTCGGCAGAGTCTGACTGGATGTTGTTACTGGGAGGTGGAGTGGAAAGGATCAGTGCTGATAGCAGTGGCTTATAAGAACATCAACAGAGTGGGGAGTTGGGCTGAAACTGGATTTGGATGCAAGAACACGTCTTGGGCATTAGAATGCAACAAACGCAAACATAGATTTTGGCACAACAATGTGGAAACTCCCCTCTCAGGTCCTCTGTCCTCCAGAGTAGGAGTGTACCTGGACCACAGAGCAGGTATTCTGTCCTTCTACACCGTCTCTGAAACCATGACTCTCCTCCACAGAGTCCAGACCTCGTTCACTCAGCCTCTCTACGCTGGTCTCTGGCTCGGTTACTTTGGCGCCACTGCTGAGTTCTGTAAACTGAAATGATCATAAGCCAAGTGAGGGATTAAATTCTTGAACTTGTTCTTCCTTCATGTTTGTTGCAGAGAGATTTCCTCCCTGCACAGAGATCAGCTGTTAAAATCTGAACTGACATTTATATAAACACCTCTGAGCTCTAAATGTTGTTGTGTATTTTTATCATGAACATAATCAATAAGGAGATCATTCCTTTCTTCTACATGACTGATCGAAATGACTATGTGGATGAAATGAGTCATCTAACAGAACCTACTGATGGATATGAACAAACTGAAGGTTTATGATGACTTTTCTTCATGCCTTCATTCCAACATATCAGAAAAAGTTTATAGTTTTTATCCTCTAAGGGATACATGAGGAGCAGAAGTCAAGTACAAAAAAGCATTAACCAACATTTAACAGTTATTCTTGACCATCCATCACAGCGACTGCTACAACTTCTCATCAGTGACCATGGTCACAAGCAATTCATTTAATTTAATTTTAACAAGAAGTAGGTACTAAAGTAACAACAACAACAAAAAGTCACAGCATTTATACATCAAATGAACATGTAATGAAAGTCCATATAATAATAAACATTCAATGAATTATATATATGGGGGCCCTGTAATTTATTTAGGTATTCAACAACAATTTTTTATCAACGTATCCATGAGGATAAGGACACAAGACTTATGAAAAAAATTAAAAGGTGAATATACAGAAAGGAGAAATCAGTCAGTCCCTGTCCTTTCTGAAACAGATTTGTCTCAGAGAAATGAGCAGTTCTCTGTCAATTCTTTTGTTTTCTCTAACCAATATTTTGTTTGTGCATTTAGTCAACAGAAACGATTTATTGCAGAGTCACATTAAATACATTTAAATGTCTCTGCTGATGTTTGAAGGCGTGAAAGGCTCAGTGAGGTTTTCTTCAGGTCAACAAGTGAAATATGAAAAGTACGACACAAGAGGGCGCCTTCACCCTGCTAACCATGTGAAGGTTGAAGCACCTTTGTCTTTGTTAATCCCTGCTAATGACTTCTGGAAAAGGTACAGTGGGTTAAATTCTACAATTGATAAAAAATAATCTCTGTCCCTGTCAATATAAATCTTACAAACTCTGTCTATAGTAGATGTACACACTACACATCATTTCCATTCAGTATTTATTTATTTGCAACCTTTTCATTGTTTACAAGTTAAATAATGTTTGATTTGTACATAGACATTTTATCTCACATATTATTGTTGGTCACTCTTGGTGCTTTATATATGTCTTTATGCAGTGTAATATTTATATATATACAGCAATTGTTTCACATACTTGGGAAAACAACAGTCCTGTCTCTTAGATTTGATTCTACTTCTCTGTAAGTAGCCTACATTGAGAGAGATACAGAAAATAAAATTCATTATTTGTGCAAATATATCTTATTTTGATTATTAAGTACACTTCTGAGGTACTTACATATTGTGTTTGACTTATATTTTTACACAAGGCTACAAGTGTAATCATTATTGTACTTGTCACATGTATTTGTTTACTTTGCAGATTTAGATTACTGCAGTAATACAGTAGTTAAATGATCTATAGACATCATGAAATATCCCAATCTATAATTAAGGATGATACTATCCTGTAGGATATAAAGCTATGAATATGAGTAAAACGGGTGATGAACACGTCATTGATTATGATCCAGTGATTTAAGACATTATTATTCTGTAATAGGTTGTTCTGTATCATGAGTGCTTTTGCTTTTAATTCTTTAGGTATATTTTTATTCTATAACTAAAGTATGATTCTGCAGGAGTATTTCTCCACTGTGATATTGCTATTTTTATAAGATGGATGTACCAGTAAACTGACTTTAGATCGTAAAAACGTGCAATAACTGTGAGTGTCGACAACTCATGAATCGTTAACTGTGACCTTACCGTAAAAAGTGAATATTTTGTACTACAGTTCAATCTAAATTATATTATGTGTCTTTTTATACTATTTGTTATACTGTTTGTCTGTGAATGTGTTTGAAAAGCACTAAATGGAGCAGGGCTCCCAATTTTTGTTGTATGCACTGTCATAGTCGAAATATTGCATTTAATTTAGTTTGCCATTAAAAACAAACATTTCTTTTCTCAGTTTATATTGTAAATAATTATTATTATTAGTTATTCTTTCATCCATCCATCCATTTTCTACCGCTTATCCTCTCATAGGGTCAGGGGGGCTGGAGTCTATCCCAGCTGTCTTAGGGTGAAAGACAGGGTACACCCTGGACAAGTGTCCAGTTCATCACAGGACACATAGAGACAGACAACCACTCACACTCACATTCACACCTACGGTCAATTTAAATTAACCAGTTAACCTAATCCCCATGCATGTTTTTGGATGGTGGGAGGAAGCCAGAGTACCAGAGAGAACCCACACAGACATGAGGAGAACATGCAGACTCCACCTTCTTGCTGTGCAGCTTATAATATTATTGTATAAGATATATGTACTATATAATATTAATATTATTTGATTATTGTTTTCCATTATTTGTAAGTTTTTAACGCTGCTGTAACAAGTGAATTACAATCAATAAAAAATATTCTATTCTAGCCATATTACACAATGGCAATAAAGGATTTTTGACATTTGCTTTGATCGTGGAATCGGCGGACTGCCCCTTTAACCGTCCACAGGGCCCACTGCAGCGAGTCGAATTCCACCACTAGAGTTCTCCCTCTGCTCCGTTGGCGCTGCTTGTGTTTACCTGCCAGCCCAGAGCTGCTCTACTGTGGCCAGCTGGACACGAACCACCATCCTCAGCTAGCCCGAGAAATACTAATGTAAGCGGCCTCGCCCTCAATCCTTTGCGGATTTCATGCAGCATTTGTTTGTTCTTGACACCGTAGCAAAGGTGAGTTTGATTTTTATTCTGACGAAAGCGGCTCACTGCGGCTAGTCAGTTAGCTAACTAGCTTAGCCGTAGCTGCCTCTCCTGTCCCGTGATGGAGGTTTGTGAACATGGCGCCCTCCAAAACAAATGAGCAGGCAGCTAGTTAGCCGACTGTCTTCATTTTGTTTGTGACGGCAGATAGAGGCACAGGTGTATCTGAAATATACTAGCAGCGCGTTGCTCTCATTGTGAATCTTGTTTTGGTTCGCTGACAAGTTGACTAGCTTCGGTTTAACCAAACAACCAGCTAGCTAGGTGTTAGCTACGTAACACTTTACTAGCATCGCTAACAAAAAATAACTGACAACGACAGCCTGTCTGCAAGGCAACCATTGATTATGTCCGCTTGTTCGGGGGTTATGTTGTAATTCAACATACATTTACCGTAAATTGTCTGCTTAAAGTGATTTAGCGCAAATTAAATGTCATTTTCCTCGACAAACGTTGACTTCGACGTTAGCTAGCATGCTAGTGGCTAAATCCACCTCCTTGGCTGGCAAAAGCCGTGGCCTTCCACGGTTAGCCTCTTTGTTGCAAATCTACGACTGCCATTCAACGTGATATTTAATTACGAGCTTTGCTGTTGAGTTTTGAATTTCAGCGTGACAGTGAGACCATGTTTGCTTGAACGACCCCTTTGGTCGCCTCACAGTTGTGTTAATGTGGATGCACTTAGCTGACTGGCTACCGGTGGCTGTCAGGGAGTCATGCTAAAACATCCTCAGACATCATTCAAGGCTGTGTCACTGGCGGAGGTTAATGTAATTAATTTCACAACTAACAGGGATGATCATTGACGCGGAGTCCCGCTGGGAGCATCTAACAGGTTCTGGAGAGCAACAGCAGCAGTGTGGGCTCATTGTTCTTGGAGCCATCAAGCCCCTCTCAACCTGCTGTCTTATAATTGCCCCCCCGGGTCGCACACCTTGCCTAATTGATTTTGGATTACCAAAGCTTCGACCAGGCATCCTGTAGTGTGAGCTCTCTGGAGACGGTGCAGGCTGGCAGCAGTGTGCCAGACAGAGGTGGCTGGGTTGTACATGTCTGCCCAGCAGAGAGAGATAGCCATGTGGCCATGTTGCTCTGGCTTCATGGCACAGACTGCCCTTTTTCACACCTGCTGCACTTGACACAGAATATAGGATCTCACGTTACCCCTCTCCCTCTCCTTCAGCTGTGTTGGCACACTGTGAAGTCTGCAAAACCATCTAATTTTAAATAGTGCAGAGTGCTGGTTCTGCATTGTCACCTTAACATAAATGTCACAGTGTTCACTCACAGTCCCAACAGGAGAAATGGTGTAAAGCAAAATTTTAGTGACATACACAGCTTAAGCTGGGTATTGTTCAAAATTTTGATAGAGTGCCAATTTCAATCTTTGTTTCGATACTGGTTCCAGAACGATACTTTTTGCGATACCTCAGTAGTTTGTTTTTATGTAATTCGGGTTTTAATCATGATTATTATTATTATTATTCTCCCATCCATAGTGTCATCTGAGAGCATGGCTCGCAGATCGGTATCGGAATTTGGGTGCACAGAGAAACGATTCATTTTTTGATGTCCGGCTGTTTGTGTCACATTAGAATCAGCTGTTAGGTCATTCATTGTAGTTTTCACTGTACCACTGTACATGGCATTGTGTTTCTGCACATGGCTGTTCTGAAACATACTTGTTTTTGAAACATTCATATTCAGCGCATCTGCATTTTCAGAAGCTTCTAATGCCAGCATGTTTTGTTTAACTGTGGGGACCGCGTTGGCACTCAGTGTAGCTTGAATCCATTAGTTTTGAAAATCCATCCAGAGCTTGTGATTCATACTTTTGTGCACAGTTTCTCCCTCACCGCTACTCTTTTCCAGCCAGCACATTTCATCTTATCATTTGTGAAGTCAGTCAAAGCAAAAAAACAACTTGATTTCCGACCATTGAAACAAATTTAGAATAAGATATCTAATAGACAGGATGGGTCAGTCACATGTAAAGGAATCCACAAGGTGCCACTGAGTGCTTTAGGTAAGTCTGGCTTGTAACCTTTTTATCAAATGCATCAGGCTGATATTTGTGTCCTTGAGCCCAATTCATCTCTATAAAATCAGTGTTTTCCCTAGGTTTTTCGCATTGGGGAGGGGGTAGGTGGGGAGGGGGTAGGTAGGTAGGTAGGTGCTTGGGCCGGAATGATGAGTGTGGGGTTCTTGCAGGACCATCACTCCACAGGACCCCATAGCCATAATTACAGAGCATTTGGACCTGAATAAACAGTTAATGCTGATTTGTGTTCATTGTTATTATTGTTGTTGTTATTATTATTATCATTATTATGTTATGATCAGGGCGGCACAGTGGTGTAGTGGTTAGCACTGTCGACTCACAGCAAGAAGGTACCGGGTTTGAATTCCGGACCCGGGGCATTTCTGTGTGGAGTTTGTATGTTCTCCTCATGTCTGTGTGGGTTCTCTCTGGTACTCCGGCTTCCTCCCATCATCCAAAAACATGCATGGGGATTAGGTTAATTGGCTAATTTAAATTGACCGTAGGTGTGAATGTGAGTGTGAGTGGTTGTCTGTTTCTCTGTGTCCTGTGATGAACTAGACACTTGTCCAGGGTGTACCCTGTCTTTCACCCTAAGACAGCTGGGATAGGGTCCAGCCCCCCCGCGACCCTATGAGGTTAAGCGGTAGATAATGGATGGATGTTATTATCAACAGGCACAGGCTGCTACTAGTTCCTCTTTAGGACCCTGAGGAGTGAGAGTTTGCCTTATGGAGTGTTCACTGGAAGTCGGTATATAGTGCTCCCATCTCTTCCAGCTTTACAGACGTACAACAAAACATGTTGCTGCTGTTTATGTCAGTAGCAGATAGCATGAATTCTATGTCTGGTTGGTGAGATTAATCCAACTTTCTGTCTTCGTAGGGGTTCTGATTTAAATTAAATATATTTAAACTGAATTGGAGCATGCAAATTACAACATTTTTGTACAACTTGAATGCACCATGAGTCAAGCTCAAACGCCGAGCTCCCAGTGCTGCTGCAATGACATTAATCCTCTGTTCTATTTCATCCCTGCTGACATTAGAGCTGTGCGATATGGACAAAATTCTATATCCCGGTATAGTATTTTTTCGGATGTGTTTTTAATTTCCGTTACGCTCTCCTCCGTCTCCTCTGTGGTGTAATCCCTTATATGCTTTTATTCTGAAGGCTTACTTTGAGAGCGACTGGAAGTCTGGCTATGTTTGCGCTGTATTTTACTATGCAGTTTGTCTGGTAATAAGAATGTGTTTTAAGCGATAATAAATCATTCACATGCAACACAATGTCCTCCATGCTGCTTTACCTGTGTTTATTCCCGAGCTACAACTGCCGCAAACCTGTCCTTACGGGTGACGTGAACATGCTACCACTAAGTAGTAGCATTGCTGTTTTAACAGTAGCCATCATACTATTATGTCTAGGCTTCATACAATACACGTTTTGAACTTGCATGATATATTTGGATTATCCAGCGGTCATTCTGACGTTGAGATGTGCTTTACGCGGCGTATCTAAACCACAACCGCAGTAATGTTAAGGTTAGTGTAGCAACAGAGGTAATTAAGTAGCAACATGTTAAAATTACAACAGAGGCTTATATCGTACGGTAGACATTTTTATACCGCACTACGATATATATTGTAATGTCGCACAGCTCTAGCTGACGTTCGGGATTCATAGAGCCGTAGTTACATTCATAACTATTGTTGTACTGGCGTTTGTCTCCTTATGCTGGAAAAGTGGGGTGATGTGTTGGTGTCTATGAATGTTCCTCCATCCCTAGTGAGATCTGAAAGCATGGTTACAATATTAATCAATTTTCTGAAACCGAAAACTTTTTTTGTACCATAATGATGTCGGCATTCCACTCTCTGAGTGTGGTGGGTGTGTCTGTGCCGGAGTGAGGAGAGAAAGGGGAGAGCCGTGGCCGCTGCGAGGATCGGAGACAAGGTAGCGACGCACTGGTCTCTGAAATTGCGCAAATTTGACTTAGTTTTTTGTTAGATAAAAAGTACACCTGTCATAGGCCCGTTAAGAAACCTCCTCTCTACCAATATGAACCACTACATTTCTAGCCAAGATGTTGCCCGTTTGCTACACTTATTTTTGGACGAGTTGCTTGTTTGTTTTCTGACACCATACATGTTTCATACATTTTTTCCACCCTACACCACAGCTCATGGTCTCCTGAGAAAAGTGTGAAGATGAACATCCTCTCTTGATATCTGTCACAGCCTTTTCTACCACAAAGTGCACTAAAGCCAAGCCTCGTCCTTCATGATAAAATGCTTTGGGCATCATTATGGCTGGCTTCTGGCTGTGATTTATGAAAGTGACATCTTAAGTTTCACGGATGGTTTAGAGGAGGATTGTGTAAAATTGGCCAGGACTGTGCACAAACATAAAGAGGCAGTCAGTATTGTTCAGAACCTTTTTGAAGGCCCCCAAAAGTTTTCCTCTTCATATTCCATCCAACATTTTCTGAGCGGCCACAGTTTGCGTTGAGGGAAACATTTTGGCATAATTATAAATTTATGTCTGCAGCAGAAACAAAACTTGCTACTCGAGTGTATTTTCATTTATTTTTTTTTGCAGTGAGGAGGACGGTTTAGTTGTACTGTTGCTTCAGATCAGCATAATATCAGATTAGTAAGAGACCTGGCTTTAGATTTAAGTTAATGGCTTTAGAAATACAGTGCTGGATAGGGCTGAACAATTTATTGTTTTCTGATCGAAATCGTGATTTCAGACAACTCGATCTCGTGATCGTCAAAGCTGCGTTTTTTTTGTAGCTCCTGACTGATCTAGGATCTATTGTGTCAACTATTTTACACATAAATGCCATCTCCCAACCATCCTGCCAAGCTCACCAATCAGAAGCGGCTTGCTACTCGTGGACAGGTCACGCTAACCAATCAGTATTAACCTGCTCCTCCTGCTTTAATGCATAACGTGAACATGTTAAGAACATACTTCAGTGGAACCAGAAGTTGAGTAAGGGGATTTAATCTCCAAGACAAACAGCACAGCAGCCATTAAGTAGTATTTTGGGTTTGAGGCTGTAGGAGTGCACCAGAAACAGGCACTGTGTGCAAAACTTGTCGCACTTAAATTGTAACATCACCCAGTGGAAACCAAGCCAACTTCTACTGGCAACGGAAAAGTCACCACAGGCATTTGCATGAGTAGTGTATGAAAAAAATGTCCAATGGAAATGATTTATGTGCATATTTATGATTTGTGTCTCAATGGAATGGGTGGGACATGTCTCCTTCAGATTCATAGAGGCACTTATCTGTCCCCCCACTTTACCAGCATAAGGAGACAAACATCGCGGGTAAAACAAGCATTAATGTCACTGCAGCAGCACTGGGAGCCCAGCATTCAGCCCGATGGTGTATATAGAGCTGTGCGATATTACAATATACAGTCTTGGTCAAAAGTTTACATACACTACATACACTATGTAAAGAAGATAATGTCATGGCTCTCTTGAGTTTCCAGTTATTTCTGCCACTCTGATTATTTTCTGATAGAGTGATTGGACCAGATACTTCTTTGTCACAAAAAACATTCATGAATTTGCTTCTTTTATGATTTTATTATGGGACAACAGAAAAAGTGACCAAATCTGCTGGGTCAAAAATATACATACAGCAATGCTAATATTTGGTTACATGTCCTTTGGCCATTTTCACTTCAATTAGGCTCTTTTGGTAGCCATCCACAAGCTTCTGGTTGAATCTTTGACCACTCCTCTTGACAGAATTGGTGCAGTTCAGCTAAATACGTTGGCTTTCTGACATGGACTTGTTTCTTCAGCATTGTCCACATGTTCTCAATAGGGTTTAAGTCAGGACTTTGGGAAGGCCATTCTAAAACCTTAATTCTAGCCTGATTTAGCCATTCCATTACCACTTTTGATGTGTGTTTGGGGTCATTGTCCTGTTGGAACACCCAACTGCGCCCAAGACCCAACCTTTGGGCTGATGATTTTGACGGTAGGCATGGTGTTCTTGGGGTTAAAGGCCTCACCTTTTCTCCTCCAGACATATTGCTGCTATGGATGTCACGGTTACCGGTGTAGGGGTAAACCCCGATAAAAATGTTGACTCTAACAATTACCGTTTTAATTTTCAAAATAAAACTTTATCTTGGTGGATTACCGTGCCCGCAGTATAGGCACCGTGAGCCTTTCCAGCGTCTCATCAGTCTGCTGAAGTTGCTGCGCAGGCGCACTTTGTAGCCACAACCTAATGTTTGAGAGACACTAATAAACGCATTTGTGAGGAAAACGATTCAACCGGAAGTGCATTCACGATATTATTTTGAAATGGATCCCCTGTCTTTCCCGTCCTGAGTGGAGGTGGCCGCCTGAGTGCCTGCGGCAGAAGCGACCTCACAGTGGAGGTCTGCAGCAAGGACATCTTGTAATGTTTACACTTTCTGAAGCTGGACTCATGGCCGAAGGCAGAGACGACAGCGCTTAGGACATCTATCAGCCTTCAAAGAGGACCAAGTCTGAAGTATGGGCGTATTTTAGGTATTTTAAGAATGCCAAGGGACAGTTGAAAAAGTGTCTGCTAAAGGCAGCAATACTTTGAACCTCACGACTCACCTGCGTGACCGTCTCACACAGCTCTACAGCCAATGCAAGGTAAGTTAACGTTAACGTTTTAGCTGAAATGCATGATGTGGCGACTTCTGTTTGAGGGAGAATGCAACGATTTGTCTGTCAATAACGTTAACATAAGCTCCATACCATAGTGCAGCCGGTTATTAGCAGCTAATATTCTAAGCTAAACAGCTAAACTTTCATTCATGATGAGACGGTGAAATGAAGACATGGCATTATTAAGCACTAGTTGAAGGCACAAAAACGCAATACACTTCATTTGTTTTAACCATTTTAGTTGACAGTCACTACGTGTGTATTACCAGATAATTAAATGGACATGGAATCACCCAAATACTGGATGCTCGATCATCTAAATGTGTGAAGCTAATCAGGACACTCTCTTAACCTGAGTGAGACGGTTTTGTGTAGCAACAAAAACAAGTATAAGCAAACTTCTCTGTACAGTATATTGATATGAATGGTAGCCTAATGACAATAATGCTTCATAACAATAATGACATGGTATTTTATTTTCTTTACAGAGACTCATCTTGCCAGGCTGGTAAAAAAGCTTTTGTGTGTCCCAGCATCCAGTGTTCCATCAGAGAGAATATTCAGTGCCAGCAGGTACACTGTTTACCCTCTTAGATCACAAACCAGACAAGGTAAATATGATGATATTTTTGCATTTAAATCTCAAGTAAATGGAGTTGTATACAGACATGATGCTGGATCAGCAGCATCTTATTTGTTGATGATGGAGAGAAGTATACAGTCAGTTCTGTCATGTGCCATTGATTTGTTTACATATTTTTTTTATTTAATGCCATCAATACTTGAACGTTTGGATTTGATTACATACGACTGTAGTAGTTATTTTGTAATCTGTTTATTTTAAATGTATATTTTTAAGGTTGACTTGTACAGTGCTCAAGTGTATAGTTTTAGATTGTAATTTTGATGATGAAGAAAACAAGTACAGACAAGTGGTGTGTCTTTATATGTAGTGATTTGTTTACATATTGTTCTTTGTCTTGAATGTTTTGATTTGTATAATTCACTAACTGCATTACTGTAAATGTTCTTGATAAATATAAGCTTTTTACATGCTCAGCCCTTGTTCCTTTCCTTTGATGTGAAAAGTTGCACTTTTGATAACGCTTTGTCTGTATATTTTAAATATAATAAACACTGTTACACTTTTTTGAAACTATTTCAGTTTGTGTAGGACTATCGATGTTTTCTGAACATATTCAACACTTTTAAAAAATACTGAAAACCGTGATAATTTTGGTCACAATAACCGTGAGCTTAAATTTTCATACCGTGACACCCCAAATTGCTGCGTATTGTGACCAAACAGCTGGATTTTTTTTTGGTCTGACCACAGAACTTTCCTCCAGAAGCTCTCATCTTTGTCCATGTGATCAGCAGCAAACTTCAGTCGAGCCTTAAGGTGCCTCTTTTGGATCAAGGGCTTCCTTCTTGCACAGCAGCCTCTCAGTCCATGGTGATGCAAAACACACTTGACTGTGGGCACTGACACCTGTGTTCCAGCAGCTTCTAATTCTTGGCAGATCTGCTTTTTGGTGGTTCTTGGTTGACTCTTCACCCTCCTGACCAATTTTCTCTCAGCAGCAGGTGATAGCTTGCATTTTCTTCCTGATCATGGCGGTGACAAAACAGTGCCATGCACTTTATACTTACAATCAATTGTTTGCACTGTTGCTCTTGGGACCTGCAGCTGTTTTGAAATGACTCCAAGTGACTTTCCTGACTTGTTCAAATCAATGATTTGCATTTTCAGGTCCATTTTGAGCTCCTTTGACTTTCCCATTGTAGCTTTTGTGGGTGTTTGTATCCAGTGAGCCCTATTTAAACGGCCTTAGAGAAGTCACCAGCTGCAGTCACACATGATCACTCACAAGAAGTTAAGAGGCCATGCTATGAAGCTCATTTCATGGACACAACTTTCTAAGTCACCAAACTGGTTAATTTGTGTTGCTGTATGTATATTTTTGACCCAGCAGATTTGGTCACATTTTCAGTTGACCCATGATAAAGTCATAAAGGAACCAAACTTCATGAATGTTTTTGTGACAAAGAAGTATCTGTTCCAATCACTCTATCAGAGAAAAATCTGAATTGTAGAAATAACTGGAAACTCAAGAGAGCCATGATATTATGTTCTTTACAAGTGTATGTAAAGTTTTGGCCATGACTGTATCTAATCCACAACCAGAGTAAGGTAACTTAATGTTGGATAAGCTTGTGCGTTTCGACAACCGCAAGACGAGAGTGTAGAGGCACGCCACCAACAAACTGGCGGCCATGAGAGAGGTCTTGGACGCGTGGGTTGAGCGGCTCAACCATGGGCACATCGCGGTGGGTGAGCCGCTGGTTCCGTTCAGAGGAGATGATGCAAAACACAAAACGATTATATCAATAATTTTTTTCAATAAAATAAAGTCTTTTTTGTGTGTGTTGGTCATACACTATATTGCCAAAAGTATTCACTCACCCATCCAAATAATCAGAATCAGGTGTTCCAATCACTTCCATGGCCACAGGTGTATAAAATCAAGCACCTAGGCATGCAGACTTCTTTTACAAACATTTGTGAAAGAATGGGTCGCTCTCAGGAGCTCAGTGAATTCCAGCGTGTGATAGGATGCCACCTGTGCAACAAATTCAGTCGTGAAATTTCTTCGCTCCTAAATATTCAACAGTCAACTGTAAGCTGTATTATAAGAATGTGTAAGAGTTTGGGAACGACAGCAACTCAGCCATGAAGTGGTAGACCACGTAAACTGACGGAGCGGGGTCAGGGGATGCTGAGGCACATAGTGTGAAGAGGTCACCAACTTTCTGCAGAGTCAATCGCTACAGAACTCCAAACTTCATGTGGCCTTCAGATTAGCTCAAGAACAGTGCACAGAGAGCTTCATGGAATGTGTTTCCATGGCCGAGCAGCTGCATCCAAGCCATACATCACCAAGTGCAATGCAAAGCGTCAGATGCAGTGGTGTAAAGCACGCCACCACTGGACTCTAGAGCAGTGGAGACGCATTCTCTGGAGTGATAAATCATGCTTCTCCATCTGGCAATCTGATGGACGAGTCTGGGTTTGGTGGTTGCCAGAAGAACGATACTTGTCCGACTGCATTGTGCCAAGTGTAAAGTTTGGTGGAGGGGGGATTATGGTGTGGGGTTGTTTTTCAGGAGCTGGGCGTGGTCCCTTAGTTCCAGTGAAAGGAACTCTGAATGCTTCAGCATACCAAGACATTTTGGACAATTCCATGGTCCCAACTTTGTGGGAACAGTTTGGAACTGGCCCCTTCCTCTTCCAACATGACTGTGCACCAGTGCAGAAAGCAAGGTCCATAAAGACATGGATGACAGAGTCTGGTGTGGATGAACTTGACTGGCCTGCACAGAGTCCTGACCTCAACCCGATAGAACACCTTTGGGATGAATTAGAGCAGAGACTGAGAGCCAGGCCTTCTCGTCCAACATCAGTGTGTGACCTCACAAATACGCTTCTGGAAGAATGGTCAAAAATTCCCATAAACACACTCCTAAACCTTGTGGACAGCCTTCCCAGAAGAGTTGAAGGTGTTAAAGCTGCAAAGGGTGGACCAACGTCATATTGAACCCTATGGATTAGGAATGGGATGTCACTTAAGTTCATATGCGAGTCAAGGCAGGTGAGCGAATACTTTTGGCAATATAGTGTATTTCTAGACCCACAGAATATTTTGTACTAAATCTCTGAAAAACACTGAATAGCTCAAAGAGAATAGAAGAGACTCTATTTCATCATAAAAATGTTTGTTTTTACCTTGTTCCATTTTTATTTTATCAGAGGTAGAGTAGAGGCCACTTTCACCAAAAGCACCACTTTTTGCTCTCTAATCTCGATCGTCTCCACTTGATCTCTGTGGCGCATATTAACCCTTTATGTCCTGACTACAAATCACAGAAGTGCTGAAATTACTCAAATTACTGCGGGAGACCGTGATTGGCAACCCGCTGCAAAAAAAAAAACAAAAAAAAAAAACACCCACTGGCACTAAAGCGTTGTATTTTGAATGACGGTGAAACTCGTCAATGGTACTCAGAGTTAAGAGCAGCTGGTAGTAGCCTGTGCATGTCTAGTGTCTGTACCATGATAAAAGCCCTGACTACACAAAAATAACCTATTGAATTGAAATCATAAAATAATTATAATAAAAACAATATATTGATGACATTAAGTTCAGCTTAAAATGTAAAGGAAATACTGGAGATGTTACTGTTAAAAAAGCATTCTGTTTCAAGTCAAGGACTCAGTAAAAACGACATTACTTTTTAAAGGAGTAATTACTTTTTCATGGTAAGTGTGGCAACACTGTCAAGGATACATTTGAAAGCAGTTCTTTAGTTTTCATCCTTGCATTAGAGTAATAGCTTTTAATGTTTTAATGGCACAATGTAATTGTGTGTCAGGGTTGTAAATTGTTCTGTACACATTGTGAATATTGCAGTGAAGCTTCATTTGGCGAAAATTGTGAATCAAATTGAAATCACAATGTCTGCCAGAAAAATCTTAATTCAGTCTTTTCCTAAACTCATTCAGCTCTGGTGATGGATGAAATGTCTTATTACCTGAAACCATGAACGTAACTGAGGTAAGGCTGGGTAATGTGGAGAAAATCACATATCCCAGTATTTTGACCTCAATATCCGTATTGCCATGGTACTGTGTAGTTGATTTGGTGCTTTCACTTAATATTTATGCAGTGAGATTTCTCTCATTGGTAATGTGGGTATATCGACTACATTAAGTGGATAAGGGAAATAATACAGCTAGAACAGTCTGGTAAGTTCAGAAAAACACATCACCTTACGACGCTTCCATTCCATATTATAACAACTAAAATCTAGAGGATGTCAAGTCTCATATCGCATTACCTCAGAGACTTAGAGCTTGTTTGATGATGGAAGACGAAACTAAACTTTTCTACATATTGATAGTGCCGGTGAGGTGATCTAACAGGGGTTAAGAAGGCGTTTGTTATTCACTTCAACATTAATGGTCAGTAGTGTAAAGACAGTCATAGGTGACTAGACATGTGACTCTCATAGGTCCCCTGTCGTCCTGCTGACCACCGTGTGCTCATGTCCTGCGCAAACTGGTTGGAAGGGAAACAGTGGCTCTTTATCCAGTCGGCTCTGCTGTTAAGCTGATCCGTACAACCTAATTCTATGTTGACAGTCTAACATCAGCCGAGCATAAACAAAGGAATGCTGTGGAAATATTCTATCAAGATGTTTAATTTCCACAGGGTTCTTTAACTACACAAGCGTCTGGTGAATAAACCTCACTGATTCAGTTGTCCAAAAGAGTTGCTCTTTTCCGCGGCCACTTGTTGTCTTATTTGAGAGAGAGATTTTGAGAGGTTAGAACAGTAGGTTAGCATAGCATCTTCACAAAGTGTAGTTGTTCGTAATAGATCCTTTGGTCTGTGCACCACCACAGAGGGCGGGGTTGCGAACAGAACTTCATAAGGACTGAGATTATTACGTCCCCATTTTCTCATTCTCATGTACATTAGGACTAATGGTAATGCTTTAGTCCAGGGAAGTCCTGTCTTTTCGCATTTTGCATTTTGCTAGCTTAGCAACATTTTGCTAGCTTAGCTTTCAAGGTGCCATTTTCTCTCTTTACCGCACCTCCTGAAGCTGGTTGGTATGCACAGTGTGTTCTCAGATCAATACCCAAATATTGACTTACCCCAGTAATGGCACTGTTAACAAAGTGAGGACCATTATCACTTGAAATCTTTGCTGGTATGCCCCACCTGGGAATAATCTCCTGCAGAAGCGCCTTTACTACCACAGGGGCAGTTTGCTTGGATGAAGGGAAAACTTCAACCCATTTTGACCACATGTCTACCCACACCAAACAATGTGACTTTCCTTCTGATGGAGATAATTCAATGAAGTCCATCATAACATGTTCAAAGGGCCTTGTTGGAGGTGGATGGGCTGCATACTGTGCAATCTGAATAGGCCTTCCTGCGATATGTGCAGCATATATTACACAAGTCTGACAATACTTTTGTGCGTAGGTAGAAAAGCCCTTTGTGAACCACAGTTCATTTATCTGTGTACACATTTCCCCTTTCGAGGCATGGTCTAACCCATGCGTCAACTTTGTATAGTGAGGAAAGAATTGCTTGGGAAGACATGACTTGCCATCCGGTCCAACTATAATCCGGAGGAAAAGGAGGAGCCATTGGCAGACTAAAGTCGTTTTTCGTCAGGAGTGGCAAATGACTGTATAGCGGAGAGCTTAGCAAGAACTGAGAGTAATGATGAGCTCAGCAATTGCGTCTGTACATAGGGGGGACGGGCAGCTGCTTTAGCAGCCGCATTGTCTTTTGAAACAGCATCGGGCAAGCCTGTGAGAAACAGCAGATGGCAACAGAATAGCCTGAAGGAGGTCAGCAACCAACGCATGATTAAGAACAGGCTTACCATCAGACTTGAGGAAGCCTCTGTGCTTCCAAAGTTTACCGAAATCATGGACCACACCGAAGGCATATCTGGAGTCAGTAAAAATAGTGACAGTCTTACTTCTGGCCAGCTCACAGGCGGCAGTGAGTGCAATCAACTCAGCAGCCTGAGCCGAATAATGTGAAGGGAGGGGTTCTGACAGTAAAACATCATTTTCGGAGCAGACCGCAAAACCCATTCTGTTCATGCTGGTGTCGGGATCTTGGGAGGTAGAGCAATCAACAAAGAGAATTATGTCAGCATTCTGTTGGGAAACATCAGAGAGATCAGGACGGGGAGAGCCAGTGAAAGACAGCTCAGCCATGCAGTCATGTGGTTCACCATCATCTGGTAAAGGTAGAAGAGTTGCTGGATTCAAGACATTACACCTTTTAACAGTCACATTAGGCATGTCCAAGAGGCAGGTGTGATATCTAAGGTGTCTGGCAGCAGATAGATGTGATGTTTTCTGCTCAGAGAGTATCATTGTCACCGTGTGAGGAACAAGAAGAGTTAAAGGAGCATAACCTACTCGTTCTCTGGAGGCCATTAGAGCCTTTTCAGCTGCTGCCACAGCACGCAAACAACGAGGTAAACCAGCTGCAACCGGATCAAGCTTGCAGGAGAAATAGGCCACAGGCCTCAGTTTATCACCATGTGATTGAAGAAGAGCAGAAGACATACAACCTGATCACTCATTGTCTGTACAAACGGTTTATGAGGGTCAGGGAGTCCAAGAGTAGGAGGTGATTGAAGAGCCAGTTTTAGCACAACAAAGGCGTCATTGGCCTCGGGTGTGAAGGAAGGCCCTCAATGGCTTCTCCAATTCAGAGTAGTTGGGGACAAAGTTGTGGCAGTAGGACAACAATCCTAAAAAAAGACATCATTTGTTTTGCAGTAATGGGCTTAGGGGCATGAGCAATTGCCTCGATCTGCTTTGGAGAGAGAGTCTTCCCTTGAGAGGAAACAATTTGTCCCAAAAAAGTTACTTTTTGTTCAACAAACTGCAGTTTAGTCAAACTAACTCTATGTCCCTTCTTTGCGAGGTGTTTAAGCAGAGCCAATGTATCTTCCTTACACTGTTGCTGTGTAGGTGCTGCAATCATAAGATCATCAACGTACTGCAAGATCGCAGTACCTGGAGTGAGCTCTAGGGGCGCTAAGGAGTTACTAAGCGCCTCATTGTAGATGGTTGGACTTTCAGTGTAGCCTTGGCATAAACGAGTGAATTTATAGCCTTTCCCATCAAATTGGAACGCGAACCAGAACTGGGAATTTGGATGGACGGGCACACTAAAAATGCATTTGAAAGGTCAACAACAGAAAACCATTGCGCATCAGGTGGGACTCACTGGCTTTAAGTCCTGCACAAATCTCCACTCAGGTTTTGCTGGCGGATCTTTGACCTTTTGTACGGGGAGAATCGGCGTACAAACAGGAGAGTTATTACACGGAACAATGACACCAGCTTTCAGAAGTGACTGAAACACAGGCTTAATACTCTCAATTGCGTTGGGCTTGAGGGGATACTGGTGTCGTTTGGGCCTGTATGACGACTTGGGTTTAATCTCGACGGGTTCTGTGCCTTTAATAAGACCCACATCGTATTTGATTGATGCCCAGAGACTCTGCGGTCCAGTGTGTAGGGAATCATCAACGTCAGTGGCTGAGAGTAGAGTCATGTTATCTTGTGAGTCACTGGTCACGGTGTCAGAAAGGTAAACTGATCGTAACACTGGGAAATCTAACATCCCAGGAGTCTTAAACACCTGTCACCTGGATGAATACATCACCTGAGGGTCAGCAGTGGCAGTCCAGTCAGTAAGGCCTGCACAGTCTTTAACCCAGGGACCCAGGTCTCTCCACTGGTCACCTTCAGCCCTTGACAGTGAGATGTGTGGGTGACATTAGGCATTTCACTTGTTTTAAGTACTGACCTGCATGCACCTGAATCAACAAGAAAGGTAATCTCTTTCCCTAGCACAGTTAAAGAAATCTTAGGTAGACTGTCATAAGAATCTTCAGAGTAGTTAGCATAAGTGCTAACAATAGGAGTTGTTGAAAGTTACACAGAGATAACATTGCTTATGTGTAGTGTTGTCTCTGCTGGGTGTTGTTTTTGCTGCAGTGTAAGCTGTGCATATGTGAGTGCACATGTATGTGTGTTTTTACTTCCCTTCATAGCAGAAGTGGCTGTTTCTCTGGCGGGTCCCGATATGACGTCGGGCACCTCCTCCCATCCAGCCTCCTTTTCTGGTCAATCAGATTTGAAATGGGGACCTTGACTCTCTCGCGGACCTCTCCACTGGGTGCAGCCACGGCCTCTGCCTTTTCCCCGTTGACGATAAGGACGGGGGTGGGGGCAGTCTTTTGCCCAGTGTCCTTCAAGGCCACAATTAAAACAAACATTGGCTTCGTCCTGATGTGGCTGGGGAGGGCCTCTGCTTTGGCTTTGCCATGAACGACGGCCTCTTCCCATCCTGCGGCCTCTGCCAGAGTGTGATTGGCTTCCGTCTCTGGCAGTGTCTGCTGTCGATGAATGGAGAAGAGCCAGCTAAGCTTTGTGGGTGGTATCGTCTTTATGCTGTCTGTCCCTCGTATGCTCAGACTGATGCAGTGTCTGGGCGTGGATGGCATGCCTGATAAGCTCAGTTAGGCGGGCTTCATCCCACTCAATACAGGATGCCTCGACTCTTTTCCTAAGAGGAGGGAGGAGATTCTGCATGAAGATGGAGCTCAGATGAGACTCATAGAGGCTGCGGGTGGTACCTGCATCCCCAGGCTTTTCCATGCCGGAGTGTTCAATGAAGGTTTCCTCTAGGCGATGGAAAAACTCCTTCACTGATTCATCAGGGCGTTGTTTACATGATGTAATTTTGTCCATATTGCACTTGACAGGAAATTTGGTTATCAGCGCCTCCTTCAGTTCGTTCAGAAAGTTCACATAGTTCGCTACGTCGGCCCATACAGGGGATCCGGGTGTGAGGTCAGGTGTGTCTTCCCTCTGGATGAATGGATCAGCAATGGCGGAAATGTTCACATGGCCCAGATGGGTCATCAGAAGTTTGTGCAGTTCTCTGGACATTGGCATGAACTGCTGGCAGAATATCATCAGCTGGCTGGCAAACTTTTGGCCTCCCTGTGTGATTGGTGGGAGGTAGGCTGTGGCCTCCTTCATATTTTGCAGTGTCCATGGAGGGAAGACCAGCACTTGGGGCCCCGCTACTTGGACCATGGGCAGCTGAATCACTTCTTGGTCTAGGTCTCTGGTTCCTCAGGAGGTGGCAGTTTCACTTTGGATGTGATAGGAGGGCCAAACAATGGTCCATATTCACGGCCTGATCTGGTGCTGGAGGGGCCAGGGGAGGGAGCCAGGTTGACAGCGGTCCCAGACTGGTAAGCAGAAGCCTGCCGTCTGTTGTTTTTACCCATGTAGTTTGGAACGCAGGGAGGAGGAGTGTCATCATCAAATCGAGACGCGCCGCAGCCTGGGAAGGAAGGATACAAAGAGGATTTATTGTTCTTAGGTTTAACAGTAGTTTCTTCATTAGTTACATTCAATGCAGTCATCTGCCTTTTCAGCTGCCTTCTTTTCCTTCTCTCATGCTCTTTTCTCCATATTTTTAGACACTCTTCTTGTTTTTGTATTTCTATAAGCTCTTCAGACTTCACCATATCTTTTTGTAACATTTTTTCTTTTTCTTTTGTCAAGTTTTCTCTAAGTTAAGTTAACTGATTTTTGTGAACCTCCTTGTGGAAATCCAAATTTATCACACCAACATTGAAGAAATTGTACACTGTCATCTCCATATTTTTTCTTCATAGCATCCACAATAGGCCCTGCTGGTACCTCAGCAGTAGGCCCGCTTGGTTGTTTGTTCCCCATAGCCCTATTTTTTTTTTAAATACTTTCCAAGAGCTTTTATCTTAATGCTATAGCTTCCTTTTCCTGAGTCCGTGACTTGGTCTGTCCTTGACAGACAAGGACTCTGGCTCAAAACTCACACTTTTACTAGTTTTACACACAAATTTCACAGGACTCAAAACCTGGTCTTATTTTGCCGTTACAGTCCCTGACTGTCTTCGAGTCTCAGACTTGTTATATTACTTATGCACAAAATTCACAGGACTCAAAACCTGGTCCTATTTTGCCGTTACACTCCCTGACTGTCTTTGAGTCCCAGACTCGCTATATTATACAGTCCCTGACTGTCTTCGAATATCCCAGACCTAGGACAGTCCCTCGACCGTCTACAAGATCTCAGACAAGGTATTTTACAGTCTTTCGACTGTCTTCGAATATCCCAGACCTAGGACAGTCCCTTGACCGTCTACAAGATCTGAGACTCTGTGTTTTACAATAATTTTAAACAGAAGTAATTCTACTCTACAGTAATTTTAAAACACAGGTGATTCTATTTTGTATTTGAAATTAGTCCCACAATCAACCTCTTTCTTAGGAGCAACAATACTGGACCTCAGAATCAGGAAGGGATGATAATAAATGGAAATTCAACATCTCACCGGATGTTGTCCTTGTGCAGATCTTTGCGAAGTCAGCCACAGGCCCCAGGATGCCGGGTCCTCGTCCTCGGATTTTTGTGAGGCGAGAACGGGTTCGTCAACCCAGGTTCAAAGGATCATCCCCTCAACGACCCGGAGGTCCAGACAGGCTCTCAAACGATCCCAAAATTCTGACACCAAAATTGTTGTGGAAATCTATCAGGATGTTTAATTTCCACAGGGTTCTTTAACGACACAAGAGTCCAGTGAATAAACTTCACTGATTCAGTTGCCCAAAAGAGTTGCTCTTTTATTATCTGTCTGCAGAACAGAGATGAGATTTCAAACACATAGCTCAAAGTGTTGTGAGCGAATGCCCATACAGAATAACAGAGGACACAGGATGCACACAGTAAGCAAGAAAAGGAGACACGTTGTCAAGGACTTTGTACGGTCTGAGTTGGCAGTGCTAAGTCCTGGGCTTATCAGTCCAGGGCAGAGTACATACTGCGCTTTGTTCTCAACAATTTGTCCTTGGCTGCGTCAGCATGAGTTCACACATAACAGCTTATACAATCAGCTTAAGCAGTTCAATTCAAATTTACCATTACAGGAATGCAATTTAAGAGATACAAAATGAGCTCTCACCAACAAACAGCAAACTTAAAATCAAAACTGAAATGGCTGCTGCTATTGAGAATATGGCCCCTCATGTTTGTATTTTAATATCATACTCAAACCTGCGTTTTATTCACTGCTGATTTACTTTTTTCTCTTTTGTTTCCCCACAGTCGAGATGAATAAGGAAATCATGGCACGTGTGGTGAAGAAGAGGCAGGCGGACCCCAAGGTGGTCCAGTATGTATGGGCGGCCATCGAGGTTGTCCGCAACCAGAAACAAATCGCAAACATGGACAGGATCTCCAAGTAAGTTAATTACAGACAAGACAGTTATGTGATGATGTGGCTTTTTGATGCTTTCAAGTTTGTATGTTGACTGAAGTTCACACCATACTGTTAAAGGACATGTTAAGTAATATAAATGTGTCCCTTTACCAGCCCAGACACAGTGTTTGAGTCAGTGGCAGTCTGGCCAGCTTCCCCACGGGAGGTGAAAATCCAGTGTCCTTTTTTCAGATATTTCTTCTCGATGGGATCCTTTCAAACACTTTGATGGTTTTGGCCAACTTAAACAAGGTTTTCCTGAACCGAAAAGAAAGCACCACACACTGACATGTCATCACTTGAACCTGCTATATGTGGACATGTTGTGTTAATGTGAATCAGTCCCAGACTTTTTTATGTTATTACACAGTGGTGACTTGTATCTGCAGGTGAAAGTAGTTTATTTTTTCTCCTGAAGTGAAATCTATAAACTCAGGGTTCAGTAGCTGAATAACTCAATAATACACAATTTAGGGCTGCAGCTAACTAGTTTCAGTGTCAGTCTACTGACACATTTAAAAAAAAAAGAATTAGTTGATCATTTAAAATGAAAGATAATAGTAATAAAAATGCAATTCCCTTGAGTCCAGAATAGAGTATCTGGTTGTCACAGACTTAAAGTACAAAACCTAAAGAATATTTCATTTAATTTTTTGTATAAAACAGAGAGCAGCAGTAAACTATCAGTATCTGAGAAGCCAGACCCTTATCACCTTTTAGCTTGATAAATTCAAATTGTTGCCACCTTCATTTGTAGATTGATAGTTTCTTTCATGATCATGATATTAATCAGTCATCAAAATGGTTGCTGATTAATTCTCTGTCGGTCGACTAATTGATTGATCCAATAATTGGTTGACTTTATTGTAAATGTATGTGTGTATTGGTGCGTTTTTTTGAGTCCTGTTTGCACTTTGTGTCAAACCAGGCAGCAATCAATATTTAGACTGACAGCTGTAGGAGTTCAGACGCTCTCCAGCCGTTCTTCACTCATTGTCATTCTTGCCATGAAGTCAGCCACCCTATGATCAGAAACCAGGCCTCCATATTGTATCTTTCTATGAAGCAGCTGGTCTTCACAATGCTTTGAACATCTTTATTTCGTCCATGGAGTGAACCTGGCCTCGTTCAAACTATGCAAATTGATTAGAAGACAAATCATTTACAGCGGACCTCACTGATTAGGAGGCGGATGGACCAGACTCGAAATTAAACACTTTCATAAGTTGTCGAGCAGCGATTCCCTAGCGGTGAGCGGCCGTTGTCATGGCAACAGTATGCAGCGGCATGCAAAGGGTACCCCCATCTCTCCACCATATCCACTCACACTGAAGCTTAATGTCACCAAACAGGCTGTATGGCCGGTCGGCTGATGACTTTTGAGGAAACGGAGGAGAGGCAGCAGCAAATAATTAACAAATATGAAAATCTTCTCCTACAGCAGGGTCACAGCCAGTTAATCATTAATCAAGCCCATTGCTAATTAACAAAACCTGATATGTGTTTAGCCACAATTAAATTAATCAGTCAATGATGTTGATAAAAACGATGGAGAGAAAAAAAACCATTAAGGGATAACTAAGAGTAGTTTGTAATGTTTGGATTTAAACTGTTGTAACTGTTGTTGAGTTACATGAGTTCATATTTGCTGATGTAATTTCATTTACATGATTGATTAAAAGCTGTAGTAACTTCATGATTATTTACAGTTAAAAAGAGAGTTAAAAGAATTGATAATGCAGTTCATTGATATTGATTCCATGTACTTGAATTGAAACTTATTTCATTGTATTGCCTACAAAGGGTCACTTTAAGTAAATTCATGCCCATAAGGCTTTGCGTGTTTACCCGGATGTTAGTAAAAAAGAAAGACTGGGAGATGTGTTGTGTTCACCAAGCAGTTAGCGAACGAATATGGTGCTAAGAGATGTTTCTGCACTTTCTATCCCCTCCTTTTTTTCTCTTCAATAAACCTAAGCTTATTTCCATATTCTGATGTCCTGTCCAGTCATTTTTGATCGTAGTTAAACTACAATTTCTTGGTGCCGAAACCTGGGATGATGATGAGCCAAGGAGACTCACATGGAACTGGAGCAGTAGCTCCGCGGATGACCGAAGAGGAACGTAAAACGGAAATGGAAAGAATGAGAAAAAAGCGGGGCGCAATCAGAAGTACTACTACACGTCTTTTGAATCAGATTGACGGCGAAATGACCCAGCCCGATCCGGACGTGGATAACTTAAGCACTTTGTTGGAAATGTTGATTGCGAAGGAGGACAGTCTACGCGAACTGGACTATGGAATTGAACAGCTCACAGCGTTGGATGACTTGGATTGCGAGCTCGAAACAAGCAATGTGTCATCTCGTTTAAGAGTCGCGCACAGCACATGATACGGAGAAGGGAAGAGCAAAGCCAGAGCAAAGCAGCAACGCAACACAGGGTGAGCGATGCTAGCTCAGCTAACTCGTTAGCACACCGACAATCTGTGAAGCTACCGAAACTGATTATTGACAACTACAACGGAGATGTCAGTAGATGGCAGGAGTTTTGGAGCCAATATGAGACTGCTATTCGCACGAATGATGCGTTGTCCAAACATGAGAAGTTTACCTTCCTCAAAACGTATCTCACTGGACCAGCTGCAAAGGCAGTAGCAGGACTGATGCTAATTATGACAGTGCGATCACTCTGCTGCAAAGTAGATTTGGAAGGAAAGATCTGGTGATCAGCGCTCACATGTCAAGGCTGCTGAATCTAAATCCTGTAAAGAAATCCTCCGATGTGCATGCGTTAAGGCAGCTATATGATGAATGTTAAATTCAAATAAGGAGCTTGGAGTCACTGGGTGTAGTGTCAGGGACCTATGGCTGCCTACTCTGCCCAATTTTAATGAAGATCATTCTAGAAGACGTAGCTCTTGAATATAGCCGTCAGAGGGGAAGTGATGATGACTGGAAAGTTGATGAAATAATAAAATTCCTAAAGAAAGAGGTTCAAAGCAGAGAAAGAGCACTGCAAATGACAACATCCTACACCCCGAAAGAACAGAAACCAGAAAGCAAGCCATGGAAGCAGTCCACATCATTCAGTGGCATAAAATCGAGCAGACCCAGCATGCAGTCTGCTGCTGCACTGCACACCGCCAGCCAGAAGACACACAACTGTTTATTCTGTGACAGTGCGGAGCACAAATCACAGCGTTTCAGAATGTAAAGAGTAACTCAAGAAGATGGAAAGATGCTTTGTGTGTCTGGAACAGAAACACGTTGCAAAGACATGCAAAGTAAAGGATGTGTCATGTGCAAAATGTGGAAGGAGGCATCATATTGCTGTATGCACCAGTGATGACAATGAAGTGCAACTCCCAAATGTAACAGGAGACGCTGTTGTTTCCTCAGTCATTCCTCAATCAGCAAAGATTAAACCAGATGGACAGAGCACCGTACTACTACAGACTTTTTAAGTCAAGTTTGCCACTTGCTTGATGGAGGGAGCCAGAGAAGTTTCATCCATGAAAACCTTGTGAAGAGCCTGAACTTATCGATAATAAGACAAGAGACTCTCACTCTTCACACGTTTGGCTCCTCTGTCCCTACAACATCACAGCGCAACACCGTGAGAGTAATATTGGAGAATGTCCGGGACAACAAGCGAACAATTGCAATTGAGGCCATAGAAACCCCACAGGTGTGCACAGCTGTGATGAAGATTCCTGGTGACCAGATTCAACATGAGCTCAAGAAAAGGGGATTACAACTAGCAGACTTTGCAGACGATGATGATCCTGAGCTCTCTGTCCTAATAGGAGCTGACTACTACTGGCAAACAGTCTCAGGAAGAGTGGAGAGACTCACAGAAACATTAGTTGCCCTGGAGAGCACCTTTGGATGGTCTGTGCAGGGACCAGTGTCCATGTCAATGTCGTGTTCATTCGACTTGAAGAGGATATCCTTGTCTCCAAACAACTACGTGCATTCTGGGAAATTGAGTCTCTGGGTATCAAAGGTGAGAAAACACAGAACCCAGCTGAAGAAGAGGCTCTGCAGATGTTTGAGAGAACAACCACCTTCAAAGATGGACGCTACAGCGTGGCGTTGCCCTGGAAACCAGAAAGAGCAGAACTCAAGGACAACTACAGGGTTGCTAAAAAACGATTTGAAGGTCTGAAGAAAAAACTAAACAAAGATGTCACATTCTACAGCAGATACAGTGAAGTAGTGGAGGATTATTTACAGCAGAACATTGCAGAGGATGTGCCAAAGGACAATACAAGTGAAGAAAATGTGAAATATTACTTATCTCACTATGTAGTACTCAGAGAAGACAAAGTGACCACAAAACTGTGAGTAGTGTTTGACGCGTCGTCCCATGAAGATGGCTGCCTATCCCTCAATGACGGTCTGCTCACAGGACCTGGATCCTGATCTCCCCAGTGTCCTCATTAAATTCAGGAAACATGAAATAGCCTTCACAGCAGGCATAAAAAAGGCTTTCCTACAGATCTCCCTGGTGGAGATCGACAGAGATGCAGTGAGGTCCTTGTGGCTTACAGGCCCACCAAATGGAGAAGAGGATGAAGAGATGCGTGCGCTGAGGATGACCAGAGTCGTGTTCGGAGCCTCCCCAAGCCCATTCCTGCTTGCAGCAACAATCAGAAAGCACCTGAAACAATACAAAACAGAACAACCACAAGTGGTACAGACACTAATGGAGTCGTTCTACGTGGATGATTTCATCGCAAGTTCACACAGCGTTGAAGAAGCCTACCATGTGACAAAAACTGCCAAACAAATACTGTCAACTGCAGGCATGGATCTCTGCAAGTGGACGACTAATTCTCCTGAGCTGGAGAAGAAGTGGGAAGAGAGTACAACAGACCACACACCGGGCCCCGAGACACACGGAACAGTTCTAAAGGTGTTGGGCTTAGTGTGGCGACCAGGAACTGATGACTTCACCTTTGACCTCAGACCGCTGTTAAGCATCCTAAAGGACAAGAAGAACACAAAGAGAAGCGTTTTGCAGTCAGCTGCGTGCATCTATGTCCCACTTGGGTTCCTGACGCCTTTCACAATCAGAATCAAGTGCATGTTTCAAGAAATGTGGGAGAGGGGACTCTCCTGGGATGAAGAGCTGCCACACGATCTGACCCAAGAATGGCAACAGTGATGTTCAGAACTACCACAGCTATACCACCTCACCATACCAAGATGGTATCGAACAGTCATGCAGCCAGAAAACAAACATGCCCTGACACTACATGTGTTCTGCGACGCAATTGAAAGAGCATACAGTGCTGTAGCTTACCTGCAAGGTAAATCACCAGATGGGGAACCTACCGTGAGTCTAGTCACCTCGAAATCCAGGGTGAGCCCTCTCAAGAAAATGACACTGCCACGCCTGGAATTCATGGGAGCTGTGATTGGAGCGAGACTAACTAACAACTTGATGACTACTCTAAAACTGGAACCAAATCAGATAAGAATGTGGACGGATTCTATGATTACGCTACATTGGATCTGCAGCTCAACACCGAGGTGGAAACAGTTCAGGGCGAACAGAGTGTCCGAGATCCAGTAACTTACCAGCCCTGAGACATGGTCACACATCTCAGGGAAGGTCAATCCAGCTTACCTCCCGACAAGAGGACAGCCCTTCACAGCAAAAGTCTTCTCTCTTCTTTACCGTCTCATTCTAGTTCCTTTAGATGAACAGATTCTCAGTAATGTTCATATTTCCACTCTCTAAACACGCTCCTCCATCTTTGTTCATGAGCTCCAGCTGTAAAGTCGAAGTCATGATGAAAGTTGATCAAACAGGAAAAGGGACTACTTTGTAACGCAATACCTCCAGCACTGACTGGAACATTTGTATTTTTCGTAAGCTGAATTTGTAATTTGAGCTACAGTAATTTGGAAAGCAGTAAGAGGGAAATGTGCTGATAGTGTAATGTATTTATATTTCAAAGAAGCTCCTCCTGTGTTCGTTTTGTTGGCCAGGTAGTACTCTTGATTCAAATATTCCACTCTGAATTGTGTTTACTTCCCAGACACACTGTGGCTCAGCAGTAAATAACCTCACCTCATTCTCCTCTGACATTCAGTTGGTTGGCTATCTGCCACAGTCGAGGATACTTGACCTTGCTTGGAGAGGTTCACTGCCAGTCAGCAGCTGCAGGAATCAAGAAGCAGGCCATTATCTGAAATGGTGTGGTACATTCAAACCGCATGTGTCTCTAATCTGCGTCTTGGGTAGTATTAATATAATTTATTAAAGTGTAAGTGAGGCCTGTGACCTGTAGAAATTATATGCTCTGTGAATGATGGTCGTGTGTGTGCTCATTAGAGCTCCTTTCAAGGTTGTGGAGCGTCTTGAGTAACCATATATGCTTTACATTTTATCACCACAGCACTAATAATAAGTTGTAGGTTTCCGCATAACTCAATCGCTTTTCAACCTCCTGCCCAGGTACCTGAGCCGTGTGTTTGGCATGCACCCTAAGGAGACCGCTAGGCAGCTGAGCCTGGCCGTGAAGGACGGCCTGGTGGTGGAGACCCTGACCGTTGGCTGCAAGGGCTCCAAGGCAGGCATCGAGCAGGAGGGATACTGGCTGCCCGGGGATGAGATGGTAAGTTCAGTAGGTTCCTAACACAGCCAACTTTTCTAGATTATGTGTTATTTTAAAATATCTGATATGCACTAGGTGGGTTCACAATGTCAGCAACATTTTTTTAAGAATTCACTAGAAAGTCCCAACATTTCCCAAAGAGTTGAATATTGGACGTAAAACATAACATTTACTAACTAAATCACATGGCTTTCTCTTGCATCTAACGACAACTTGACAGGATTATTTTGTGATGTAGTTTTAGCTGGCAAGTGTATAATTGAGGAAAAATATAGAAAGAAATAACAGAGTAATATTTTTTTCTCGTCAATCAAAGCTTAACAGTTATTTGATTGATTAATTACTTTAATAATTTCAAGTAATGTCATAAAACTAAACAATGATTATCAAAGAAGCCGTAAACAGACTGCTTGGCTAATTAACTAGTGATGAGGCGGCCACAGGAGCAGCACCAAATCCTCTTTCAGGTCAGCTGCTCACAGTGTGAACACAGTTTTGTTGAAAATATATCTGATGTACAGTGATAAAGGATGCTGAAAAAATACTGTTTTAGGGAACATTTGACACATTTGACGTGGATTTGCACCCATTGAAGCACAACATTCTTCAGTGCTACTATATTGATGTGAAAACCCTGCAAAATCTATTGTTCTTCCTGCTTGCTGGGTATTTTTTCTCTACATCATTTCAGTAACCCAGTACCAAACTTGTCCAGTCAAACAATACATGCATTCAGTCATTTTTGTTCCCAGATCTAGGGTAAAAATTATAATTTGTTTTGGTCACGGCCAAACACCATTTTACCTTGTTAGCTTTTCTTTTAACATTATAAGACAAATGCTGTCATCTTGTCCTAAAATAGTCCTGTATTAGCCGTGTCCAGATGGGGGAAACCTCTGGGCTTTCTTGGACAGTATAGCAGGACACTTTGGAATTTGTTGTTTCAATAAACTAACATTAACACTGATTGGACATCCACATAAGAGATGGCAAATTTGACGAAGAGATAACAGACAACAGGATCAGTGTTAAAGTTCAAGAACAATGTTTGTTGCCCTATCAGTCCTCATTATTTAGCTGTGTGTGTACATGAAATGAAATTAATATATTTTCTCTTCTCATGTGAAGTCCTAGTTTTAATTTTTTCTTATTTCTCATCTTTTATGCTTCTTCCCACAATTTCCATGATCCTTTTTCTGGCCAGTAATCACAACAAAGGCACTTGGATACAAAGGTTTTATCTACAAAATACACACTGAGTCAACATATCTAGTTTATATTATGTTAATATTGTGTTAAATTAAGTAAAGCAGCTTAGTTTTGTATATTATTCTCATTAACTGTTTATGTTTTTCCTGCATATTCTTTCTCACTGATGCTGCTGCTCTTGTGGTTTAGTTTAGCATCCTGATGCAAAAACAGTGGGATTAAAGCAACCACCAATTACGTGTGAAAGCCTCATACACAGTAATTCATTACATGGTCTTGGCATTATAGTAAATGGTAGAAGGCCTGAGGATTGTCCCCAGATGGTGCTGTGAAATGACAGCGCTACTGTGACAGAAAATAATTGCTACACTAAAATAAGGGGATTTAAATATAGAAGTAAAACAAAGTATTGTCGTCCATAGAAATAGATTAGGAGTAGAGAGCAGTTCTGCCAGCGTTATGCATTAACGTTACACAATTCATCACTGAGGTCCATTCAATGTCCATCCCACTCCTGATCTACTGTATTTCTGTGGCATAGACTGTTCCAACGGAGTTGCTTTGCTGCGCAATAGCTTGGGTCCATGTTTACTTCCTGTTATGTGATGTCATTTACATGCTCTGCAACCAAAAGAAGACGGAAGGGTCATTCCCTCATTGTGACACCACTCTAATTGTGAAAGAACTGGCAGGAAGGTCCAGATTTAAAGAGACATTTCAAATTAACACCACCTCCTGACAATAGTAGCACAGGCTACTGTTAGCCCTGCTGAATATCATTAAATGTCATTAATCTGTTCAAAGATCAAATACACCCTAATGGGAGTTCAATGATGTACCCTTCCTTCTTTCATATATTCCTTGTATTGCTACACATTTTAAATGTTTACCTGTCAGGGATAACGCCACAAAGTCCACTTCTTTCCATCATGATCCCTGTTGTTTTGCTGTGGGTTTTGTCTGTTCTGTTAAGTATTTATATGATTTGAAGAAAGAAAGAAAAAAAAGATCTGTTCTCATGACACTGTTGTCCGGTGGAGCACGGGTCCTTTTTAGGGGCAGCACTTTTAAACACTGCTCTCTGAATCACTTGCCATCACAGGAGCCGAAAGCCGAGGGAAGCAAGGTAAGGGCTGCATTGTTCTATTCAAATCCGTGGGGTTTATTCCCTCAATCAACCCCTTCATTTTCTCCCCCTCCTCTAAACTAACATCATTCTGTGAGATGCCGGCTCTGCCACATGCAGTGCAGTCAGGGATTTGAGTGAATCTTTTTATGCAGTTTCGCTGAAAATCGACACAGCATTGGTTTGTTCAGAAGTCGTCAGCTATTTTCAAATTCTATGGAAAAGCTGCCTGTGGCAGGAAATTCAGTCTTCTTGCACTACGCAAGGCTTGTGACTGAGTCTGCTTGCCGCACCTTAAACCAAATTATCACACAAGGTGGAAACTGTACCCAGTTTCCATTTTTGAAAATACATCAAATCAAAACACACTGCTAGAAGATACTTGCTGTCATTCGGTTCTGCTGTAAAAAGCTTCATGAAAGTCCAAATTTCTTGTGGAAGTGATCACTGATCTTGATGAAGTAAGTGCTCGCTACTCATCTACAGATGTGCCGTTGCTTGGCTTCAACACACAAACACTCACCTGGCACAGCTCAAAGCTGTACCCAGGTCTTGGCATCGATACACTGCCAACCAGAGTCAAATATCAACAGTAAATTCCAGCTCAAAAACAAATCAATGTTTGTTCAATGAATTGAATGAGATGACAAGCAATGCTAGCATAGCCGCAGGTTGGTAGCAAGCATCTGTGCGTTTGTAGTATCTTGGTAGTTGTAGTTCTCATCGGAGTGGGGGGGAATGTTCTGCTGTGTTCTTAACTTCTGTCTGGCATGTGTATTTTTTTTTTTTGTTCTCCTCATTTTGAATTGATGAACCAGGGTGGAGGTGTGGTGGTGCTCTTCTCTCTCCTGCTAGTCACTGTTGTTTCAGGTTAGCGCTCAGTCTGTCAGAGTTTGAATGTGAGGAGGAGGCAGCTCTCCCTCCACAGGTGACTGGATTCAATCCTGCTGGCATGTCCTGATGTTGACCTCAGGAACATTATCTCCTCAAACAGACAGCCACAGCATATCAAACAATCTGAAGACAACATTTCGATGCACTGCCTCACGTCAGATTGGATTAAATCCAGGTTTGCCCTCAGTGATGTTTTTTTTATCTGTGAATTCACAACCTAAATTTAGCGTATTTAAGAGTGAATTTCAGTTTGGTGAGCAAACTAACTTTAATATGCACACTTCTGACGCATGTTAATGAATATGGTATGACTTGTTGACGCACTGTGACAGTAACCATGTATATACTGTACAGGAGGGCCCAGATAAACTTTGCTTCATTTAATTTACTAACCCATTATTTTGACAAAGTTCACTGAACCTCCTTGTTCAGACACAGTACTCATCTTTACACCCTGCTCCTCAAGGGGTTTACTTTGCTTTTTAATCTTTTCCTACAAGCCTCTAAATGAATTGTTGTTTATTGTGTCAGTGCTTTGATGTACTTTGATTTGTCATGTCTTTTTTTAACTAAACAAGCACAGCAACATTTGTTTTATTCTTTAGCAGTTGTTAATTTAATTTATGAATTTCACAAGTAAATTTCTTAAGCACTGCAAATTCCAGGACGTTTCAAAGTCAGAAAGTCCCACATGAATTAATGGGAATTTATGGGAATAAATGGGAATGAACTGGGAATTTGTAATGAGTGTTACAAAGTATATTGTAGCACAATTTTTGACTAAACAACACAGTGCATTTTAATGTCTATGCTATTCCTTGATCACATGCACAAAGTAGAACTTTTGTTACATTCAATTTTTGGTTTTATTTAGCACAGATGCTCTAGACTACGATAAGTAAAAATGTTTATATTTAAGTTTGGATACGACAGCTTAAATTTCCAGTTATCTCATAAATTTCCAATATTATAATATATTATGTTTCCAAAAGTCTCCAACTTAACTCCCCATAGAAAAAGTTTCTGGAAATGTACCATAAATTTGCTGGGGATTTTCTACCCCTTTGCAGCCCTAAGAGTATATAGATTTTTTTATTCATAGATTTTATCAGTGTCATATTGGAAGTGGTATTTAGCACACAATTCTTCATTCAAGCATGTCATACACAGACAAAATAAATGTATGTGAGGAAATAATGAGTTTAATCACACTGTTGCATTTCTGTTGCTAATAGTTTTAAAAGCCACAAAGTGATATGGCTCACCACAGTTCGCCTTTCAGGTTGCTGAAAGGCAGTGAATACACTGCAGTGTTTTAGTCAACAGGAACATATGGAAGCTTGCACAGTGTCAGGTTTATGTGGATCCTGCAGTCCTGTCAGACCACAGTTGACGCAGCCTCCTGGCCTTGTTTCTGTGTAGGTCATTGAAGGCATGCTAGCCCTGCTGCTCAGCGTGTCCCAGCTTGACATGGACAGTGCAAAGCTGTTCACCACAGTGGGAAAGAGAGGAGAGAAAGCTGAAGGCAGCCAACCCTCTGGCTGCCTCGACTATCCTCCTGTGTCACTGTTTAAGTCCCTGCCCTTGTTGGCAGCTTGTAGTCAAGGGCCCATTTCTCCCTCCAAATAGCACCAGAGGTATTTAACAGATTTTTTTAGAGAAGCGATTCGAACCCAAAAGTTTTTGGTTTTCTGGCTTTGTTTTTTTTTCCTGATTCCACTGGTCAGGGCTTAAAAGTTGCTTCAGTTTCTTACATTGTCAGGGAAAACAAAAACATTCTTTTGGTTTGGTATTACTTCAACGCTCAGTGTCGAGTGTTATATGGCTGTAATAGTAACTGCTGTAGTTTGGGGCCTCTGGCGAAGCTCCCACAGACACCATGTCCTTGACTGGGAGAGCTCCAACCTTTTAAGTCAGCCACTTGTATTTCATCAGACAGCCCAACAATAGCAAAGAGCCTCTTGACATTCGACAGAACACAAGGACCATTTATATATCATCAAGTGTTTTTGTATGGGGGGTACATGCTCTAAAAAAAGTCCCTCTGAGGAACCTGTAGACAGATTTATAGAGAATATTCACACCTAATAGTGATTCCTTGAGAAATTCCTCTCCTTCCTTCCCCACGTAACATGGTCTGCTTTGTTCCCAGATTAGCCCACGCACTGGGAAAAATCTGATAGGGTGGCAAGGGTGAAACTAATAGTGTTTAATGTTTACTGTAAAAATGTCTGACAGTTGCAAGAGAAAAGGTCAGTCACAACTCCCCTGTAGACGACATCTTCACACTGTGTTTGTGTTATGCATGATTTAAAAAGCAGTAGCAAGCAGGTGTGTTTCATCAAATCAATGAATTGATTTCACTCTGCAGCATGAGGGTCCCAGGAGGGTGATAGTTTAAGGAATGTTGGTGTTACTGTGGTGGTCTTGAGAGCGTCAAGCACATCCTGCTGTGTGATCAGGGCGTTGACAGCTTGAATATCACATGTCGCTCCTGAACATAACTGCAGATATGAGGCATCTAATGAGCTTCCTGCTGCTTTGTCCTCACCTATAGCACACAGACACAAGCAGAAAAGATCCCAAAGTGATCACTGGGTATTCCCAGCTTTAATTGAGTCCATCCAGACTGTGAGTGGGAGCAGTTGGACTGTTTGACAGGTTCACTTTTAGCAGCTCATACTCGCTGCCACTGCAACATGTGTTCGTTAACATTAATAAATTGTTGAATTTACCCTTACTCTTATTTATTCAGTGTCTTCCAGCCATGGACATGGACAATAAT